>OX451396.1:17635066-18229839 GCA_949629135.1 Eremobia ochroleuca
ATAAAAAAATAAACGTAAAATACGCTTATTAGGTCTTAGTTCTTAAAGTATGCACTTTGGGGTCTAGATTTTCACGTTTATACAAACCTTGTAAGTGTCTGCAACATGTTGCCAAGTATCAATGATGTTCCGTTAGTAATTAAAGAGTTATAGGACAATTTACCATGAATAGATCACTGTTTACAAAGCAGTCAAATATCACGACGTTCTAAAGGAATTGCATGGTAAAATGTATGCTAATAATTAGTGTATTCATTCAACTATTCACATGCAAAATTTCATGTCATTAAATTCAGTAATTAAAGAAAAACAATTATAATACTGACGAAGCATCGAAAACCTACATAACCCGACCAAGTTCGGATGGCTACAAAAAAGCGGCCGTGCCATATATCTAAGAAACGTTCTTAACCTTCCAATATAGTATTTATTAATATGGTACAGTTGCGTACACAAGCGTTAGGAAAAAATAAAACAATTACATTTCTTGAATGAAAAATATTTTTTTAATAATAACTTACTTTACTTTACTTTATTAGTTGCTTTCCTTTTAAGCGGAGTATGTCTTAGTGATATAGAATCATATGAATAATTAATTATTGAAAAACAGTCGTTATTGCCATCTCTACACATAACCCCACAAAAAGAAAGTAGCTAATAAAAATCTGCCTTATACGTATATCATTACATTATAGGTAATAAATATAAAGTGATTATTTAATAACAATTTTTTTTTTCAACATTTCGTTACAATCTGGTCAAAATCAAAAAAATCAAAATCAAAAGTCATTTATTCAAACTAGGCTGAGAATCAGCACTTTTCGAACGTCAAAATTACAAAAGACAGTCCCCCAAAACGCCCGCCCTTCACCACTTCCTAGTGCTTTCGCTGGGAAGAAGAAGTGGCGCAACAAACTCCCCAGCAGCACAGCTGTCTGTTCAGTTAGAAAATATACTTGACTGAATACAATACAAGGTATGCAAAGCAATTAACATTACAAGACACAGAACGCTAAATTAAATTATTTGCCATATGTCAGCTAGCAACGCCAATATACCAAGAAATACAATAAAAAACTATACGTACTCAAGCAAAATTAATAAATGGAAATTAAATAAAAGCCTCCAGGTATAAAGGGCGTGACCGCTAACATATTTATGCAATGCTGGGTTCAGTTTACATAGCTGTCGCTTGAAGTCATAAATGATAAACTAGGACCATAAGGAAACTAAATAAACAAGTTATTAATAATGATAACAATGATAAAACCATGGTCAGCAAGACGACCAGTCACCACAAGCAGCACCCGTTCACGAGCATAACGCAAAGGTCAGCCATTACCCCCCTCGCCATATTTGAGGGAAGGAGACAACCCGACCCCCGACGCTACCGCAAGCAGTGACATCTAAGGGAGCATGACGAACTTGCTGCCGGTTGCTCAGGTAAGAATAATATGATCAATTGTCGAGGTCACTAGCTAACCACATATTGCAATCAACTCATTAGAAAACATTGCAATGGGTTGATTATGTCAATAATAAAATTAAAATTAAATTAAACTGATTTGACTTATATAGCCCAATAAAAAAACAATTGTATAATGAGCTCATATAACCTATCAGTAATTCTTTGTAAATTAATTCTGGAGAAAGAACATAAACATTGTCTTGAGTTAATCAGGGCGACCAACTATTCTTATCGTTTAAGTAGTCGTTGATAGAATAGTATGCCTTTGAACAAAGGTTAGATTTTACTTGAGCTTTAAATGCATTAAAAGGCAAATCTAGCAAAGAAGAGGGTAGCTTGTTATAAAATGCTCGGTCGGTCGTTTAGTTAATTCAGTAGTTATTCTGTAATTTTCTATTCAGGTTCAAGTTCAACAGCAAACGAATACGCGCGGGCCGCGGCTAATGAAAACATATTGAAAAAAACATACACATACTTTTCTTCAACCATGGAAGTACCGTTTCAAGCGGGAAGCCGCCTATCGCTCGTTGCGCGCAGCGCGTTGTCTATTTTTTAACACTAGAATATTTTTGATCAATTCATAACTACAATACTTAGACTATTTAACCAAAGGCCTAGCCTTAAGCGTACCGCTTCGAACAAAATAATTCTGCATATTTTGGTGGGGTGCGGGGGAACACGCTCACATACATAAGTCACTACCAGTACAACGGTTTACATCAATTAAAAAATCGATTCAAGAAGTAGTTTTTTTTAAGTTATTACATTGTTTGATCCACTAAAGTTGCAAAGGGGAACGCTCGTGCATGCCTAGTCCATTGGTTAAATAGTGTAATAAGCTACAACATGATAAATATTTACCTAAACAGTAGTACTTACATGTGGTAATTATTTAATTTCCCTAAGGGGTCTATAGTTAGAATCCTGATCCGTGAATTCTTCAATAGAAATTAGCTGTACGAATTTTGTTTGTCTTAAATAATCTAGATTATATCTCAAGTCTCAAGCGCATACTTAAATAAAGTACCTACGTAAATAGTACCTACTTTCTGTCATAGTCAAATACATTTAAAAAAGTAGGTGTACAAAAATAAATGACCTATAAATTATATCGAAACAACAATTGTGTTATCACCTATACCAATTCAATACCGATATTATACTGTAAATTTTGGGATGTGACCTAAATATATTGCACGGCCGCTTTTTTGTAGCCATCCGAACTTGGTCGGGTTATGTAGGTTTTCGATGCTTCGTCAGTATTATAATTGTTTTTCTTTAATTACTGAATTTAATGACATGAAATTTTGCAAGTGAATAGTTGAATGAATACACTAATTATTAGCATACATTTGATCATGCAATTCCTTTAGAACGTCGTGATATTTGACTGCTTTGTTAACAGTGATCTATTCATGGTAAGTTGTCCTATAACTCTTTAATTACTAACGGAACATCATTGATACTTGGTAACATGTTGCAGACACTTACATGGTTTGTATAAACGTGAAAATCTAGACCCCAAAGTGCATACTTTAAGAACTAAGACCTAATAAGCGTATTTTACGTTTATATTTTTATCTTTTAAGCCCTACGATTTTTTCTAAATCTGTTTTTTAAACAAATATAAACAAATTCAAAACAACGTATGTAAAAATCTACAGCTCTCTATGAAATGCTTTATATGAAAACTAGCTAATAGCCAAACGTTCGCGCAGCGGAAACTTGAATTTCTCCGAAGTTTATGCATGCACTAATTTTATTCATACATACACACAAATACACACTAATTTTTGGACACATCTCTTTTCTTCTAAAGTCTACGGATTAAAAAAAGTTCCGCCAGGACAACGTTCGCCCAGCGGAATCAGTTTTTGGTGAATTTCTCCACAATGGCTGCGTGCACAAATTTTTTTTTACCATACACAATTATACGACGTCATACACTAAATATCTGCATAATTAAAATCTTTAAATTCAACAACATTCCGCTGCGCGAACGCACACTGCCTCGGGTTCTGCTGTACACTTTCACGAACCACGACGATTTTCTCGGCCGATCTTGCGTTCGTTGAACGTACGGGTGTTGGCTGATTGTTTGTCGAACAGGTAGTCTCAAATTTGGCCACCAAACGTTGAAGAATCGACTGTGAAGGGCCACCACGTTTACCGTAAAATGGGCGCAAAGCGTGCAACGTTTGCACTAACGAACACTCATTTTGATAATAAAGTTTTATCATTTGAATGTGCTGTTCAATCGTATAACTTGCCATGGTGATTTGGCATAAGTAACTGAATAATAAAAAAAAGATTTGATAGATGTCATCAATACACAATGGCCGCTATGGGCCGCCAAAATCTACCCGCGCTAATTGAAAAACCCTTTATAAGTATTTAAATGAAGTAAAGGATATTTCTTGTATATCTCTATTTCTTTTAAGTACTTCCCTATACGCCCCAAGGATTCAAAATGATGGCGAATACCCTGTGAATTTTGTACACATTTTTCAAATGGCTTTTTAATATTGACTTGTTTATTTTCAGGGTCGCTCTAGTTCTGGTAAAACAGACTTTGAATTCGATGTTTGTTTAACAGTTACATATCCGAGCCTTCTGAAAACGGTTACAGGGCGTAAGTATACGTCATACAATGGATTATGGCACTTTAAATTTTAGACGCAGTTCGGCTTTTTAGTCACTCTTTTCTGATTGACAGTCTCTTTCTTAAAATCAACTTGCCATAGCAACTTCTGCCGGTCGATTCTGTAAAAATCTCACCGTGAAATCATAATCATGGTCTCCCTATTATTCAACTTATTCTAATAGTGTTGAATCTGTTCAGGCCCGTTTTGTTAGATATTTATGTGTGAAGAATGGGATCCGTAAAGCCATACCAGATTACAATGACAGGTTAAGGCACTTTAAAATGATTAGCTTAAAAGAGAGACGCAGCCATTCTGACTTACTAATACTTCATAAAATTATTAACGGTTCCATTGATGCACAATTGATAAACTATTTTAACTTTAGGTCTAGCCAACGTAGTAAGCGTCATCATCGTATTTTTGAATTGCCTACATCCACCTTAAATACCACATTTAATAGCCCACTAACACGTATGGCAAGGCAATATAATGAAAGGTCCAACTTGACAGATTTTCCTATTGATATTTTCTCCATGAGTTTTGCTTCATACAGACGTTCCCTATTTAAACAGTGTGAAGAGTGCACATCTATGTAGCTCAAATTGTTTTTTTTTTTGTTTTGTAGTGTTCTAGATTAAGTTCTAGTAGACACACTTTTTATTGTTCTCTTTTGTCTCTAATATTTGTAAGTTTAATGTCATGCATACCTGTTATTTGCATGGTTACTGAAATGGCAATTTTTATTATGATTTTTTTTTATTTGAGTTGTAAGTGGCTGTGCTGTTGGTGTGCTTATTATAAATAAATAAATAAATAAGTGAAGTGAGCACTTAATAGTGCTAATCCCTAGCGAATGACTGCTCACTCCACGCTCACTTCACCCAAGCCTTCACGGTGAGATGGGTACAAAATCGCACGGCTGGTAGTATTTTTAGTTAAATCTCACCATGAAAATATGAGTGAAGTGAGCTGTCATTCTATTATACTTAATGCTGGGGATTGACACTATTGACCGCTGACTTCACCTAAGTTTTCACGGCGAGATTTCAAAACAGCTATATACCTACTGGTATATAAGTCCTACCGAATGTTTTATTTATGTCAGGTATTATAACAACGGTGGAGATAAATCACGACCACGCTATGCTGGTCGACACCGATACCAACGGCACCGTTTCATTCAAGACGGACCTGGACGTTACACAATTTGAATACTGCAAGAAGGTTCCGTTTATTTTGCCTTCAGTGAGTATATTTTTTGCAACAATAAAATAGAGGGTCGGAAAATCTACTTAATAAATAAACGACAATAATATAAACCACATCGACATCGCGGCAGGCCCAGACGGAGATGGTGGGATGAGCCGGACTCCTGATAAAGATTTAGCTTTCCGTTCCAACGAAAATTGCAACAATAAATATAATTATTTGTAAAATAAGTATTGTACTAAAAAAAATGAGTTTATTTCTTGACTCGTAAACATTCTATAAGTCATGAAAAAGGTTTGATTTACTTGCATCCCTAATGGAAAATATGTGGCCTAGCACTTGGAACTTCACTCCTCTTTCTGCCGGTCGATTCTGGAAAAATCTCACCGTAATTACTAAGGTGAAGTGAGCTTAGAGTGAGTCAGTATTGACACTATTGACGACTCACTCCACGCTCACTTCACCCAAGTTTTCACGGTGACATGGTTACAGAATCGCACGGCTGATATCAAATGGGAATGTGGTCAAGATAACACTAGGTACTGAGTCCAGCTTAATAAATACTAATAATATGATATATTCTTCAAAGCACGGCAAATACGAGACGGAAATACACTACTTGATATCTTCGGAGCTGGAAGTTGATCCCATGAAACTCAATGATTTTAAAAGCTCCCGTGTGATCCTAAGTGATAGCAGTGATTTGACCATCCAGAAGTCGTTGTGGGCAGCCGAGTGCGCTGGGAAAAAGGCTTGTGTGCCGAAATTGGACTTAACAGCACATATCAGTTTCCAGTAAGTACCCTATTCGTTGACGATTCATCGATCGACTCCCCTTTCTCGGGATCGTCTTTCAGATCTTAATATGAATAAAATATACATATATTTTCGGCATATACATTATTTTATACATCATTTCAAAAACCCATCTACACTAGATACAACGTTAACGCAATAGCTTAACTAAAAGATGAGACTACAACAATATACTAGACTCAGGTATATATCCGAATACTACGATTAGTACCGAAACGTGCCCACCTGTAAAATCATAGGGACAGTAATTTAGAACTGCAGCCTACCTCATCGGCCCAAGCCACGTCGGTCAGTGGCTAGAGTGGCTCTGAAAGAATGTCTGAAAAGAACTTTACAGGTTAACATTTTGTGTTCGATGATTAACACCTAATGGTGACCAATTTCATGATTACAGAAATGTCGAACCGTACATAATTGGCTCGAGTAAAAAAGAAACTATGAACATAACTATGAAAAACGACGGGGAGGTAGCGTATGACTCGTGCGTGCGCGTGCACATAGACGGTGCTAACGTGCTCCAGCCGGGTGGCTGTGTGTACGAGCCTTTGACTGATGGAGTCGTCAGACTTATGTGTGAGCCCTCCAAGCCCCTCTGGAACAAAAAAAGTTGGGTATGTTTGCTTGCTGCCTCATTGCGTTACGCATCATCTACTTTTGTACAATAGAAATAATTATTATGATCATACTCAAACGTGCACTTCAAGGCATTGAGTGTGTTTTAGAGGATGTGTATTCGATGTATATGTAGATACAAGTTGACCCGGCGAACTTTATACCACCTCAGAAAATTAATTATCTTCATCGTTATTTTTTTCGTGAATTTTCCCATGTTTTGATCGTTATTCTGCTATTCGGGACGAAGACAAATCCAACAAATCAAAGATCATAACAATCGGTTCAGCCATTCTTGAGTTATAAATGGTGTAACTAACCCGACTTTGTTTTATTTATTGAAATGTATACCGGCTGACTTTTTTTACTGTCTGGACAAAAACAGGGTTTGAAAGGTGAACGGAGTAGAAGCCTATGGCAGAGAAATTTCTTTTTTGTTTCACTTTTTTTTTCAATCAATTTTTTTTTTTTTACATTTAATACTTTGATTGAAGCTGGCCGCTGGCTTCAATCAAAATACTGAATGTTGCCACGAATTCAATGAAAATTTCGGCGCGTAGAGTAGGGTGCCTGTATGTTGATTTTTCACATTATTTATCGATTTATTCATTTTTTTTTTGTGTTAATATGAAATTTTTGCTTCAAATAAATAAATTTATTTATTGTTAAGTTAATTTCAATTTAGGTTTTTGAAAAATAAGAAATTCCTGTGCCATAGGCTTCTACTCCGTTCACCTTTTATAAGTACCCTGTTTTTGTCCAGACAGCAAAAAAGTCAGCTGCTATATTCTCTGCCTAGCCTTTCGGACAATCCAAGCTTGATGGTATTATGTAATCTAGTGTCATATTCACAGACCACCGGTCAAATTGAACTAGAGATGGTCCATCTTACAAACCTGCACAAGAGTATAAATATAACCATGGTTCTGTACAATCGCTGTAATGATATCCATACAGCCACCAAGAATGAGACGTTTCTGATTCCTATGAGAGCTGATTCCAGAGGAATTACCGCCAAGGGGTTCGTATTGTTATCATTTTATTTCATTTTAGTTGTTTTACTCAAACTTTTGTCTTTGGTAAAATTAGACAATTATTTCAAATAATTTCTTTATATTTTCTTCGCTTGCAGAGAGACTGATATCGGTACCACTATTAATATGACGAAAGAGGATATTAAAAAAAATGGAAAAACTATAAAACATATTTATACGGTGAGTAATTTCAAACCTTTTTATTTCTCCAATATGTCGTCTCGGCAGAAATGGGGAACTATTTGTGTCGAGAAAGATCAGGGCGTGGGTCAAAATCCAGCACTTTAATTGCGTAACATACTTTTAATCACAATACGAGGGTTTTGAAGGGAATCCGAAATCCATTGCTTCATAGGTTTAAAAAATTCGTCTGCTCAACAACGTGTATAACGCAACGAATGTGCCTGAACTGTCAAAATGAAAGCAATTTATGTGTGTTATGCAATCCCGCTCATCTAAACCTCCACCGATAACCATCACCACTTTTACAAGGGTCTTTAGTTGAGTCGAGATTCCGATGTTTAGAAGCTGTTACAATCGCTGTGATCACGAGTAGCTTGGAGAATGCGGAAGTAATGGCAAAAAAAGTTAAACATTTCGTGTCAATTTTAGTATAAGTATGTATTAAATGTTTCAAATAGCTCTGTTACTGCTCTTTAGACCAAGCTATGACAATGACTAGCATAAAAACAGGATATTTGGTAGAGAGGACCAGCCGTGCGATTCTGTAGCCATCTCACCGTGAAAGCTTGGGTGAAGTGAGCGTGGAGTGAGCTGTCATTCGCTAGGGATTTACACATTTAAGTGCTCACTTCACTTATGATTTCATGGTGAAATTTTTACAGAATCGACCGGCTGATGTTAGGATCGTTTCTGCACGAAGGATCCTGTGTTCAAGTATGCAAATGCAGCAGCAGGATGGTTAAAGCCGTGATATAGACGTAAAGCTACACTGGGCCGCAAAGAAAGCGGGTGGTTTATACAAAATGTGGTAACTTTTAAAATATTTGAGCAATCCTAAATAAAAACGAAATTAAAGTATACAAGGTGTAACTTAAATAACGCACATCCTCTTAAGGGGTCATTGTACTCATCATTATGAACAACTTTTACTATAGGACCAAACCAGAAATCGCGAAAAAAAAATCAGCTGTTCCCTACATTTATGTTCGCATAACTCGTCAAAATGAAGGGAACAGCTGATTATTTTTTCGCGATTTCCGGTTTGGTCCCATAGTAAAAGTTGTTCATAATGATGAGTACAATGACCCCTTAAGAGCTTGTGCGTTATTTAAGTTACACCTTGTATTTCATTACAATTATAGAAAGAAGTAAAACCTTTTGTATTTCCTTTTGATGATTGTATTAAAAATCAAAAAACAATGTAGATTTTAAAAATTTTAACAACTTTGAAACCACTGGTTTACTTTTGTTTATGTTTATAAATACGGCATTTCTGGTGCAGAAATTCATTATTCTGATCAAATTCAATTAAATCATGACACTACCCCCTGAGGAGTGTACCAGAATTCTGACTATGCTTGAAGACGGGCGCAGTCAGCGTTATACAGCGAGAACTGTTGGTGTGCAACCTTTCAAAGAGTGCTCTAGCGATTTGAACGGTTGCAATATTCGCAGACCAAAAACAGGCCGAACAAGGTGCATGACAGTGCGAGAGGATATATGATGTCAATCATTTGAGAAATTTATCTCAAGCGGCTGTTGAAGTCAAAAATCACCTACTACGTGCTGGAGGGAGCCATCCCAGTACGTGTACAGTAAGGCGGCGTTTTGCCGAAGCTATTTGTACATAGTCCAAAACATGAAAGGCAGCATCGAAACTCAAGGCTGAGTTACGCTAGGGAACACATGAATTAGACTGCGGATGACTGTTCAAGAATAATTAATGTTTTCGAACGAGTCGAGATTCATGCTATAAACGCACGATGGGAGGCAAAGAGTCTACAGAGGACCAGGAGAGCGCTCTAACCAAGCTTACATTGAATAGAAAGTGCGATACGCCGGAGGCCCCATTCACGTGTGGGCTGGAATTTCTTCCAAAAGCCGTACCATGCTAGTGGCAGTAGTTAATAATTTGATTTCACTAGATTAGTGAGAAAGATATATTCCTAGTAAGATAGTATTACCTATCACTTAGTTATGAACCGCTTTCATATTATTATCTAATTATCAAGGCTTAAACATCTTACTACGACATAATATATACGTTGACGTTAAAATTCATATCAAAACGTTTGAAAAATATTACCTCCCGAAATTTAATAAAATTTTGTTGTGTTTTATTGCAGATCTCAAACACTGGTCCGACCAACTGGGAGAGGCTGCCAGTTGTTGTAAAATTGCAGAGGCAACCGTTTATCAAGTATGATGCTGATGATTCAGGCACAGTAAGTTATTACGAGTACATTACCTATGGCTAAGTAATATCAGCCGCACAGGTCGATTGATCAGGTTAAGCTACGCTTGCCGCGGTTGCTCCGTGGATGTGTGACCATCTTCACATACCAAAACCTGCCTCGGAAAACACGTTAAGCCGTTGGTTTCAGCTGTCGTTCGTGGATCTTTGACAGTTTTTACCGGGTCGTCAGTAGCCCAAAAGTCTGGTTACCAATATTACCAAGGTCCCCCTTGGTACAACTGGATATCAGACTTTTAGTCCTATTACCCAGTAAATGGGTTGTGGAGGTCAAATAGGCAGCTCGATGAAAAATACTGCCATTCAGCTGCATGCGGTTAGATTGGAAGCCGACACCAACACAGTTGGGAAAAGGCTACGCAGACGATGATATGTTTTTCTTTTGAGGTGCGGAACCCTTGCAAGTAGCACTTTTCACTTTTATTGGAATTTATGTTTACGCGATTGAATTTGATTCATTATCACCGTCATCAGCCTTACTCCATCCACTGCTGAGTACAGACCTCCTCCTTTTTGTGCCATGCTTGCCTGGTCTGTGCGTATTTCATCCAGGTGTATCCACTACCTTTTATGGGTCGTTTCCATCAGGGTACAGCAGCGAGCAGTGGTGGCCCAGTGGTAACGGCCCCAACTTACGAGACATAAGGCCGTGGGTTCGAACCCAGGCAGGCGTTTTACCTTGTGTAAATAATTTATCACCACTACTCTAAAAACGGTTAAGGAAAACATCGTGAGGAAAGCGCCAAGTCCTAGAACCGAAAAACCGAACACATGTGATATCTACCAACCAGCACTCTGCCTGTGCCCAGCGTGGTAGATTATAGCCAGTAGGCTATATAAGAGTGGATTATACAACGTGTTACGTTAAATGCGCAAAACCTCAGACACCCCAACTGATTTTTAATTCAATTGACATATTTCAGAGAGAAAATAAGTCATTAAAAAATCGTAAAGGTTTTATGTGCTGTTTTAGTTTTACTGGCCATTCTGATCGTTTCTTGCGTCTGCGACGACGCTTTATCGAGAGAGGAGTCGTCACCGGGCCGCTGCGCCGCGCTGACAGACCCACACACGCTGACAGCGCGCTGGTGCTTGACTTATTAATAAATAGACACGGCAACGTTTTTAATGAAGATTTTTTGAAAAATGTGACCTATATTAAAAAGTGGTTCAATTAATTCTCTTCGTTATTCTGATCAAACTGAAGGTTTTGCGCATTTAACGTTACACGTTGTAGAGAGGTAGTACCTCTCGAAGAGAGCAGGCCTGTGTCCCAGCAGTGACAACATTACAGGCTGATTGTGCTTCCATCAGGGTGTTGGTTTCCCAACGCCAGTTGATTATGCTTCCATCAGGGTGTTGGTTTCCCAACGCCAGTTGATTCTGCTTCCATGAGGGTGTTGGTTTCCCAACGCCAGTTGATTATGCTTCCATCAGGGTGTTGGTTTCCCAACGCCAGTTGATTATGCTTCCATCAGGGTGTTGGTTTCCCAATGCCAGTTGATTATGCTTCCATCAGGGTGTTGGTTTCCCAATGCCAGTTGATTATGCTTCCATCAGGGTGTTGGTTTCCCAACGCCAGTTGATTATGCTTCCATCAGGATGTTGGTTTCCCAAAGCCAGTTGATTATGCTTCCATGAGGGTGTTGGTTTCCCAACGCCAGTTGATTATGCTTCCATGAGGGTGTTGGTTTCCCATCGCCAGTTGATTATGCTTCCATCAGGGTGTTGGTTTCCCAACGCCAGTTGATTATGCTTCCATCAGGGTGTTGGTTTCCCAACGCCAGTTGATTATGCTTCCATCAGCGTGTTGGTTTCCCAAGGCCAGTTGATTATGCTTCCATCAGGGTGTTGGTTTCCCAACGCCAGTTGATTATGCTTCCATCAGGGTGTTGGTTTCCCAACGACAGTTGATTATGCTTCCATCAGCGTGTTGGTTTCCCAAGGCCAGTTGATTATGCTTCCATCAGGGTGTTGGTTTCCCAACGCCAGTTGATTATGCTTCCATCAGGGTGTTGGTTTCCCAACGACAGTTGATTATGCTTCCATCAGGGTGTTGGTTTCCAGGACTGGCTTTCGCCGCCTTCCGCTGGCTTGGACGTGGACACCGTGGCGGGACACCTGAGGGAGTCTCTGACCGAGGTGTGCAATTCTAGCATGCCTCGGTCCGGTCGACCGCTGCCCAATCGGGCGGTGTACTGGTGGTCGGTGGAGCTGGAGGGGCTTCGAGCGGCGTGCGTGGAGGCTAGGAGGGCCTACGCGCGGAGCCGGCGGCGGCGTCGACGAGACCACGCCCACGAGGACCACCTCTATGAGGTGTACATAGAGGCAAAGCTGGTTCTCGAGCGGGCCATCGCCGACGCTAGGGACTCGGCGAGAAAGGAGATGCTGGAGGGTCTCGACAGCGATCCCTACGGGAGGCCATACAAGGCGGCGCGCAACAAGCTGCGCCCCTTTGGTCCCCCGGTGGCCGAGACCCTGGAGCCCTCATTCTTGGATGGGGTGGTTCAGTCCCTGTTCCCGAGCAGGGACAACTTCACCCCGCCAGTGATGGACCCTCCGCGGGGGATAGCTCGGCCAGCTGAGGAGGAAGAGGAGGCCCCTCCTGTCACGGAGTCGGAACTCAGCGCGGCGATTGTGCATATCCGCGCCAAGAAGACGGCTCCGGGCCCCGACGGTATCCCGGCGAGGGTGGTGGCAATTGCCGCCACTCAAATGGAGGAGCGGTTTCGGAACCTCTTTAGCGCATGTCTTGCATCTGGGAGGTTCCCGAAACCGTGGAAGGAGGGGCAATTGTGCCTCCTTCGCAAGGAGGGCCGCCCGGCAGACTGCCCCTCGGCATACCGACCCATCGTCCTGCTCGATGAGGTCGGCAAAATGTTCGAGGGGATAATCGCTACCCGCCTAAAGGGCCATCTCCGGAATGTGGGGCCGGACTTGTCGGACGCTCAGTTCGGTTTTCGAGCTGAGCGTTCCACGGTGGACGCGCTGGCCCGCCTTAAGGGCCAGGTGAAGGAGGCGATGGAAGCGGGGGATGGATTGTTGGCGGTGTCATTCGACATAGCCAACGCCTTCAACTCTGTTCCCCACAGCACCATCCTAGAGGCGCTCCGATTCCACGGGGTGCCTCAATACATGCGGCGTCTACTGGCCAGCTACCTGGAGGATCGGGCGATCGTCCTCGTGAACAGGGCTGGCCAAGTCCGGCGGTACGCAGCCGAGGCCGGGGTTCCACAGGGGTCAGTCGTAGGACCTCTCCTCTGGAACGTCGGCTACGACTGGCTCTTGCGGGGAACTCTCCTCCGAGGCACGAGTGTCGTCTGCTACGCGGATGACACTCTCCTCACCGCCCGGGGGGAGAGTTTCAGGGAGGCGGCCAACTTGGCCTCAGCGGGCGGATCCTTAGTCGCAGGGAGGATCCGCCGCCTAGGATTGACAGTGGCGCTGCACAAGACCGAGGCCGTGTTTTTCCACGGGCCTCGGCAGCGCCAACCACCAGACGCTCATATCTTTGTGGAGGGCGTCCGAATCGAGGTGAAGGCCCAGATGAAATATCTGGGTCTTGTAATCGACAGCAGGTGGAGTTTCGGCCCGCATTTCAGCGGGCTGTCGACGCGCCTGCTGAAGACTGCGGGCGCCCTCTCGTGGCTACTGCCCAACTTGGGGAGGCCCGGCGCGCGATGCCGGCAACTCTATGCCGGCATCTTGAGGAGTATGGCCCTTTATGGAGCTCCTATTTGGGAGGACTCCCTCCGCAGGAGGGAGAACGCTGCCGCATTGCGGGCCCCCCAAAGGGCTATAGCCCAGCGGGTGGCGAGGGCCTACCGCACGGTCGGCTTCTCAGCGGCATGTGCTCTGGCTGGTACCCCGCCTTGGGAACTCGAGGCGTGGGTGCTCGCCAGAGTATATGAATGGACGGCGGGGCGGAGGGCGAGAGGAGAACGCATCGCCCCGGAAGAGCGGGAGGCCGTCCGGCGGGAGGCGAGGGACGCCATCATCGTCCATTGGACGGGGGACCTCGCCACCGCAGCCTTCGGCCGCCGAACCCTCGACGCGATTAGGCCGGTCCTGCGGGACTGGCTCGAGCGGCCGCATGGGTTCCTCTCCTTCCGTCTGGTGCAGGTGCTGTCCGGACACGGTTGTTTCGGATCGTACCTGCACCGGATCGGACGAGAGGAGACGCCGACGTGTCACGGCTGTGGCGCGGCGGAGGACACGGCGCAGCACACTCTCGAGGTGTGCCCGTCGTGGTCTGGGCCGCGCCACAGTCTCATCGCGGCGATCGGAACGGACCTCTCGCTCCCCGGCCTTGTCAACGCCATGCTGGGGGACGAGGGGTCCTGGGCGGCAGTCGCCTCCTTCTGCGAACACGTCATGTCCCAGAAGGAGGCGGCGGAGCGCGTGCGGGAGGAAGACCCTCTCGCGGCGCCGCTCCGAAGGCGGAGGAGGGGTCGAAGAAGACGTCAGTATGACAGTCATCTCCGACTCCTCCCAGGTGGAAGCCAGCAGGCGACGGGTGCGGGGGTATCACCCTCGCCTGCATTGCACAGGCTTCCACCAGTGCCAGACGGGAATGGCCAGGTGTTCCCGGCCCATCCCGTAGCCCCCCACCCGGGGGGACATGCAGGGCCCGCCAGCTAGGCGGGCAGGCGCCGGGGGGATTGTGGACGCAAAGGCTGAGCCGGATTCCCATGACCCCCCCATCAAGGCGATGAGGGAACACCGCTGAGTTTTAGTGGGTATACTGCCGCTCTGGCAGGGAGTCCCACATACTCCGTTCCGTCCCCCGACGGAGCGGAGATGCGTAATGTCATTTCTCAGCGAAAAAAAAAAAAAAAAAAAAAAAAAAAGGGTGTTGGTTTCCCAACAACAGTTGATTAAATACTTGATCCAAATAGAATGAATCGTGTACGAGTATTACTGCCATATTGAATTTTAATACGTGGGTGGATCAAATATAAACCGGACTTAAGTAAAAAAAAATACGCACGTATTATTACACTCGTAAAAAAAGGAATATATTTTATTTTTCTACATAATCTCCCCTTCTATTAACACATTTTTCCCAGCGCAGGGGATGTTTTCTTCATGCCAGTATCGAAGAATGTAGTCGGTCGTGCTTTTAGCCAATTGCACACAAATGATTCCACTATCTGGTCAGTGTGAAAACGGCGTCCTCCACTTGAATTTTTTACTGTGCCATTCCTACACTTGAGTTCTTGAAAGCGTATTCTTATCGAACTGTAGAGTCAATGGATGCAAAATTTCGGAAGTTTTTATGCCCTCCCGTGTTAAAAAAATTATGATAAGTCGTTGCTCAACAGACTTATATACCTCCTGCTCATACATGATGGTACTGGCGCGCAATAAACTAAAGTGAGCCGGAGCAGTATACCCCCCTCCCCTATATGATCCCCCCTAACACATACAATAGCACCAAGCGCGTCACTTCACTCAGCGACCAGTAATAAAAAAAGTCCTGTTTATATTTGATTCACCTAATAGTTTTAATTTTTCTTTTTCAGATGGTCTTTTCCTCGTTCTCCTCGTCGGATGTATATACTCCCTGCCAATTAGCATCTGAAGATGCGATGTCAATGACTTGCGTCTGTGAGGTAGAAAGATTGAAGGCAAATGTGGATATAGCTAAGATTCTTATACCGATGTACATTTTACCTAAAACTCTTGGTAAGAATCATGATAGTAAAATCATTCAAACTCGCTCTTTTACTACCGGACCATCAGACCTACTGCAGGGCACCTGTAGTACCGCCGTCGTAGCTTCCCCTCCATATTTATTATGGGCACAACCAAATTGTGGTACTCTCTGCCAGCGTCTGTGTTCTCTTCCATATTAGACACCTCTGCCTTCAAAGCAAGATTGAACAAGCATCTACTGGGCACACTCGTTTCCATTATCGTTCCATCGCTTTCCATCAGGCGTCATCGTCAAGAGCAGTCCCATTCAGCAATAAAAGATAAACAAAAATACCCGGCTATTTCTACAAAAAACCTGTTGGAATAACTTAGTGACTCCAATAGAAGCTTCCTAGTAAGCAAGCCGGTTTCTGATACTCTGGGCAATTTTAACTTACAAATTCAGAGTAATAGAAACTTATAGAGTAATCGGCCCCTAATACATGGGACTTAAACAAAGCTGGAAAAATGTCTGGAAGTATATATCTACACTTCTACCTAAACCTTCGAGGAACATAGATGCGATGTTACACTACGCAACAAAGTCTAGGGAACAAGCCAACTATATCAAGTTATTTAAGAAAACTGTTTAGAAAAAGTACTGGCCACTAAAATTGGTAAATGTTGGTTGAACCTACATTATTGATCGAAATTTAAAAAAACAAAAGTGTTTTGGAATAAGGAGGGAAAACTTTAGTTAGTACTCGTAGCAGCGTACGGCCCGGCGTTTTGTAGCGTTAATAATCACTTTAGAGATTACTGTCCATAATCGTTTTTTTTTTTTCTTGAGAAAATCATTTTCGCTGCTTACTTTTGTGACTCGCTCACAGACCGCTTAGAGTTCCACCTATTCGACGCGGCAATCGAGGGCGTCGATTATTGTGAGTTAATGTACAGACGCCAGCACATCAAGCTACCCGAAACTGTCAGATTTTCCCAATCAACTTTGAACTTTATGGTTTAGCGATAAAGTTGAAAATCTATAAAAGAAATCTGACAGATTGTAGTAGCTTGATGTGCTGGCGTCTGTACATTTGTACTGGACCGACATTCAGCGGGCGCGTGTTCTTTTTCCTCATGAGTCGTGGGTTGGATTTCATACCGATTCAAGTCAAGAAGAGTGCGTGTTTGGCGAGTTTCTTGTTGCCAGAGTCGATTCCAGAATTCTTAGGAAGTTCATACATACCAGTGTGGAACGATTATAGCGTGGGCTTGAATTTGCTTGGGTGGAAGAACGGACCTCCTTTTGATACGACAAAAGGACATTGTCCAGAATCGCCCTGTGCAACACAAGTATCGGACATACGCGATAATTAATTGTCTATTTTATTATACGAGTTGCAAATACTTTTGTAACACGGACTAGCTGCATGCCAAAATGAACATTATAAAGTATTTTGCGCGGCTAATAACATAAATCGCCGCCATCTTTGCCAAACGTCATGTCGTACCGAAAAAGATTAGGGGTTAGGCTTTAGAAAAAAATTGCATAGGTACCTAATTACCTAGGTAGGTACTAAAAATAGCTAAATGTATTATGATATTGTTTTTCAGTTTCTTAAAAATCACTCGGAGCTATGAAAAACTATACCTTATGGTTCGATTATAACCTCAAAATCTGATACTTGTTATAAAATATATCTATTCTGCAGCTAGTCCGCTATAAAAATAAGATCTTATAGGAGTTTACTAATGATCGACAATACCGCATATTTTTCCGACGAACAATGTATGGGCGCAGAGCAATGCCCTTTAAATGCGAAACAATGCTCTGACAAGATTGTGGACTCAATGGTTATCCCTCACTGATAGCAGTATGACCAAGATTTCATGTTCATACAAGAAAATGCGCGTATACAAATAACCAGGCTGGAGATAAATATGCTTTGCGAGGACAATATCACGCTGTTAGAGTGGCTTGCTCAGTCCGCTGATCTCAATCCCATAGAGCATGCGTGGTTTCCAGAGTATGGAGCGACCTGAAACCTGTCCATGAAACTCGGCATGCTACGCCGTCGCTAAAGCTTTGGGAGGTCCAAGAGATTATTAAAAATTTGTTAGGAATGTTTTTTTTTATGTTATCTGGGCGTTAGTTTTTTTGTTCCCGTACCCAAAGGGGACCCTATTACTAAGACAACGCTATCCGCCCGTCCGTCCATCCATCTGTCATCAGGCTGTATGTCATGAACCGTGATAGTTAGACAGTTGAAATTTTCACAGATGATGTATTTCTGTTGCCGCTATAATAACAAATACTAAAAAACAGAATAAAATAAATATTTAAGGGGGTTCCCATACAACAGACATGATTTTTTTACGTTTTTATAGATAATGGTACGGAACCCTTCGTGCGCGAATCCGACTCGCACTTGGCAGGTTTTTCCATTTTCGGACCATTTTAGATTTTCATATTAAAATTTTATTTTTTCACTAGCAACCCTTTTTAATCAAACAATTCAATTCTTTATTAAATTACGCTTCTACGCTTGGTATAAAATATGATACATAAAAAGTGTGAATATAAAATAATTACTATTAATACGTTTGTTCCCTAGACTTTCTTGAGTATATTTTATGTGTGAAACTAAAGTAATGGTTACTAAGTGAAATTCTTGTTGCTCTCGATGTTAATATAATTCAACACTTTACTCCTTTGTAGCCTGAAATATCCCACTTCTGAAAAAATATCTCCTCTTGATTTCTAAACTAGACGGTGTTGGGTTAAAGAACAGCGGGTCTATTCTGTAAACATCTCACCGTGAAAACATGATTTCACTTCACCTACGTTTTAACGATGAGATGTTTACAGAACAGCAGTGCTATTCTGTAAAAATCTCACCGTGAGAACTTAGGTGAAGTGAGCGGGAAGAGAGCTGTCATTAGGAATTAACACTATTGACACTGCTCACTTCAAGCTCACTTCTTATGATTTCACGGTGAGATTTTTACAGAATTGACCGGCTGTAGTGCTATTCTGTAAAAATCTCACCGTGATAACTCGTGTGTGTCAATCTCTAGCATTAGATGGAATGACAGCTCACTTCACCTAACTTCTCACGGTGAGATTCTAACAGAATCGGCCGGCAGACCGAATCTGAGGTTTTTTCTTCTTATTTCATTTGCAGAAGGACTTCTCGATAAAGATAAAAATGTTACGATAATGTCTGATGTCAAACTACTAATTAATGATGTCGAGCACAAAGCTGAAAGGTAAATAAATAATATAAATAATTACCAGGAGGAATGGCGTGAAAAGGCAGATGTGTGGTATAAAAAGAAGATGCTAGTGACTAAAATTTAAAAGAGTATGCCTAGATGGTTTGGTCATGTTGAGAGGATGAGTGAATGGCGAATAAGAAAAGGTGTATTCAAAGATGTGAGTGGATACCGGGAGAGAACGCTCTAGAAGGATATATAGTTACCTTATTGGTGATTTTCTTCAGAAAGGTCAAGTGCGTAGTACTCGCAACCGGCGTTAGTGTACGAGCAGAGGGGCAATTCTCGTAACTTTAAGAACGTTCACAGTCTCAAACTAATTTGCCTAAATTTTTGACAAGTTTATGACATTGATTGTCGCTGAGGTGAGATTGTCACTAGATTGTGAACGTTTTTATTTCGGGAGTTGACTTTCAGATGTATGAACGTAAACGAAGCAAAGGAAGTATAATAATAATAATAATAAAAATATTTATTGCATAAAGGAGAGCTTTATGCAATATATATTTTAATAAGTTAAATCATTAAGTAAGCGTAGAACTTATACTAACTAGTATGTAAGGACTGTAGCAGATGGAGTTCTGTACTTTCTGCCTACCCGTACTCCCATGGGAGAAGGCTTACATTTATCTATGTATGTAATTAATTAACAAAAGGATGAATGCTTTTGAACGTATTTAAATATTATTAGCGTATGTTGTAATATCGGCGTACGGTCTCATCCCACCGTCAAACTTACTACAAATATACCATAAGGTGAGTATACACTTCTACCCCTAGGAAATCAATCACAGTTAACACGGACTCCCTTAATAAAATAAACAGCAAAAAAAATCGGATTAGGTTTTTATTTTAGTTATTACAGATACAAAATAGGTACTCATAACTGTTTATTATTATGTATGGTCCAGAGATTACATCGCGGACCCCCATACATATACTCGCGGACCCCCAGCGGACACCCATACATATACTCGCGGACCACAGGTTGGGAAACAATACACTACAGCATTTTCTCGAGCATTTCCATGTAATGTAACGTTCATGCGAATGTTCGACGCTGCGTTCGACGTAATGCTCACGGCGAGTGAGCATTTACCTGTAACATTTCTTTCTACATTGCGTTCATTGTTGGTGATTGTGCGTTGTTGCGCTCGTGCACGATAAAATCTTACACCAACACGCTCGTTGGCTTTTAAAATCTGTTTGTAACAAAACATCGAGCGTCGTGTTCGAAGTGCGGTTCGATAACATTTAATAACGGCGAATGCTCTATGTTCTGTTCCAAGTAAAATGCTATAGTCTACTCACATTTTCATTTCGCTAAGTTTATTAGCTGCGTGGTCAAAAACGCTGAAATTTTTTTTTTTAGGATAATCTCAACCATAACGCTGCAAGAGGCGCCGGTACCGTTCGAGACGATAATAATAGCAATAGCTGTCGGCCTCTGCATCTTAATAATCATCGCCTTGATTCTTTACAGGGTAAGTACTATCAATTCTAATTTTTTTATATTTTCTCTTATCGAACCGTAGTATGTAGCACACTGTGGGGGTTAACGGCTTTCATTTTGACAGTTCAAAAACATTCATTGCGTTGTTTACGTTGTTGAGCTGACAAATTTTTCGATCATATGAAGCAGTGGATCAGCAATATCCTTCAAAATGATATTATTATAAATATATTGTGATTGCTAGTGTTACGCAATAAGGGTGCTGTACCTAGATAGTGAGGTGTTAGTAGAGCTGCTGACTACCCAGAATACGCCGGACATACCATGAGGGGACGACAATACGACAATAAATACAACGTGTAACGTTAAATTACAGACACCCCAACTGATTTTCAATTCAGTTGACCTAAAGGGAGAAAAAAAATCATTAAAAAAATTGCAAAGGTTCTATGTGCTGTTTTAGTTTTACTGGCAGTTCTGATCGTTTCTTGCGTCTGCGACGACGCTCTGTCGAGGGAAGAGTCATCACCGGGCCGCTGCGCCCCGCTGACATTATCTAAGCTCATAAAGAACTTAGGTTATCTTTGAACAGTGACTTACATACATGTTTCCATCACACTTTTCACCGCCTTCGTGCAGATCGTCGTTTCTCTTTCTAACCCTTAAGTTACGATTAAGTTAAAAAAAGATAGGTAGCATTATTGTTTACTTTAAATTGTCTTATTCGTGGTACTGTATGGAAGATTCGTATTTGCATTGAAATAAAAGCTATTATTATCCCGCGTATGACAAAATTTAAATTGCTCGACAGCAATTTGTGTTTGTTTACGTATTTTGGCGGGTTTGCGCGTGTGATGGCTTGACCTGTTAATAAATAGACACGGAAACGTTTTTAATGATGATTTTTTGAAAAATATGACCTATATTAAACAGTGGTTCAATTGATTCTGCTCGTTATTCTGATCAAACTATTTTCAGGTTTTGCGCATTTAACGTTACACGTTCTATATAAAATGGCGCCCTGGTTTTGTTTTTCCACGCGCCGCGCTAGCGATGCACAGTAAATAAAGACACGGGCAAAACCGCTAAACACACCAAACATTTAGCCTAAGTCTCTTCGATGAGATTAAAAAACGACTAGTAAATAGTTATCTACGGCGGTACCGCACTAGTGCGTTAACATAAAGTAGAAAGCACGCGTGTTTAATACACTGCATTATGGACCTAAAAGCGGTTCACTAAGAGCCACTTTACGAGCAAATGTTTTGGAAAAGTTTTTTTTTATCAGCTACCTTGATTTTTTCAGATTGGCTTCCTGCAGCGTAAGAAAAGAGAGGAATTGCAGAAATTACGAAAAAGTGTTAGGCGCCAAACTATTGTAAGTTTTCTTAATACTTCCTAATACATATCATAGTACAGTGTGGCGTGTGTGTAGTGTAGTTATAGTCATATCTGGTACAGATCATCGAACTGAGCATCTGTTTCCGTGAGACCAACATCGGAATCGCGAAAAAAATAATCAGCAGTCTCATATATTTGCGACCAGTAGGTGCCTATTGAAGTTTTGCATGGGATAGTTGACATTTTTTCGCGATCACAAAGTTGCTCAGTTGTTGTCCACGAAAAAAGTTGCTCAATTGTTGTCCACGAAAAAAGTTGCTCAGTTGTTGTCCACGAAAAAAGTTGCTCAGTTGTTGTCCACGAAAAAAGTTGCTCAGTTGTTGTCCACAAAAAAGTTGCTCAGTTGTTGTCCACGAAAAAAGTTGCTCAGTTTGATGATCTGTAACAGATATGACCAAATCTTTATGATTCATGCTGTACCTGTATAATGGGCACTTATCAAAAATAAAAAACTAAGTCTATATACTCAAAAGCTGGATAACGAGAAGTCCACCAAATAAAAATGCCGTTAAAATAATTTACATTTCATTGTTCAGCTGAGGCGTTCAACGATGCCGTCGCAGGGTCGACCAGCCGAAGACCGGACGCAAATCCTGGAAGGCATGAAAGAAGAAGACGAACATGCCCCAAACCTAATATAATCATGCTACCACATTAAACTATAGTATTCAGTGGTGATTATTTTACCAAAGTTTCTTTCCTTTGTGTATCTTTTAACCGTGGAATAAAATTGACGTCAGATAGTTTTAGTATGGAAAAACTGTCAAAAATCCAAAATTTATTTTCAGGATTAGATTATTGTAGGTCCATGATTTTGGTCGAATTCGCCCTTAGGTCTGATTTCGCCAAAGTCAGATATCTCTTATCCGTGGAATAAAATTGACGTCTGACAGGTCTAGTATGGAAAAAGTGATAAAAATTCAAAATTCATTCTCAGGATCAGGCTTATTCTATGTATAAAGATTTGTTGGAATTTACCCTTAATAGCGCCTACAACGGTTATTACAAATAGTTATCAGTATGATAAAATAAACAATTTTACTAAACATAGAAAACTAAATTATTCAAAAAAAAAATAAGTATGTAGCTTAAAAATTGGCATGAAATGATAACCCTTGATAATAAGGCACTAGACATGCGCGAGGCGATGGCATCAACAATTCAACACAAACTTTATGGTATTGTTACCAAATAATCACAAATTAAGTTTAATGTTGTTAAATACTAAAACGAAAAAAGGTCCCACGGCTAGAATGCTCATTGTTGTTAATTATTTTAATTGTGTATGTTTAAGACACATAATGCAGAATACGCGGTTTCAATTAATGTGATAAGTTTATCTCCACACTGTATTTGAAAGTGTGTAAATTCGATTAAAGTTAAAACAGCCTTAAATTTTTTTTTTACTTTGATACATAATCTCAGATAATTTACATTCCATGGCCACTTACTCAACTACCGTTATTTATTCTGGGTTGATTATGTATGAGTAACCAGAAGTTTCTTAAAAAGTTTCATTACAATAGAATTTGAACTTTGTCCGGATGACATTGAGTTTATTTTTCCAAAACATGATAGGTAACTATCTCGGATTCTAAATATTCAAATATAGACCACTTATGGGTAACGTTTCACAGTCAAAACATCAATGACGTCACAACATGGCTTAAAGGTCTGTCATGATCTTGGGATCCTATTTTTTTATTTGTATAGTACTTAAGTTATAAAAATACATATTTTAAGAACGTGAAAACTTTATGGTTTTTGTCTTATGCCTGACGAAGGTAAGTTAGCATAAAAACATAAAAATAAGTAATACAATAGAATATTATGGAGCTTTCACTTTCACGACTTGTTTTAAAATATTAGCATAAGCTGCAAGTAAGTGGTAACATTTTGACCTTGAGCTGGTCTAGCGGAGTACGGAGTTTCAATAGAAGAAGAGGCCAGCTCATACTGGTTTCGTTACCACTGACATGCAGGTGGACAGTCATTTTCTTCGCTACGAAGATCTTAACGTAGAAAATTCAGACATTGCTATACAGGGTTATTTCAAATTGGCTAGCTTAACTCCGCAGATGCAATGGATATCGTTACCTAAACATGATAAAAAAAGATTTGTTTTTTTTTTTTGGGACATTGACGAACGCGGTTAGTTTTGTTACTACTACAGCAAAAATCATCAAATTAATAAATTGTTTGTTTTATCATATTTAGATATCCCAGTTTAAAAAAAAAACCCTGTATAAAAAAAAAGACAAACATTTAATTAGAATTCCTATTTATTTATCCAATTATTTAAAGTTTCTGGTTCTGCCCCGTTTCTGTAGTGCGTCAGGGATGTTCGCAGATGCGCATGTAGATTGCTTTTACGCAACAATGCGTAAAAGGTGCGCTTCCCTGGTGCGCAGGGTGTGGGGCGGCTCCAACAGTGTCGTAAGCATGATTGCGAGTCGCCTAGACTGTGTGTACGTGGGTCACTGTTGTGCCGTCTCTCATGGGATGTTGCAACGGTGACCAACCGTTATTATATTGTATTGTTTTTCTTGTTGTGTAGTGTCTGTACTTAATAACATAGTCGTAAGTTTTACTAACAATTTCGGTGAGTCTTTGTTACTTGAATAAAGAAAATTCTATTCTATTCTATTCTATATCTGCCTGCAAAAATGTCAACGGCTAAGTTCCCTGTTCAATACAAAGTCCAACATGCATTGTGCATATCACCAAGCTGAAGAACTGCCGGTCAATTCTATAAAAATCTCACCGTGAAATCATAGGTGAAGTGAGCTTGAAGTGAGCAATCAATAGTGTTAATCCCTAGCATTAGTCTACTGAATCTCACTTCACGCTCACTTCACCTAAGTTCTCACGGTGAGATTTTTATACATAGAATAGCACTACAGTTTTTGGTGATTGTAGCTTGTGGTAGGAAAACAGGAGGATGCTCCTCGCCTTCTCGTTTTGTTTCTTTTACAGGGTTTTGCGCATTTTAAGGTTGAAATAAAAGTCTTGTATACAACGTGTAACGTTAAATGCGCAAAACCTCAGACACCCCCAACTGTTTTTTTAATTCAATTGACCTATATCAGAGAGAAAAAAAGTAATTAAAAATGTTTTGAAGATTTTATGTGCTGTTTTAGTTTTACTGGCCATTCTGATCGTTCGGACAGGATGGGAGGTATTTTGGGCTTAAACATTATATTTAAATTTTCACAACAAACTTATTTGCCATCGATACGCTAAGAAGAAGAAGAAGAGGAACAAAAAATTACTTTACTACATACAAAAGGTAGAAGTCACTTAGGGCTGATTTTTCCATCGCAAGATAAGCTTTTAATCGAAGAATAAAATTGACGTTTGACAATTTTTGTATGAAATAACTGTCAAAATTTCAAAATTATTCCTCGTATTAAATTATCAGATGATTGAAAAATCATCCCTTAGTGGACTAAAAATTACAACCAAGAAATCAAATCTTGTGGAGTAGAGTGGTTATTTACACAATCAGTGTAAAATCGTCAGACCAACATTTCACGATTTAAATTAACTGTAAATATACGCTTTATTTTATGTACCTATCCTTATCTGTCTGCATATAAGCACCACTTTTCACTAAAAAATATAGACTTGAAATATCTGAAAAACTATCGGCTACATTTGAATGGTTCGCACGCCAAAATCAAAACAAATATGCAGGGAAAAGTGAGTTTAAAATTGTGTAAAAAAATCGACCGTCAACTGTATTTTAGATGGTATACTGTTGTTTGTGAGTAAAATCCGATTTATACAGAAACTAGTGACCCGCCCCTGCTTCAAGCGGTTTGTACGACTTGACAAAACATCGAGATTTCGGCCATACAGACGGACACGAAAAGCGAATTTTATTTATAACTAGCGACCCGCCCCGGCTTCGCAGGGGTGCAATGGAGAAACACTGATAATTTTAGAGCCATTATTTCTCGTAAAAAGTATAGGATAAAAAATGGTTATTGTGGGTTATCCCTAAGAGATAGATATATACCATTGCGGACTTTTTTGTAGACCTTTTTAAGGTGTACAATACTGTAGTACATTATTTTGATCTATCTCGACGGGTTCAGCCAGCGTTTACAATGTAAGCGCAAAAAAATGTGTTTATTTACGACATCACATTAGAAACTTCTAAAATTATCAGTGTTGCTCTACTATATTATGCATGTTTTATACATTGCAAACCTTGCTCTTGAATCACTCTATCTATTAAAAAAAACCCCATCAAAATACGTTGCGGAGTTTTAAAGATCTAAGCATATATAGGGACAGACAGACAGGGAAGCGACTTTGTTTTATACTATGTAGTGATGATGAAGAAATCTCGATGTTTTGTCGAGTCGTAAAAACCATGCAAAGCAGAGGTGGGTCACTGGTTAAGCTTTGCTTTCCTAAGAAAGTGATGAACGGTCACGCAATAACGGCTGTCCGAGAAACCGGGTTTTGACACCTAAATGACAAATACTGGTGAAAATGAAAAATTTCATGACGGACAGTTGTTCCAGGAAACGGTAACTTTAGTTATATGAAGTCTTTTCTTAGACGGTCACGGTAAAACCTCCAGCCAAATTTAACAAAAGAGTCCAAACAATAATAAACGTGATAATCGTGCCGGTAGGGGGCGCCACAATAGCCACAACTTTAAGGTCCTTGGTCAAGATTGATGGCCTAAGTTTGGGCTACAGTAAGGTTGGGCTACTGTATTGTCGTGGTAACAGAAGGGATCTGGTAGACTTCGGGTTACTGTAATCAGTGTAGATTTATTGGAATGTATGTACAACAATAGCAACATTGCATGTACACTGTATGTACAGACGCCAGCACATCAAGCTACCCGAAACTGTCAGATTTCCCCAATCAACTTTGAACCTTATGCTTTAGTGCTAAAGTTGAAAATCTATTAAAGAAATCTGACATATTGTAGTAGCTTGATGTGCTGGCGTCTGTACATGCAATGGTGGCCAAGTAGTAATGGCCGCGACATACGAGTTGTAGGTCGTAGGTTCGAACCCAAACAGGCGCTTTACTTCGTGTAAATAATTTAATCACCACTGGTCTCAAAACCATCTATATCAATTATAGTCGAGATTTTAATAATATTGTATGTTAATTCTATAATATCATTTCAAAGCTAGTATTTTAAGTTCTCAAAATTTTGTTGGGTTTTAAAATAAAATAGCAAAAGAAAAACTTATTCAGAATCTCAATGTTTTTTTTTTCTTTTTTTCCTATCAATACAATTAGCATAAAAAATATTATTAAAATCTCGATTATGATTGTAAATGTATTCTTGGTCAATCCCTAGTATCAGGTGGGATGACACTGACTCTCACTCCACGCTCACTTCACCTACGTTTTCATGGTGATATGGTTACAGAATCGCGCTGCTGCGCTTTCATACCACAGTTTTACGACGCGACTGCCCCGTTTGGTCTCGTGGTTGCAAGCTCTACTGGTGAACGGGTTCGATTCCCATGTGGGCCAAAGTGTTATTGGGGTTGTCCTTTAGAAGTTTCTTTGTAACAGCCTGGAATTTGGAAGGTGGCGGTGTGGTGTGATACTCCCGTGCCTCGGAAAGCACGTTAAGTCATTAGTCCTGCGCCTGATCTCTCTCCGGTCATATCGGATTGCGTGTTGTCCCATCGACTACGAGAGTAACGGATGAGAGAGTGCACCTGTGTCTGTCCACACGTTTATGCATTATACAACGTGCAACGTTAAATGCGCAAAACCTGAAAATAGTTTGATCTGAATAACGAGCAGAATTAATTGAAACACTTTTTAATATAGGTCACATTTTTAAAAAACCTCCATTAAAAACGTTGCCCTGTCTATTTATTAATAGGTCAAGCAAGCCAATGTCAGCGCAGCGCAGCGGCCTGGTGACGATTCCTCCATCGATAAAGCGTCGTCGCAGACGCAAGAAACGATCAGAATGGCCAGTAAAACTAAAACAGCACATAAAACCTTTACAATTTTTTTAATGACTTATTGTGTCTCTGAAATAGGTCAATTTCATTAAAAATCAGTTGGGGTGTCTGAGGTTTTGCGCATTTAAAGTTACACGTTGTATAATATCTCCCTCAAGCCATTATAAGCAAAATGAAACTATCTGAAATTCGAAGTCCTTCGGAAAAGTCGCTCCAAAAATTGTTGACATCGAAACAGCTCCAATTACAGAAGAAACCATCTGATTCTGATTGCAAGTTATACAATATCTTCGACCCTTATTTTCCGCAAGGTTGGCAATACGACTCGTAGATACGACTTTTAGTCTGAGGTTTTGGACAATTGTTGTTGATACATATTTTTTTATAGGAAATTGTCTGCAGAAAAGGTTGTGAAGAATTTTAGCTTCGTCAGCTGTTTTCTTTTCAGTCAATTCTAGATACATGTCAGTCAAATATCTCTTCCATTTTCAAATTCAAAATTCAAAATTTTTATTTCGGACAATATATTTTGTTAGTAAATTTTAGGCAGGGTCTACCGTGCGATTCTGTTACACTGCTCACTTCAAGCTCACTTCACTTATGATTTCACGGTGAGATTTTTACAGAATCGAGCGGCTGTTGCCTTTAGTTGTCATGAGATAAAAAGATTATGATTGGGTTGATGATCTTGTCAAAACCGCGGGAAAAAACAGCATTAAGTACGCACGGAACCGAGAAGTATGGCAGAAGAAAAGAAAGGGGACACATGACATACGAGTAGCATTGGAAACTTATGATGCTTATGCAGCAACTTATGATGATTATGAAGGAACTAAGTATGAACATTTGCTATAAAAAGTACCTGTCCTAATTACTTTTAAAAAACTTCGCAAACAAAAAGACTGACTTAAAAAAAAAAACTTACGTTATTACAAACCAAACAGTTCGACTACAACATTGCAAACGGTGTTAATAAATTGGCTTACTTTATTTAATACCCCAGTAAGTTGAGAAAAGGTCTCCATTACACAGGTCGTGGTCACCAACTTTATGGAGGGTATCGACCTCTGAACTACCAATAAATACGTACTTACGGCTTGTTTTATTTATTGGTTTTAATAAATACGGGGTCAAATTAAATTACCTAGCCAAACTCAGCAGATGTAATGCGTATCGATATTTAATGAAGTAATGACCAGCCTTTTCCTAACTATGTTGGGGTCGGCTTCCAGTCTAACCGGATGCAACTGAATACCAGTATTTTCAATTTATAATGAAATAATGACGATATAACAACAAAAAATTTATACTTTTGGATTTAGGGGTGCTAGTTCAATATAGAATTGTTATAGAATTATTTGATACTACATATTTGCTTATACTATGTATACTAATAGAAATATCATGGTGGTTTCGCCGGGGAGGATACTCCGCAGCGCAACCACTTTAAATAAAAGTTTACGTCGAAACTAGGGATATAGACTTTTTTTTAATAGGACTAGAATTTTATAGACATTTCATAGAATTGTTCATGTAAGTTACACTTGTTACAGCAAAGGTGGTTCCGCCAGGGAGCATGACGTTTTACTTTGTGTAGTATATTTCATTATCACTGCTCCCAAAACGGTGAAGGAAAACATCCTGACAAAACTGGCATAACCTAGAACCAAAAATTCGAAGACATGTGACATCTGCCAACCCGCACTGGGCCCGCGTGGTGGATTACGGCCCACTCCCTCTCACCGAGAGGAGGCCTGTGTCCCAGCAGTGGGAACATTATTGGCTGATTTTGCATTATTTCTCTATTAGAATAGAATAGAATAGAAAAGTTTTTATTTCAGACCGGAGTCCATAGGGTTAGTAACAATTTTTCTTAACTTCTAGTGTTAGTAGGTTACAGACACAGATAAAAATACACAATTAAAATTCAGCGTGGAGCCGCATCCACCTCCGCAGCATCGGGGAATCCCACCGATCTGCGAACACACTGAGAAGACAGCATGTTAGGTAAACTGATCAGCTTTTCAAAAACGGTGTGTTAGCTATATCCTACAGTGTAAGCCCCACTTTAGAGCAAAACTTCTGAACAGAGAATCCATTTCGAGAAAAATGGCGACGTTTACGAACGATTGTTTTGATTAAAAATATGTCAAAATGGCCACTAAACGGTCGGACCACTTAGCTAACAAGAAAGATGTGAACAGTGTTCCTTCCTATAAATTCCTCTTCACTCCCCCATGTTCGTCCACATTCCCCCACATTCCTCCAACCTCCCCATTTGCTTTTTGAGAAGTGTTTTTATATAATACTGGCTATGCCCACGACTACGTTCGCCTGGATATCGAAAAACAATAATGTGTCTTTTTACTAATTATTTTTCTTAATTAAAATTAGTCTTATTTAATCATTCCAGCACATAAATATACAGAGGCGGACTTGAGGCATTTTCTACCAGTCAACCTTAGGGTGATGCAGAGACAAACAGTAGTAGGTGCAATCATGAATATTGAGGACTAAATATTTTAAATATTAAGATACGCATAAAACTTTAAATATAATATATACCTAATTACAGGTAAATATTAGCACAAATATACATAAATACATGAATATACTAAAAAGAAATAAGTCAAACAATGAGAAAATATTAGCGTTGTGATGATACTGCTTCTTGCGAATGTGCTCGCGAACCTTAACTTTAAAGGACTTTAAGTTACTCTTTATAACATCAGCTATGTGACAGTGAAAGTCCCGTCAAAATCGGTCCAGGTATTTCGGAGATTAGCCGAAACAAACAGACAGACAAACAAACAGAAATTTTAAAAAAATCCATATTTAGTACCGTAATATACTTTCATATGCATTTAGTAAGAAGCTGTATGAGATTACAAACAGACACTAAAATTTTATTTATTTGTTATACATTGATTAAATAAACCGTAAATGGAACTCGATGGGAAAAGGGCCTCAGTCATTTGTCTTTATGTCTGTCCTTTACAAATACTACTAAGTGAATGAGACATATTAAGTGGAGTTCCACCAGAAATACTAAACAAATATAAGTTACGTCGATCAATTGATGTGAAAAGGGCGTCAATCATTTACCTTTATTTCTGGCCTTTATAAATACTACTAGCTTCTGCCGTGACTTCGTCCGCGTAATGTTTCAGTCAATGTTTCACCCATCCCGTCACATCGAATTACTTCGTTTTCGAAAAATCTCACCATAAAAACTTGCGTGGAGTGAGCTGTCAGTGTCACCCCACTGATGCTAGGGATTGACCAAGCAAACATTTTCAATAATAATCGAGATTTTTGTCATATTTTTTTATGCTAATTCTGTTCACCATTTTATATAATTTCAAAGCTAATATTTTAGTTGTCAAAACATCGCTATATAAGGACTAATCTAGGAAAAATAAGAAAAAAAAACAACATTGAGATTCTGACTAAGGTTATTTTTGCTGTTTTATTTTAAAAACCCACAAAATAGTAATGTTTTGGTAACTAAAATACTAACTTTGAAATTATATAAAATGATCAATAGAATTAGCATACAACTTTTATTAAAATCTCGATTATGATTGTAGGTAAATGTATGCTTGGTAAATTCCTAGTATCAGGTGGGATAACACTGACAGCTCACTCCACGCTCACTTCACCTAAGTTTTCACGGCCAGCCGTGCGATTCTGTAACCATCTCACCGTGAAAACTTGGGTGTAGTGAGCGTGGAGTGAGTCGCCAATAGTGTCAATCCCTAGCATCAGCATGACTCACAGCTCACTCTAAGCTCACTTCATCTTAGTTATCACGGTGACATTTTTCTAGAATCGTTCGCAGATGGTTGCAGAATCGCACTGCAGATTAAGTTAATGAGACATTTTCCATTCTAAGTGAAGTGTCATAAAAGAGTTTTACCAGAAATAGTAACACATACAAATAATTATTATGTACTGAACTCTTAACACACTATCTGCTTGGCACTTATTTCCCCAAAAATACTTTATTAAGTTACGCTGGCAACACAAGCATTAACCGGGTTTGGACTCGCAACCCAGCCACATAAGAAACGGATGCCCGCACATATTTTTCTTACATTTACACTTGATTAAGATAACTACCGAAAAAATCCGCCAGGTGCGAGTCGGACTCGCACACGAATTGTTCCGTAGCACGAGGCAATAAACGCCGAAAAATAATCGTTTCTTGTATGGAAACCCCCTTCAAATTTTAACTTTATTTAATTATCTGTTGTTATAGCGGCAATAGAAATACACACACTGCAAATTTCAACTGTCTATCTATTACGGTTCATGACATACAGCCTGATGACAGACAGACTGATGGATGGACAGCGAAGGCTTGGTAGAATTTTGTTGGCACACTTGGCTTCCGGTACGGAGCCCTAAAAAAGCACTTGGATAACAATGAAAACCAACCCCACTCTCCCACAACCTGGGCAATGTAACATTGCCCTAACAACGTCTACCTAAGTACCTACATATGATGTTGCCTTGCAACAGACACCAGGTGTCGCTAATAAGGATTTATGTAACGACCAGAAAATTCTTACAATGAACTGGGTTTTATGGCAACCTTGTCAATTTGCTCCATCAAGTTATTGCTAGTCCAGTGATGACCGTAGTACTTTAGGGGGTAATGTTTAACGGAATGCAGTGGCTAAAGAAATGATTGGGCTTTACGTGTTGAAGAAGACTTTATAGTAGGTTGGTGGTACAAAAAGGTCTGTCAAAAAGATCCTAACAAGAGAAAAAATATATACATATATTATATTTATATTTATTTAAGCCTTGTTTATTCCTTTAATATAAAATACACAATTTGATATTTAATACAAAATTCGAGAATTTAAAATAAATTAAATTTAAATTACAATAATAAAAATCAACATGAATTAAAATTAATAAAATACAAAAAAAAATCGTTATTATGTGCAAAATAAATCACTATTATTAAGGACCTCTCTACATAGTAAAGACCTCCATTTTTCTCCACTTACTCGTATCTCTAGTTATGGCTATTGCATACGAACATATATTAAACAGTCCTTTCACAGTTATTTGAGCTCTGAGTTTGCGTCACTATCTAAATCACAGCCGTCTCTACAACGTGTAACGTTAAATGCGCAAAACCTGAAAATAGTTTGATCAGAATAACGAGCAGAATTAATTGAACCACTTTTTAATATAGGTCACATTTTTCAAAAAATCTTCATTAAAAACGTTGCCGTGTCTATTTATTAATAGGTCACGCATCCCAATGTGAGCGCAGCGCAGCGGCCCGGTAACAACTCCTCCCTCGATAAAGCGTCGTCGCAGACGCAAGAAACGATCAGAATGGCCAGTAAAACTAAAACAGCACATAAAACCTTTACCATTTTTTTAAATGACTTATTTTCTGTGAAATAGGTCAATGGAATTAAAAATCAGTTGGGGTGTCTGAGGTTTTGCGCATTTAACTTTACACGTTGTATAGACGTTATAATAACAGTTCCACTGACAAAACTGTCAAAAGACAGTGAAATTGAAATTGTTTATTGAAATAATTGATTTACATAAATATTTACAAAATAGGGCCTTACACTAGAGGTAGGTAAGGAATAATTGGATTCTACCTGAACTAGGAATGGAATAAACCTGTATCTCACTCAAGTGCTTATACATAAGTATTATCTACAATTCCTATATCATAATCTGTCTAGCCTTTTCCCAACTATGTTGGGGTCGGCTTCCAGTCTAACCGGATGCAGCTGAATACCAGTATTTTACATGGAGCGACTGCCTATCTGACCTCCACAACCCAGTTACTGGGTAATACGATACCCCTTGGTAAGACTGGTTCTCAGACTTTCGGGCTTCTGACTACTCGTAACGACTGTCAAAGATCTACGAATGACAGCCGGGACCAACGGCTTAACGTGCTTTCCGAGGCACGGAGGGGTCTCGGTATGTAAAGATTAATGCAGGTACATTCAGTGAAAGACTTATAAAAATGGTAAATAATATAATAGTACGAAAGTCGTAAAGAGTAGGAACAGAATAGATTAGAAAGAACCACTTGACGGTTTAACTTGACACAACATAATGTTTATTCTTTTATATGTCACTGCAGCTGTAGCATGCCAAAGAGGCTTTAACACTTTCCCTCAGCTGCTAGTCGACCTTCTAATCTTTCAGACCTAAGTTCTGGCAAAGTTCCTGCAATCTTGGTCTGGGCAGGGCTTTAGTCAGCAGATCTGCCAGCTGTGTAGCAGAGATAGTCTTTTGAGGCTTTTCGATCTCTCGGTAGATTTTCCAAGTCCCACACTTTAAACTTCTCTAAAGAATAGATTTCATTCCTCATAGCTTCTAACCATCTATCTTTACTTATACTATTTAATACTGGTTCTTTATACGTTAAAGGATCTCTTTCGATTATCGAATCGACCAAGTATAATATAAAGCCATCCAATTTTTGTGGAGGTCGTAGTGTACTTCTGTCTCTGAGATTATACCTTGGAACGTTCGGTATAGAAACATCGTTTTCTGAATTCATCGGTACCTCAATATCAGGAGGAATAGCATCTACGAACTCTTCTGTTTCACAATCTGAAAATGCGTTTTCATTTTCTATGATCTCATTTTTTTCTTGTTCTCCCTCTAATTGGACTGACTGTCTTACAGGAGAAGCTACATGTTGCGGAAAATCATCTTGATGAAAGATCACTCCCTCTGTCTCCTGTCCTATCAAATTAGAATCTCCCTCTATCTCACCGCTCACTGGTAAATTTATATCTTCTTGAGGACCTGGTCCCAAGGCCGTTGGGATTCTCAATTCTATGGTTGGACAAAAGGTGACATCTCTAGATCCTTCGGTCTGTTTTCCATTCCAGATGCGATATCCGTCGTCGTTATCGTATCCAATAAGTCTACCTTTGGTAGCTTTCTTATTTAGCTTCTTCCTTTTTTGTTTGGGAATGTGAAAGAAACATTCACTCCCTATCACACGCAAGTGTGAGATCTTAGGCTTCTTCTTATGCCACAGCTCATACGGTACTTTCCCTTCTTCTCTTGTGGGTCCCGTGCGATTGAGAACGTATGCAGCTGTATTGATAAGCTCTGCCCATAAGGCTTGTGGAAATTCGTCTCCTGCGTGCATGTATGATCGAGCTGTTTCCACAAGAGTCCTGTTCTCTCTTTCTGCGCATCCATTTTGCTCGGGCGTGTATGGCATCGTGAGCCGCTGGATTATTCCCTGCCTGTTAAGTATATCGCGAACCGCTTTATTGTCAAATTCCCCGCCATTGTCGCTCAATAACGTTTTGACTCTATGTCCAGCATTTTTGGCTTCTTTCAGAAATTGAACAATCTTGTCTTTGACATCACTTTTGTTTCGAATGAAATAAACATGACGAAATGCGGAGTAGTCATCCTTAAAAAGAACAAAGTAGCGACATTTCGAGTAACTTTCAGGGAATGGTCCACATACATCAGCATGAACCAGCTCTCCAGGCATATTAGCTCTTTCTCTTTTGCCAAATTTAAGACGCTGTGCCTTCCCATAAATGCAGCCCTCGCACTGTATATCATCTTTATCATTTAGATTAATCCCCAGTTCCCTCTTGACAAGATCTTTGATGTATTTCTTGTTCTGGTGACCAAATCTTTCATGATATAGCTGGAGTAAGCTCGATGGATTAATGGCATTAATCTCTACAGGCTTGTTTGGTAGAACTGTCTTCATTTGTAACTTATACAGTCCTCCACTCTTTTTCCTGTGTCCAACTGCTAAAATCTGACCGTTTAATTCCAGCCTGCACTCTTTAGTGGTGGAAATAAATGTACTATTTTGCAGTTTATCTTGTGCAGCTAACAAGGATAGCAAATTCTTTGTAAGCTTTGGTACATACCAGACATCACTCAGAGTTATGTTCATTGTTTTGCCGTTAACTTTGGTTTGAACTACCACAGACCCTTTCCCTTTTGCAGGAACTACAGTCCCATCTGCCGTTGTAACAGTGTGGTTCGTTCCAAAGTCCTCAAAACATGTGAATATGTCTCCCCTATTGGTAACATGAGTCGTGGCACCATTATCCACATACCAATTTTCTGTATCGCTTTCTTCAGAGCAAGTGTAAATCATCAACGTTATATTCTGCACTTGCTGCTGCTTGGACGAAGACTGTGTAGGTTTCTTCGGTCTGCCATCATTAATCCACTGCTTGCAATTCTTAATGCGGTGGCCTATTTTTGAGCAGTACCTGCATCTTATGTTCTCGTCCCTTAACTGCGATTTATGCTGCACCTTTGAGGTAGAGGCGAGCACTTCCTGAGTCTCCTCAATATGACCACCTAGCGCTCTCTCGTACCCGCACAGTTGTGCTGTCAGTGATTCAATTGTCCTCTCTTGTTTGCTTAACAGCATCCAACTTGATTTGAAACTGAAAAATTTTTCATTGAGGGAATCTAAAATTTTACAGATCAAGAACATTTCCGGCAACTTCATGTTAGGATCGGTCTTCAAAATTTCAGCATTCAAATTGTTCCAAATGTTTTTAAGATTCGACATCATGGTAGATACGTCATCCTTAGAGTTATTTCTGAAGCTAAAGAATTGCATGCATAAAGTGTATGCTCTGTCTTCTGATTGACCGTCAAACAAACGGTGAAGTTCCTGCCATACTTCGTTTGCCGTTTCAAATCGCATGACTTTCATTAGATTCTCTTCGGTCATGTTGCTTGTAATAATTAGTAGAGCGTTGCTGTCTGCCTTCCTATATTTTAGCAATTCTGCATTATAGACCATCAGCGCACCATCGCCTGTTCCTAAAATTGGCTTTCTTAATTTTCCTTCTGCCGCCTCCATGGCACCTTCTGTGCCCCGCAGCATGATAGATACCTTATACTTCCATGTAGCCCAATTCTGGCTACCTATAAGCTGACCGATCTGAATCTTCGTGGTGGTAAAATTTTCCATTTTGACAGCACCGAAAAAACTTTTGTTTTTTTTTTTTTGCTGACCTTTGTGCTGGGTTTTATCCTGGGTATCCTGAGTATACCGGGTATATTGGGTGTTCTGGGCCCATAACCTAATGCAGGTACATTCAGTGAAAGACTTATAAAAATGGTAAATAATATAATAGTACGAAAGTCGTAAAGAGTAGGAACAGAATAGATTAGAAAGAACCACTTGACGGTTTAACTTGACACAACATAATGTTTATTCTTTTATATGTCACTGCAGCTGTAGCATGCCAAAGAGGCTTTAACAAAGATGGTCACCCATCCACAGACTAACCGCGGCAAGCATAGCTTAACCTGATCGATCGACCTGTGCGGCTGTTATTATTTAGCCACGGGCCCCTCTATCCCATTATCTACAATTCCTATAAATAGTAAATAATTTATTTAATTTAATTGAGCAAAATACTACTACTGCTACTTTTTTGCTTTTTAATGTTTTTAATTAAAATAAGATTGCTAATGTTTTACTGCGGTCAAATAACTATGAATGGACAGTAACGTCCTCCTTTTTGGAAGTCGGTTAGTTAAAAATAAGAATTCTTCAAAAGTATTTGTAGAAAGAATAGCGCATAACATAAATCCAGAGGGCCTAGACAAAGTTCCAGTGAGTGTGAGTAGTGGTGGCCCAGTGGTCATAGTCGCGAGTTACGAGTTGTAGGTCGTAGGTTTGAACCCAGACTGGCGTCTTACTTTGTGTAAATTATTCCATCATCACTGCTCATAAAACGGCGAAGGAAAACATCGTGAGGAAACCGGCATATCCTAGAACCAACAATTCGAAGACTTGGGACATCTGCCAACCCGCACTGGGCCCACGTGGTGGATTGCGGCCCACTCCCTCTCACCGAGAGGAGGTCTGTGTCCCAGCAGTGGGAACGTTATAGGTAGATTCTGTATGTTGTGTGTGTGTGTCTACATTATATGTAGACAAAGTGCCATACTATCAGGGATTTCGATGATGGAAATATCGAAAAAAAATGGATTGACACAAGCTACCGCAAAACTTAACCCTTAATTGCATGATTTTTACTTTTTAAGCAAATTAATTTGGACGTAACATTAGCTCTATAGCAAGGAAAAAATATTTTAAAAAATATATTCATAAAAATACTTTTTTTTTTTCTTCTAAATGGCCTGGTGGAAAGGATCATGACCAACGATGTATGGAAATCCGTCTTAAGTTGAAACACAATAAATCTTTATTTAATATAGACTACGCTTTATATACTATTAAATAAAAGTGTTCATTTTCACACAAGTATCCGAGTTTCAAAGTAATTAAACAAATTAGGAGATAACCTAAAAATTATGTCTAAACTACTCGCAACTTATAAAATGACCACAGATCACTCGTGTAGGTACAAAACAACAAAGATAGTTGAAAACAAAATAAGAGAACAGCTGCTAATTGAAAAAAAAAACGTATAATAATTTATGGCCTCGCAGCGTTGATGTGACATTATCGAAATAAAACAACTTCAGTCAGATAGAGATTATATTTTATTAATTTCAATTTATCCCAGATCTATACACAAGTGAATAAGTTACCTACCTAATGTATACAAAGGTATAAAACACATAATATGAACAGATTTTTCATGTAGGTAGTCATTAGGTGTATTTAATGTTATAACAAGTATACCTATAGATATTCTACGTATTTGACATGTAAAATCAGCAGAAATACCATTGTGTTAAGTACCAATTACCTTTATTATTCCTCATACTCATCAAAATAATGATCTAAATACGAAGCTGGAGCAGTTATATCGTTATAACGATTAACGATTATAATTATTAACGATTCTTTCCTGCGATTCGGGTAGATTTAAAAATCGATCTTGTTTAGGAATAATCGTCATCCCTACCGGTACGTCTGTCATCTGCCTTGACAGTTGCATCTGCGTGAGACGAAACACATAAATAAATATTTTCACAACGGAACTATGAAATACATATACAGTACCTACGTTATGATTATGATATTACTAATTATTTAGCTATCTATGAGTTTAATATCATTTTTTTGATGTTTTTATGTAAAGGCTCATACTTACGTAACTCGTACAAATGAAGAGAACGAAACGTCCATCATGACTAAGTATACGGAAATGTACCTACCAATCGTTAATTTACTGTTTATCTTAACATCATAATTCCGGATACGAAAACAAAATTCCTGAAGTGAAAAGCTTGGAAAAAATAAGCAAATAATTTGTATATTAATTTGGTTTTCATACGTGCAACTTTTCTAGACTGCTTTTGGTCAATCTCCTTTACATCTTTATGTAATCAGAACGAATCTACTGGGAACAAAATGAGTTGAATATCTGTAACAATTGGGGAATCCCCGTGCTCTGTGGAAACGAAAATATGGCATTGGATTGGTTGATGCAAATTTACATCACGATGCATTTAAGGGTTAAGTCAGTGTTGCTGAAAATCGTTGTAGAAATACGAAATGCGAAAGCGGTGGCCGCTTGTCTAGACCATTAGTTCTCATCTACGTCATTTGAATAATAATTTCGTTATATTTTAGGCTTGAAGTGTTGTATTGAGGGGCCCGTGGCTAAATAATAACAGCTGCACAGGTCGATCGATCAGGTTAAGCTACGCTTGCCGTGGTTGGTCTGTGGATGGGTGACCATCTTTACATACCGAAACCCCTCCGTGCCTCGGAAAGCTCATTGAGCCGTTGGTCCCGGCTGTCATTCGTGGATCTTTGACAGTCGTTACGGGTAGTCAGAAGCCCGAAAGTCTGACAACCAGTCTTACCAAAGGGTCGTATTACCCAGTAACTGGGTTGTGGAGGTCAGATAGGCAGTCGCCATTGTAGCAAGCATTATGAGTATGAAGTCAAGAGGGTGCTATGCCAACGTCTGCCTTATCATTGCCAAGGACATATTATACTCTAGTAATTCCATTCAATACAATCATCATAATCTGCCTACCTTTTTTCTTTTCTTTTCTTTCCTTTTATCTGGCTTCCATTTTAACCAGATACAGCTGAATATCAGTACTTTACATGGAGCGACGGTCTATCTGATCTCCACAACCCAGTAACTGGATAGGACGATGACCCTCGGTAAGACCTCTTGCCAGACTTTTGGGCTTCTGACCGCCCGTAACGACTGACAATGATCTACGAATGACTGCCGGGACCAATGGTTTAACGTGCTTTCCGAAACACGGAGGGGTATTGTATCGATATAATAATAATAATAATAATATAATATTCCACAACTTTCACACAACGCCATCTAGTCCCAAACTAAGCAGAGCTTGTGCTATGAGTACTAGACAACTTATAAACATACATATATATTTCTAAATACATACATATTATAGATAAATTACAATTATAATGGATGATCACCCTTCCACAAACCGACCGCGGCAAGTGTAGCTTGTTTTCGATTGACCCGTGCGGCTGTTATCATTTAGTTACAAGTGTTTCAGTAATTTCATTCAGTACAAAAAAATACATAAATGTATTCTATTCATTATTTTATTTCTTTATTATCACTATAAGTACTACAACCCTCTAGCTAAACGCTCTATCTCAGATAAGAACAACGTGCAAAGAAAACACAGACTGGCACAATAGGGTTGTACCATCGCAGAATAATGCTGTCCTCAATTCTGTGTTTGCACAACAATTGAACTGTACAATTTCATTACAGCGCACGCGATGTTTGTCGGTCGCGCCAGCCCTAGTCTTGGAGTTGAGTGACTTTTGTTTTAGCTTGAAGTACATCTATTTGAGTTGGATTTATTCTTAACACGATGTCAATGTTGTCTAAGTAAACGAAAGTTATAGAAAGAAAGAAAGAAAAATGCGTTTATTGGCATTATAGCAAAAAAAACGATGCCTTAAAACTATAAAAAACAGTAAACAAAGATTTTAATGCCAAAAGTGCCGCAGCTCAGCACATTGTCGTTTTTTTCTAAACAATCTAAGATCTAAAGTTTTTAAATCACTTGGAATTTTATTATATGTCGGCGCGAGCGTGGGCGTAGCGATAACAGGGCCATCATCATAATTTCTTGGTACGGGTTCCATGAGGAAGGTACTCGGGCAACCAGTAAAACGTAGTTTGAAGCACAAATCACTGTCACGTTTATTCGGTAATTTACAATCACTTTATGAGTAGTAAGAACCAAAGGTTTGTACGGTGAACATGACAGTTCCGATGGTATGCTCTCAACCGTCCGGCGTGCGCTCCGCAAGTCGACCGCTCTCCAATCGGCTCTGTCCACGTGTAGAAAATGGCGCGAAGTTATAGCGCCACCTCACGGCGTTCACTGTACTAACCGACCAACCAATGAGAATTAAGTTCCGGTTTGACCAGTATTATGAAATCAACCGGAAGTAGTATTTTGATTATTTTGTCGTCTTGATATCGCTTGCGACGACATATATATCAGAACACACATGGCTATTTACAGCTTTTACTATATTTAGCCAGTCTTGGCAAGTCATTTAGGATGAGCCTGTGAGGATCTCGCTGATTTTGAGGATATACGTATGTACGAGTATATACTCTGCCTTTTTAAATAAGTATTTATGCTTATTAACAAACTGCTGTTTGAACCTAAATTGACTAAGGATTCCCACTCTTATCTTTTCCATAATTAACATTACAGCGCATGCTTACTAATATTATAGACAGATACATGAACAAATAATAAATTAATACAAAAAAATCAAATACAAAATACAAAAGGTTCAAATACAAAAGGATTAAACCCATAACAGAAAAAAAATCAAAAGTATAAAATAATTTAAACAAACAGAGAGATTTTCAATTTAAACAGACAGCTAGGGTTTCCAAAGACTGCGCTGGCCATCACACATAGCATCCGCAATCTACTACGAATGACGTCACTGAAAGAGAGCGTTTTTTGATACCGGAAAGTCAAACCCCGGCGCCATCATTTTTATGACAAACGTCACTGTGGCAGTCACATGGCGGACACCGCTCTTCTAAGAAACCGTAGGTTCACCAAGCCACTGAAACAATCGTTATAACATTTGACAGATATATCTGGGACCTGGAGAAGGACATAGGCTACTTTTTATCATAGATCCCAGACAAAGTCGCCGTCAACAGCTAATGTTTTACCTATATATTTTTGTCGGAAAACTAGGTTCCAGTACTCCGGATATTAGGAACGAATTATTTACTTATTTTATTTACATAGCTGCTCTGTTAGATTTTTGCATCATGGAGGTACGAGTAGTTTAGTTTATAAAATAGAATGTTATTTACTGACTAAACAGGATGCAGTTCGGCAGTTAAATGTATTTATCAATTCGTGAGTACGTAAATAAATACTTGAATTGCACGGAATGATCACTAATTACTTATTTGAAAAAAAGTGAAGTCTTGTTTTCTATCGCCATAACAGAAAAAAAAATATTTAAAAAAATCCTGTTTTTTTTTAACATTTCCTTTTTTTTTGGACTGCCAACTAAAGAGAAATAATTAAAACTACGAAACGTCGCGTCGGTGACGGACCCTATAAGATTTTTCCCTACCAAAAATCGCCTTAAGAAGTTTTCACATCAAAAACTGTTTCGACAAAATAATACTATTCAACTGAACGTAAGGAAACTTGTTTTCTAATTTTAATAAATTGTTAAATATTCGAAAATTATCTTCAAGTTAGCATGAAAACAAAATATTAAAATACGACTCAATAATAAGTCTCAATTAAGAGTGGCCCCTAAAAATTTCATCAGAACCAATAAATTAACGAAATCACGTGAACGAAATTGACAGAAATAATTTCATTAAGCATGTTTCAATTTGCGTTAAAAAAACTCAAACATAATATCGCTAAGAAAATTATTTTTGCTTCAAAGGACGAAACGCGACCTGTTTCATACTTTATCGACTTTTTTCTAAATGTCTTTGTGTAGAGATGCGGACAAATTGACTATAGACATTTTTTTATCGATACTTGCTAGTGGTGAGAAACCTAAGTCCCTTTCCTGTGATTTATGACTTTAGGCAGTGCTAATAAGATTGCTGAGATGAAATGATTTGTCCGAGGTTTCTTTCGAAACGTGTTTGATCAGTGGTACCTATTAAACTCGAACTTGGGGCTAAAATAAATCTAGTAAATCCGATCCTAGATCACAATATTAGGTCTGAATATGATGAAAAGTCGTCCGTTCATCATATTGTTCCAATTGTCAACTTCGTTGGAATAAGAAAATTAATCCCGACATCATTACAAAACAAAAACACCAACAATATAGCCCTATAAACATTGATGTATTAAAAATCCAAGATACACAATCGGCGTCTCAAAATCGTCCCCATGAAATACGTGCACACTTGACAATTGTGCACTTCTTTTCAAATAGTCTCGCACCAACCGCGTTACTACATGATCGTTAAAAATGCCGAAGTGTTCGATGAGAAATTGTAAAAATATAGCTTCTAGAACGATAAAAAAGGATGGGATTTCGTATTTTCGATAAGTAAAAGACTAATGATTGAATTGTTTTTGTTGTTTTTATGGCCTTATTTACAACGCATTACGTGATTTTGATTTAATTTGTCTCAAAACTTCACTCTGCAGCCCAAGTATAATACGGCAAATTTCAAGGACCGCTTAATCAGTGTTAGAACTATCTATAATAGCTTACTACATTTTTAGTCGCGTTATAAAAATGACCCTGTTCGTTATCGGTGGAGTCGAGAGTCGGAGTTTTTTTTTTAAATACTATTTTTTTAATTAATAAGTTTGAACTATTTCGTTTAAAAGTTTAAAAGAATATTTAAACATTATACATAGGTATATTTTATTAGGTATTTGTATACTATACTATAGTTTTCCTATATATTTATGTTATTCCATAATAGGAAAGATGGGAGGTCGAAAAAAGGACGATTTTTTTGAAGTTTTCGTAAATATTATATGGATTAATTAGGTGACTACTATTGTTAGCGACATCGGCATGCTAATAACAGGAGTCGCCATAAAGAAAACTTAAAAATCCCTTGAACAAAAAATTTAAATAAATAATTTTACCAGATAATCTTTGTTTAATAATTGATGTTCGCGTGTCCTACCCAAAATCATATTTACGCTAAAATTAAAGTATAAATATGTATTTAAACTCAATTTATAAACTCGTGAAAACGAATACAATATCTTCAGAAAATAAAAAAATATAAAATTATATTCGTCTCCACTCCATGTCCTGTCCTACTGGCTAACTTTCGTCGTAAAATTTTATTGCTTTTTGTACACTGCTTTGTAAAAAGAACTTTAAGGAATAGGCATAAGGTTGAACTTGCAATAAATATGTTTATAGTATAACTATGACTACCTAGATACAATTACCGAGAGTTTGGCGACAGTTTTGAGTGTTACTTTTGTTTTGGACACAAATTGTAGTGACACAAATTAAAAAGAGTATGCTTAAATAATAATAATCTACACTAATATTATACAGAGGAAAGTTTTGATTGTTTGTTTGTATTGAATACGCTCCGAAACTACTGGACCGATTTGAAAAATTGTTTTACCATTAGAAGCCGACATTATCCCTGATGAACATATGCTACTTTTTACCGCGGGAAAATGCTTCATTCCTACGGGAAAACGGGTAATAGGATTTAAACGGCGGGAATTCCGAATTCTACGAAAACGAAGTTGTGGGCGGATGCTAGTATAATAATAAAACCATTTATTTCCAGGTAACAAAGACCCATAAACAAATACCTTAACTTAAGTATACATATAAAAATGGTTGGGTCATGTTGAGAGCATGAATGAAAGGCGACTTACAAAAGGTACATACTCGTATTTATAAGGCAGACGTGTGTGGAAACACCGGGAGGGGACGCCCTAGAAGGACGTATTCGTATAGTGACCTTTTTTATGATGTTCTTTTGAAAGGTCAGGTGCGTAGTACTCGAAACCAGCGGTCGTGTATGACCATCTGGTCACAAAACATGCAATCATGCAATCATGCTGTATAGATATACAGCATGATTTTTTTACCGTCGACATAATGAGATCATGTGAGGACCATATACAGCATGCTTTATTTTACCGTCTCCAAATTTTTACAGGGTGTTCCACCCATGAATATGAACAACTTTCACTATGGAACCAACTCAGAGATCACGAAAAAAAAAAATCTGCTGTTTCATTCATTTTTGTCAAGTAGGTAGGTATGTAACTTTTGTATTACGAGCTGATTTTGTTTTCGTGATTTCAGAGTTGGTCCAATAGTGAAATGTGTTCATATTCATGAGTAGAACACCCTGTAAAAATTTGGAGCCTGTAAAAAAATTCACACAGTATAAAAGGAGTATATAGGTAAGGATCGTTGTGGGTGGCGTTCTGTTGTTTCTGCCTACCCCTATACCCAAGAAGGCGTGAGTTTTTGTAGGGGTAGGTGGAGGAATTACGAACGTGCGGTTTTATAATGTTTCACTATATTAGAAAGAGACATCCATATTTTTTATTCCATCACCTTAAAAGTCACGCCACCTAGGGCCAAGCGGTGAGCCTAAGAAAGCAGTCACGTGCATCGTTCAAGGTATGAATACTTTAAATTGTTGTTTTCGATGTATTTTGTTTTCCGCTACATAACTCGTTGTATGTTTATTTATATAAACAGCTGTAATTTACAATTAACAGATTAAAATAGCTTCAAATATTGAAATGAGCTTAGTAACAACGGCGAATATTAATATAACCTAATTTTTTTTATCGTGATTTAATTTTTGGCGCTAGGGGTAGTGGCGAACACGCTAGGCGGGGCAATGACGAACGTTCAGCATTACCCCTCTATTCAATTATTCATTTGTATGTTTGTATTTGTTTTTTTTTTCGACAAAAACCGCACATCACTAATCGTTATAAAATCGACTCGGCTTCATAATATGCGTACATATTTCGAAGGACGTAGCTACACACATATACTCTCCCTCATACATTTTGGCTGTGGGGGAACATAATTACATTGACAAATGCGGAGTGTGCCGCCGTCGGTCGCAATGATAAGTGGGTGGTGTTTTTCATGTGACAGCACCTTGTGGCTGGTCCATGTTATCTGGCTGGAAGATGATAAGAGTTGCGTTTATGGTATTCATGTTTTTTATCAGAGCAGTGGAGGTGGCCCAGCGGTAACGGCCTCAACATACTAGTTGTAGGTCGTAAGTTTGAATCCAGACAGGTATAATTTTTTTGTTTTTTTTTTGTTTTTAGTCTACACCGTTCCACTGCACTGATGAGTAAAGGCCTCCCCAAATCCTTCCAGACTTTATTTTGTGTAATTTATTTCAATCTTTTTGAGTTTTTTAGTCAAAATATTGGCTGATGGCTGGAAGCGCTTATTTACCATAGAATATGTTAGTGGTCGCTGAATTTGAAGACCAACGACATGGACAATTGAACAACGTGAATTTCATGCCAAAATTACAGGAAAATGAAACTTCTAGCTTGATGAGATTGGTGTAGTTTCTGAAAATTATGCCGAACTGGCTCTAGTTGTATTATTGTCTTTTGTAAACTTACTTTTTGTAAACTTTTTTCAGTGTGACTATCACTGATAAAAGTTAATTAAAAGAGAAACTTTGCTGATATAACTTCAGACATCACAGAAACTTTAGTTATGTCAATGCCCAGACGATTACAAGATGTAATTGATGCAAAAGGAAGGCCCACAAAATATTAGTTTACGGTACATTTTTTTTTCTGTAGTAAATAAGCTATATGAAGACTTTTGTGACGCAATTTTTTTAGTTTTAAATTTTTTTTATCTTACTACTTCAACATAAGTAACCAGTTTTGCTCTCAATAAAGTACACACTGACTATGTATTGATCTAGTATTAGATTGATTTAAATAATATTCTAGTGTTCATTTAGTTGGGTGTACGAAGACTTTTGTGACCCTCTGTATGTAAAAAAAACAGCGAATAAGAGTACTATCGACACAAAAAAGAAGCTACCTAGATAAAATTTAATTAACAGTATCTAGCAGTATACCCATTCACGTAGTTCGTCGGTAATGCCAACAGTCATCATAAAGGGCACTATTATTTTAGTCTGTGGTTCAAAGACGAGGTAGGTACGCCACGATATATTAGGGTAGGGTTTTTGTGCAAAGTAATTAATAGACCCGCATAATTATTACCTACTGTGATTCCAAAGTACTTGTAAGTATACTGTGCAGAACATTAAGTTCTAACGAACCTGTGTTAAAGTGATAAGGACTGATTTACATTATCTACTCTACTTTGGTAATTTACTTGGTCTCAGGTGCTTTGAGCTGACTTATTGTTGGATGGGGAACTTTCCCTTTTCATAGTGACAAAAATTTAAAAGAGTATGCGTAGATAGTTTCGTCGTGTTGTTGAGAGGATGAATGAAAGACGACTACAAGTATGGGCAGATGTGAGTGGAAATGCCGGGAGGGGACGCCCTAGAAGGACATCATCATCATCTGCCTAGCCTTTTCCCAACTATGTTGGGGTCGGCTTCCAGTCAAACCGGATGCAGCTGAATACCAGTATTTTACATGGAGCGACTGCCTATCTGACCTCCACAACCCAGTTACTGGGTAATACGATACCCCTAGGTAAGACTGATTGTCAGACTTTCGGGCTTCTGACGACCCGTAACGACTGACACCAACCACGAATGACAGCCGGGACCAACGGCTTAACGTGCTTTACAAGGCACGGAGGGGTCTCGGTATGTAAAGATGGTCACCCATCCACAGACCAACCGCGGCAAGCGTAGCTTAACCTGATCGATCGACCTGTGCGGCTATTATTATTTAGCCACGGGCCCCTCCCATGCCAATATACCAACAAATACAATAAAAACTATTCATAAAGAATAGGGCGTACGTTGTTTTGGTGAGCATAATCAGCTTACGATATTCCCACTACTGGGACACAGACCTTCTTTCTTCCAAAGGTAGTGGATCTACCACACGGGCCCAGTGCGGGTTAGTAGACTTCACATGTCTTCGATTTTTTTTGGCTCTAGGAGATGCCGGTTTCCTCACAATGTTTTCCTTCATCGTTTTGAGAGCAGTGATGAAATTAAATACACAAGTGTCTTTCTGCGTTCGAACTAACGACCTACAACTCGTAAGTCAGGGTCGAGACTACTGAGCTAACACTGCCCTCAATTACTGAAGAGTACAAAGTTGTAATAAAGCCTAAATTATAATATTTATTATGACGCTCAAAAAGATAGGCAGATCCTTTTAATTCAACTCATGGAGCCAATTTTTAACACCTAATTACATTAACAACAATTGTTATAATCATCGTACAATAACTTAAACTAATCCCTATTTGAATGGTAACTTACGTACCGCTATCGTCCCCACCCAGGAGCTCGCCATTAACATTCAAATGTCCTTCGGAAAGTTCTCGAAGTCTCATTCGCACGACATTTTCGCGGTAGTAAAATCACGGGCTGTCTAGAATGAAACTCTGGTACTTTAAAAAGTAACAAAGTTTAGAGGGCGACACCAGCTGCCAGAAGAACGTGAGATGCAACATAAAACCGTCACGTTTTAAAACCGGAACGGCCCCCGGCCCAGTGGGTACGGTTCTTTAAAGGGAATTTTGAACTTTTTGGACGTAATAAAATCGGACCACTAATCTCTTTGAGGCGTGATGTGTGGCTACGCGTAGTCGCTACGTGCTACGAGCTACGTGGGTGCTACGCAGCGTGTTGACTACGGGAATTGTTTTTAGGTCTAACCTTCAGTAAGACGTAGTGTTAATAATTCATGAGATAACATATCTTTTGGCCTTAGATTTTATATGAAAGCCTTGTTTAACGAAGCAGTAAGTATAACATAAAAAAAATACCAAGCAATAATTCTTACATTTAATGTTTTGTCACATGGCTGCAAAGGCAAACACTACATACGTCAACAAAAACTCATATACGCTCCATTTTCCCACTAAAATACAGAAATCGTCCTCCTAAATCTTCTCTACAAAAAGTCGATTTCAAACACTGGGTATGGGTACCCAAAAAAGGCTATTTCTAAAACGCCACTGAATAATAATTTACGAAGAAATGACGCGAATGGTTGGTCAGCAAGAAACAATTGGCAAATACGAAGGGTAGGGTCACACTATCTGTTGACCACACTCCGCCGGGTTCACACGATAGGAAATTAGGGCTCGAACCCATTAACTGGTTGATGATGGTGTTAATGAGATTGTCCATTGAAAGTGGACGGCTCTGGATATGTGTGGTTAGTTTGTATGGCCGAGCATGGCTTCAATGAATAGTCAAATAGTGTTTGGGATAGAGCAATTTTTGTTTAGGTATTTAGTGCTTGCGATTAGTGTTAGTTAGTTAATCTATTATGCGGTTTTTGGTAAAATAAAGTGAACATGAAACGTTCAGTTTAAAAGTAATCGTTTTTTGGTCATGTGGTCGGTTTATACACGCAAATTAAATAAACATTAACATAAATATCTGAAAACAGAGAATACCGGGAGTTTTAGGAAGTCAATTTTAATTTATAACACACATGTTACATACGTGCCTAACACATCATCATGTCTGCATTCACCCCGAACGGTGAGGCTAAGGAAAACTACCAAATATTGTATATCTATCTAATATATACACCCACCATCGCCAAATACCGTTAAGTCCCATTAATAGCGGGCGAGCCGCTATTGATTTTAATTTATGAAGTTGATAAAATCTTCAGTTACGCGTATTCATCGGTTTTGGTTATTTTACCAACCAATCAAAACAGTTAACATGAGATTTGAGAGAAAATACTGACTGAAAAAACCAAATGAATTGTCAGCGTGAGTCTGTTTGTAAACACAAACAGACTCACGCTACCTTAAGTTCTGAGTTTTGCTGCACGTTTACTGACAAATGCGCGCACTGATTTGACAGGTCCACAAAATCTGTTTGATTCTTTTCTCAAAAGACCACTTCTGAGAGCAGTCTACATGGACTTTACATGACCTCTGAGTTTGTTTCGGCCTTTCTTCATAGAATAGTCAGATGGGAAACCGTGACCTCATCAAGTTTTTAAACCATGATTGACGTGTTAAGGTGTTTGAACAAACCTACTTACAGAAACAAAATAATTTATCATTTAACCAATGAATGCATAAATACACGTAAACAGCTAACCGATTTCTACCCTAAACCATATTATTATTCTATTCGCCTCCTTCTTCAGATAAACTAATCTCTATATAAATTAGAGTACAAATCGAATTCCTCGACTCTTTCGATTGTATCGATTTGATTTATTGCTCGTTGAGGTAGTCACGTCTCTATAGGGGCCCGGCAGTCCCTTAAAAAAACAAACGGGCCTCTTCCGGAAACCATTAATCTGATCATACTTTTGGAAAATAAAATTGTGCGAAATGGCTTGTTTGGACGCGTTAGTGTTTCGTGTTTTTTGAGTTTAATATTTGATTGAAATCATTGTTTGCAGAAGGTTGTTTTGTTTGCTTTATAATTTCTTATTCTCCAAAAAGATTTGATTTTTTTGGTAAGATGCTTCTTTGTGGCTTTAGGAAAGTTAAATATAAGATCGGTATGTAAAATAAACACCGATTTCAGCAACGTGACCTACTTCCATTTCAACTCCGATTGGTGGCGTAATAAGAAGTTCTATAATATTATTTTATAGGTATCTATATAGAAATTACCTGCCCAACATTGTACAGGTATAAAACTAATGTACTGTGCCCTCCTACCTACCCTCCAAAAGTTAGTTGACATCTTTCCACTTCATCTGTAATGCCACAATATGACAAAAATTCTAGTTAAAAATATGTTTGACTAGAATTTTAGTTCACAATTAGGCATTACAGCTGAAGTGGTAAAATGTCAACTAACTTTTGGGGAGTACTGATTAAAAAAAAAATCATACTCTTAAATAACACAGAGGACGTTCGTGTGTTTACATTAGCAAATCGAAGGCATATGACGCCAAGTAAGATATTCGAATGCACAACTCGAACAATTCAACAATACAGTTACAAACAGTCAGCAAGACAAGTGTTTTACACAGATATACAGTTTTACAGCCAGTTAAATTATTGACAATAGATAGGTACACGGAGAGAAAATTCTTAGAAAAATTACCGTGCTCGTCACTATAAAGTGATTGCAAGTGACATCTACAGAAAATTTTCTAAGGGATATTGGGAAAAATTCACTATTAGTCCAATAAATTTTACTGTGCAGCATAGAAATTTTGACCGTGCTAGCATGATATTTTTTCCATTACCATTCAAATGCACTCAGATTGTGAGACAGCACAGTAATTTTTTCAAGATTTTTCTCTCCGTGTAGATAAGATAGATAAACTATTTATTTGGCGCACACAAAAGACAACACAACACACAAAAGTACAATTAGATGATAACCAATTACCTACTTGAATATAATATAAAAACAAGGTGCCGATATGAAAACAAAAAGAAAAACACACATGTTAAACTAAAAGTGACACTATGACAAAGACTTAAAAACAAATTAATAACGAAAATACACAGTGTGGTGTGGGGTCTCAAGGTTACACAAAATGGGAGTCCAGCTCAGCATGTGTCAGGCAAATATACCTGACGCTGATATTTCGCTGGATCCCTGCAGTGACACACGGACGTTGAGCAGACGAGATAGGTTGGTATACCCAATTGGTGTACCCAATAGGCTTACCCTCTCCCCATTCGATGATCCCATCACATGGGACTTAAACAACGTAAACTTATAGGCGTTTGTGTTGCGCATACCAACTTGCTACCTGCATCAGGTGATGGAAGAAAGCTTTTGGCCACGGAATGTGGTATTCCGCCGCTTTCGCGGACAAGTGCCACCGGAGCGCACAAGGACTGATTGTTAGTGAAACTAAGTGATGTTAACATATGTTTTAAGTTTTATTTGCTAACTCAATTGTTATATTGTTATATGTATACTTAAGTTAAGGTATTTATCTATGGGTCTTTGTTACCTGAAAATAAATGGTTTTATTATTACGGACAAAATGTGAGTGTTCTACGAGTATAAGATTACCTCTGCCTAATCATTCGGGAAATACACGCCTGATGCTATGTTCAACAGTTTCAAAAGAGATTTAGGACTGAAATCTTGATGAATCTGACCTAATTGAAATAAATTATTGAAGATAACAGATTCATTTAAAAAGTTGTAATTTATTTAAAACTATAATTAGATTCAAGGACTAAATATTCTGAAGTCCGAAACGCTTGGTTAAGTTTTTTTTTTTTATGTCTGCTAAGCTTTGAGGATTATTATGCCGCAAATTTTATAAAATCAAAGGTTAAATAAGGCGATAAGGCCGCCCATTGTATGTTTTGTAGTAACATTTGTATTTTTATTTTGTTATGTATTTTCTTTACAATAAAGATTATTTAAATAAACAAAAATAATATATGAGAAAATATCTATGAAAGGATTGAAGAGTGGTTCGGCAATATTTGTAGCTGGCTGTACCACGTCGGTGAGGTTGTCACTAGCACACAATAGATCACATTGTCATGTCGACAGCTTGGCACACGCGGCGGCGGCACTTCGTATTGTGCGACGTTTCAAGTACCCGCCTTCTGGTTGCATAGATAGAGCTAGATATTGTGGGGGACTTCGTATTCCTGATAAATAATTATTTTTTAATTTTATTATTCTTTTTTTTGTTTTTTTTTTTCAACTTGTTCTTTATTGTATTTTTGTTTTTTCTCTGCGTCATGATTACGTCAATTAAACGTATTTTATTTTATTTTCTTTTCTTTGACGTCATTATCATAAGCTACTTGAACAGTTGGACATACCCGCAATACGGACTAGAGTAAAGCGGTAAGTCATACGGAAAATAATAAAGGATTCCAAACGATTTATTAGGTTTTCCTATTATCCACATATTTAAGAAAGTAAAATATGTAGAAAGCCGTACAGTCTTCGAAACCAATTACATGATTAGGTACTTCAAATCAACGTAACATCTAAATCTTTGTACCTAAAACTGTAGTTAAAAACTGTAGTTTCTACCTACCCCCATGGGAAGGTGTGAGTTTATTTATATTTAATTTGTTTGTATGTAAAAACTAATTTAAAAGGCCAAGTATTTAACTCAAAAAACATAAAACTTACTACAAAAAATATACTAAATACCAGAATTTCTTAATTCACATAAAGTAATTAAAGGAAATTCAGAGCTACCTATTTCGAATAAATCTAGTACCAAATGAATAGGACTGAATGAAATCAGGTTTACTTCAAAATATTCGCCCGAAATGCGAATTATTATTTGTACCAATTACAATTTCTTAACCCTCTATAGCACCGTGTAGACTGTAGGCAACATACCGTACAAACGCCTCGAAATTTAAAATAATTGATTTCATAACGTAATCGCGCACTGTAACTCGTAGTGTACACTCCGAACTAATGAACTAGTAAGTACCAAAAATACGACTAGACGGCGCTTCTTCTCACAAATTGAGATTTGTGTTACGACATGGCGACAGTCTGTATTTAGGCACGAAACGTGGCGGTTCACTGTGATTTAAAAAATATATAAAAAATTGTTCTGCTCGTGTCTTGTGTATTATATTGATGAATTGGAGAGGTAAGTGTTTGAACTTTATTTTGTAACGTTACTTTTGAATACTTTCACATTTTATTTTGTTTTTTTTGGTAAAAGTGATTGTTGCAATTTTTGTAATTTTCTTCCCAAATAATTAAAAATAATGAAAACCCAGAAACACGTGTATTTTATTTTTTTGTAATCATCTCTAATCCAAAAAATCAAATAAATCCCAGCTTACGAGTCATAGAGGGCTAAGGGTCTAATCAATCTTGAACAATCGTCTGTTAGAAAAAGGGCAATAAATAAATAATACCACATACACACACATATTAATATTGTTCCACTGCAGGGAAATGGCTTCTTCTCATACAGAGAAGGCATGAGCATCAATCACCATGCTTTCTTAAGACGGGTTGGCGATTTTAGACCTATATTATTTCATATTCATATTCATTTATTAATCAAATATAAGCTAACAGTTAACACCAAATCGAAATATCTATGCTAATTCTACAAAATTACAGTACAATTTTAATTAAAACTTCTTATACTAAAAAAAAAAAAAGGAGTAACATAAAATTTGAACACAAAACAACCTTAACAGCAGGTCTGCGCTCCAATTTTTAAAAGCTTCAAACGTAGGTCTGCGCGGTTTTAACTTAACTCAAAAAAACAATTTTATTAGTTTTTTCGAAAAAACAAACAAATTAATGTAAATATGTAGGTGCTTTTTCGAAAAAAAGTAATAAAATCGCGCAGATCGTTCCGAATTTGGAGCGCAGACCTGCGTTCCGGCCGGCACACGAAAGGTTACTTAAAATTAGAAACTAAACAATTATTTCTTCTTATTTAAATAAATACACACAATTTTAGCGATTGTCCACTTAGAGTAAAAAAATAAATCTGCCTCAGGAATATATTTTAGAAAGTCATTTATTAACTTAATTGCTCTAGCAGTGGGAGTGTTGTTGGTTCGGGGAGTTTCTGTCCGCGACATCGCGGCGTTCTTTCTGGTTTTTTTTTTAAATCTTTTTGTTCAGCTCCTGAGAGTCATAGCGTGATGTTCATTAATCCGTGGCCATCCGCAAGAATTGGGCTGTAAAATTCAAAAAGAATTTTTCAAATCCCTCTAGCAGTTTTTTAACTTTATTATTAGTATATAGATAGATACCAATAATAAAGCTGAAGAGTTTGTTTGTTTATTTTTTTTATTGTTCTATACAGATATAGGTAAGTCCAGCCGGTCGATTATGTAAAAATCTCACCGTGAAATCATAAGTGAAGTGAACACTTAATAGTGTTAATCCCTAGCGAATGATAGCTCACTCCACGCTCACTTCACTCAAGCTTTCACGGTGAGATGGTTACAGAATCGCACGGCAGGCCTCTATTGAATTGATATTCTCGTGACTTTACCGCTATTTTCTAATAGTCGAATGATTATTTTCAAGTAGCTTTTTATTCATAAATATCATCATTGATTCATAAATATCATCATTTATTCATAAATATCATCATTTATTCATAAATATCATCATTTATTCATAAACATCATCATTTCAGCCGAAAGACGTCCACTGTTGGACTTAAGCCTCCCCCAAGCATCTCCACTTCGACCGGTTCTGTGCTTCCCGTATCCAGCGGGTTCCTGTGGCCTTCACAAGATCGTCGGTCCACCTTGTGAGAGGCCTTCCAGCGCCACGACGTCTTCCGGTACGTGGTGGACACTCCAGAACCTTTTGGCCCATTGGGCCGTCCGTTTTGCGGTTTTCCTGCAGCTTTATTCATTTTTTATTCGATCACTTAGTAGATTTTTATTGGTATAGCTTCAGGTGTAATCATCTGAAGTAATTCAAATAAGCTGAGCAGTGACACAAAATTTGAGCATTTGTAAAAATTTCAGTGATCGTAATTTCTTATCACAAGAAAACTTTAAAAAAAAAATAGAATTCGTAGCGCACCACTCTTTCATACATTATTTTTTCTTTTTTCTTTCCCTGCTCTCAACTCTAACATGCCTATGTCTATGTTCTATGTATTGCTGTAGTATATAAGTTATTTTGTACTCAAATGTTCTTGCTCAATAATAATAATAATAATAATTATTATTATTATATTATTAAAATCATGGTAGACTTCTCGTGAAAAAACAACTCCCAGGCACACGTCCTGTTTGATGACTTTTTGGAAACTCAAAGTAACTTTTGAGCCTGACAGTACATGTACAATCGCGCAGTGGAGTGCGCAATTTGAGCTCAAAAGCCATGGCACTCATAGCTCTCTATCGGCGTCGAACAGTGGTGCTTTAACGCAATTTACCGGTTTAATCCAGATCACGTCTCGCCCGCCGGCGCATTGTTCACCACTGTACCGAAGAAATGCAGATATTTCACCCTGGGTGTGCGAATAGGGATGATGGCTAATATTAGAAATGTTCAAACAACAGTTTGATCGTTCCTTTTTATTTTATTTTTTATTGTCTTCATGATTTTGTTAGACTGAATGTTCTTTTTTATTACTTGTATTTCCTATGCGTGTCGGAAATAAAATATTTATTTTTCTTTCTTTCAACAAATAATTGTAATTTCAAAGATGATGAAAATAGATAATTGAAAGTATCAGCAAAATCGATGGAAATATGGAGAAGCTACACGTTTTAAATGAGTTTCACAGTCGTGACGGCACTTCTGTGATAGTGTCGTCTTTGTGTAGTAGTTATTTTAAAACGTTTGTAACTTGACATTTTTTTAATCTTTTACACTTTTTTATAATATTGTTTGCAAATAAATATTTATATTATAAAATATAAATATTTTTATTATATTTCCTTTGTGAGAGGGAGCGGGCCGTATTTCGCCCCGCGAGCCCAGTGCAGTTTCGTAGATGTGTTCAAATTTTTGGTTCTAGGACATGCCGGTTTCCTCACGATGTTTTCCTTCACCGTTTTGAGAGCAGTGGTGATGAAATAGTTTACACAAAATAAAGTGCCAGATTCGAAAATCTACGACCTACAACTCGTTAGTCACAGCCGTTTTCACTAAGGAGTTTAAATTAAAAAAATGTCGTCATTTCTATTATGACGTACTTATTTAGAATACTGTCGCCTTTGTGTACGACTGTACTGCGAGTAATTCAGTTTGCTCGTTTTTTCCCTCCAATTAAATTGATGACGATGAAATTAAATATTGCGGAACAGTAATTAAATGTTGTGTCTTTGTACTTTTGGGACTTTTGGGATGTGCTTCCCGGGATTAGGGATGCTAATTATTTGTATGGGATGAAACATTTTTACCTGTTACGCACGTTTAATATGGAAATGGGTAAAGGTGTTAGGTTTTCAAATAATTTGGTTACAAACACAACCCAGCACTCAATAACTCAAGTAGTGGATGTTGGAAAAAAAACAGCCGGGCTGAAGTAGGAGTAGGCCGGACACATCTCACGAATGCACCTGGAAAGGTGGGCAAAGATCGTCACTGACTGGACGCCTGCAAGAGGCATCGCCGTCAAGATAGACCACGGCAAAGGTGGTGTGACGATATGATAACGTTTGCAGGGCCAATAAGACCAGTGATCCCACAAGACATGAAGGTTTGGAAAAAACGGTGAGGTCGTTGTCCAGCAGTGGGACACAGTCTAGGCATTTTTTTTAAGATACTTAGAACGGTAGGTACCTATTCAATCCTACCAATCCTTAGCTAAGTTCCTTAAAACTAGACACCCACTATCTGGCGCACAACTACCAACGCAACGGCTAAAAAGAAGGCACAGCTTCTTGGTATCTCGTCTCTACCAGATGAGACGACGCCCGCTGTAAACTGTGGCAGGATACTCTTCCCCCTCCTACTTATTATCTACTACCAAGATGATACTTAGTATAATCTACAAAGTAACATCTCCCTGCAAGGTGTAACCTTTCGTGGCCCACTTGGAAGTCCCCGAACCGTTTCCGGACACAAGTTGGAAGATGTTATTCCAACCTGGTAAACTGGGGCTACCTTGACGGAACAGCAGTAGGGTGGATGTGAAACTGTGTCGCAAACTATGCTCCACCTCTTATCCTGCCCTCTGTGTCCTAAAACATGCAGTCAAAGTGACCTCGGCGCTGCCACCGACGATGCCGTGGAAGCGGCGAAATTTGGGCCAAGAAGATTTGGGTCATCATCTGCCTAGCCTTTTCCCAACTATGTTGGGGTCGGCTTCCAGTCTAACCGGATGCAGCTGAATACCAGTATTTTACATGGAGCGACTGCCTATCTGACCTCCACAACACAGTTACTGGCTAATACGATACCCCTTGGTAAGACTGATTGTCAGACTTTCGGGCTACTGACGACCCGTAACGACTGTCAAAGATCCACGAATGACAGCCGGGACCAACGCTTTAACGTGCTTTCCGAGGCACGGAGGGGTCTTGGTATGTGAAGATCGCCCATCCACGGACCAACCGCGGCAAGCGTAGCTTAACCTGATCGATCGACCCGTGCGGCTGTTATTACTTAGCCACAAGCCCCTCATGAATTAGTAATTCAATGGGGGTAATATGAACTTAGAGCCTTAAACCTTTGATAATAAAATTATAAAACTGTTAAGTACTGTACTTATTGAATGATTTGTGAAGATTGTTTATAAGAGTAGGGAAATACCAAAGAAACTATGGCTGGACTGTACCGAGATGACGACTAATAGAGAAGTATGGAAGAAAAAGACATGTTGCGCAAACCCTAAATAAATTGGGATAAGTGCAGGAGAATAATGATGGTGGTAGAGATTATTCGGGCTGTATCAGAATACCACCGCTGCAGTATTTATTTTTTAAATTTCGCAGCATTATGCTGAGCCTTTTTGGCCTCACACAGGTCTTTTTTAGGGCTCGATAGGTTGAAACGGGACCCTATTACTAAGACTCCGCTGTCCGTCCGTCCGTCCGTCCGTCCGTCCGTCCGTCCGTCCGCCCGTCCGTCCGTCCGTCCGTCCGTCCGTCCGTCCGACCGTCCGTCCGTCCGTTCGACAGTCCGTCCGTCCGTCTATCACCAGGCTGGATCTCATGAACCATAATAGTTAGACAGTTGCAATTTTCACAGATGATGGATTTATGTTGCCGCTATAACAACAAAGACTAAAAAACAGAATAAAATAAATATTTTAGGGCAAAAAAATCACGTTTGTTGTATGGGAGCCCCCATACAACAAACGTGATTTTTTCGCCGTTTTTTTTTCGTACGGAACCCTTCGTGTGCGAATACGACTCCCACTTGGCCGGTTTTTAATATTTTAATATCTATAATATTGTTAGTTTTAATGCTCTTTTCTTACAGCTTGTATTTGTTGTGCGTGACCCAAAATAAAACATTTTTCTTTCTATATTTTTTTATCGTAAATTTTCTGTAATCTTACCACAAATATGGTTGTACAAACAAGTCAGTACAGTATTTTTCAACAAGATCTTTCTGTTTGTTTTCAGATTTAAAATGTAAATAATATCATTTTGATTATTTTTGTAAAATACCATCACACCTGTTAGGCCGGGAACGTTAGGCAGAGGTGTACCTATAGTACGGACGCCAGCACATCAAGCTACCGCAATCTGTCAAATCTCTTCAATAGATTTTCAACCTTATCGCTAAAGCATAAGGTTCAAAGTTGATTTGGAAAATTTGACAGTTTCGGGTAGCTTGATATGCCAGCGTCTGCGCATATATCACCAATAATGTTTAAGCCCCATGTAATAGACGGTGAACCTATTGCCAACAACGGGCACAAATTAATGTAGACTTCGGGCTGCGAACAAAATCATTTCGGAAAAACGGCTTATTCCGATCGGATCTCACAATCCGATCCCACTTTATGGGATTCGTTAGGAATGTAGATTAAAATAATATTTTGTGTTTTTAAACTGATAACTGTCCAAAATAATATCTGATGCTGTAAAACGATAAATGGTACACGAATGCGTAGCTTTTATATAAAAAAACCGGTCAATAGCGAGTCGGACTCACGCAATGAGGGTTCCGTACCATTATATATTAAAATTTCATTTATTTTTTCCGAAAAAGTGTGCTGTTTAGAGACATCATTTTATTTTTCCTGTAATCTTGACATAAACTTCTTTATAGAATAATTTTAGATTTTTGTCTATGCAAACTTCGGAGATAACGGGGGGACGGTATTTTTTTTACATTTTTCATCAAAAGCCGAAACCAACGCGGCCTGAAAAAAAAAATGTTTGAGAATGTGCAAACAGCACTCTTTCATATGTATGATATCACACCCACATGCCCTAGTAGCCCCACTTCGATTTTTAAGCCCCCCACCCTCCCCCCTCAGTGCCAGTTGCAAAAATTGACACATTTTTATTTATTTCTTATATACAAAATAGTTAGGCAAACGTCCCCTAAAACTATTCCAAATTTCAAGTTGGTAGCATTAGTAGTACTTGAGAAATCCAGCTGTTACAGACGGACATACAGACAGACAGACTGAATCGTACCAGAAGGGTTCCTTTTTACCATTTTGGTACGGAACCCTAAAAACGATGCTTCATTCTAATCTCCCTAATTCATATTTCAACCTCGACATTTACTGCCATTAAATACTCACAAATCCCGAGCCACCAATAAAATAGTTTGAATAACCATAAAGTGCTGTAACTCACTTCAAAACACCGCTGTAAAATCAGGCCAAACTCGCCTACTTAATATTCAAGCAAAGTCAGATGTTTTTGAAAGTTTTCATAGAAAATACGTAATTTGGTCGCAGACATTAGTAAGCGGGCACTGTAAATTGATGAAACAGTACAACCCATTCGTACCACCTGCTGAAAATGTCCCACCTGGACTTGAGTGGCCTTGGATAACCTGGAAGTCTTTAAATTAAATCCGAACACAGGCAGGCCGAAGCAAGGAAAACTTGCTCATGTGGAAATTAACAGATGACTCCGCTCTGGAGTGTAAATGTGGTGCTGACCCACTTAATATCCTGTCCAGCATGTCCTGTTACCTTCTCCCTGAATGTAGCTGATGGTACTAGTGAAGGTGTCAAACTCATAGCCAAATTCTGACTGACTCTATATATATTGCTTAAGAAGAAGTAGAAGAATTTTGAATGATGATGGACACGCGTAATCTAGACTTGCAAAATTTTCTCTAAACGATTATAAACATAGTATTAAATAACAGCAAAATAATATCCTAATACTATACTAGTAATATACTAATAATAATATATACTAGTATTATGATCGATTTAATTAAGTATTATGTTTCTCTAGAACACATGACAATAATTTATCTACAGCCGGTCGATTCTGTAAAAATCTCACCGTGAAATCATAAGTGAAGTGAGCACTTAATAGTGTCAATCCCTACCATTCGAGAATGACAGAGCTCACTTCCCGCTCAGAATAGCTACAGAATAGCACTGCAGAAGTCTACAATGCAAAAATTTTGTCACCTAGAAACGGCCAATTTCCTACTTCTCAATTCGTCCCGCTTACCTCTTGTTTTAAAGCACGACCTTACGGTCAAACAAAGCGAAAATAATTCACAAATACGGGCTAGGTACGCTACTGTTTTGCACACTGTATCTCTTTAGTCTTTATCGAGTTCCTGCCGCAGGATGTAATCGGTTTAACCCCCTCGCCACGAAACAGATAAATACAGAAGGTCGTCTGGATACTTTGTCGGTTCAAAATTGATTTCCCAATCAATTTTGAACCGACAAAGTTGAAAATCTATTAAAGTAATTTGACAAATTTTAGTAGCTTGATATGCTGGCGTCTGTACGATTAATATTAAGATTTGTGATTTACGATTACTCCAATATGAACTAATATTACTATAACTAGGCAGTCGTTACTTTGAAATCAATGTCAAAATTAAGAAACCGATGGATGTTTTCGAGTGAAATTTAATCATTTGATAAATGAACTGTTGGTTTTCTATTAATTAAATTAAATTATATTCGAAAACAAACAACGGTTTATTACTAAACTTCAACTTTAACCGTTGATGACCCTAATTATTTATCTCTTTTGGTGACTGTACATTTAATTCGTGTTTGTACTTATTTTACAAACACGTGCATGGTCTATTCCAAAAAGACCTCATGAAAATGTAAACAAATGGATCAGGAAATGTACCTGTGAATGTCAACTGGTAGTTCAATTTACAAATTGAGCGTTATGATTTGATTTTTAGGGTTCCGTACTTCTAAAGGAAAACGGAACACCTATAAGATCACTTCATTATCCGTCTGTCAAGACCCTTTTCCTCAGGAACGCGTAGAGTTATCAAGTTGAAATTAATATCAAATACTCAGTGCTATAATTCTATGAAGCAGTGAAAAAAATCAAACTTCTAAGTCAACGCAATTAAAAGATACGGGCGTTTATGTTCTTTTTATGCCGCATATTTTGACACTTGCAAGGGAATCAAACCCATAGGTTACTCCCCGTTGACCTATAATCATGGAATTTGGCAAGAAGCAATGTCATGTAGCACAAGTAAAGGAAAAAATCCGAAAACCGTAAATGTGTAGTTACATACCTACAAATTCGTACGAATCCTCGGTGGGCGAGTCCAACTCGCACTTGACCGGTTTTTATAATACTTAAGCCCGAATTTCTAATTGACTTTAAAGATATTTTTCGAGAATTGAGGTACATTTTTAAACACAATTTTCTAGGGTAATATTTTAAATCACAATTCAGTAACGTTATTCAAACAAATTATTATCGGAAAATCTGGTGAAACATGAAATTGAAACCTTCTTAATACTGATAAATGTCTTACAAATTCCTTTAAGACAGTGATTGCGTTAGAATTCTCCGTCCAACAAAGTGAATTAATCGGGTGCAGGGTTCACTCAAAAGTTTCGAATTACTTTCGAACAAGTCCGTATCTTCGTTGACGTGCTTCTAGAGTAGGCCCCTAGAGCCCACCTTCTGTACCTATATATTTTGCGCTCTCGCTGCAGACGGTACAAGCAAGCAACAAAACTTTCGAGTCATTTGCTTCATTGCAGGCAGAATTTTGCAGGTTAAATTATGTTGTCAGCAGTATTTTTGTCTGGGGACATTGTTGACTTCACTTTTGACAGGTCTGTCTGAAGTTTGGTTTAAGTGTTCCTTTGAGGAGAAGATTTTAGGCCACGTCAGTTTTATAAGCTTACTAAGTCGCCTGACTCAGACAAACGCTGTCAAATAGAGAATATGCAATGAATTGTAATGTAACGTAGAACGCAAACATAACCTTGTTTAAACTAATTATTATAAAGAGAAAAGAATTGATTTATTGTTAAATAATTTGTTTGTTACGCTTTCGCGCTGAACGGATTTAGATGTTTGGTTAATGGTTAAAACATAACCTGGATTACGACATAGGATACTTTTTATCACGATATTTCCACGCGAACGAGACTTATGCGGGTGAAACTCTGGAGAACAGCCATTTATGAATAAAACTGTTCATGTTTTCCTCTCGTCAAAAATATCTTTATTATAAACATTCAAAGGGCAGTACCACACTATGTCATTGGTGCTGGTGTGCCGCGCTATCCGGCCTGCGCTTTTACTGCAGGATAAGCCATGGTCGAAAGCTTCACCGCATTGGCAGCGACGCGGAGCCACGCAAGGGGGGCCAGACAAGTAGCGAGCCGGAAGGTGGTGTCACCCAGCAAAGTTATAGTGCTATGTTTGGTCACGGTAGCGCCTGAAGCCAGAGGCCCGACTCCCACTCACCCACAGCCAGTAGACGCTCACGCTCAGCAGTATTGGTGTACGTATTAATAAGATTATTCCGTCCCAACCTGCAGAGCGGCTTATCCCACTGCCTCTGGGAAGATGGGACCTGAATACGGGCAAGCCATTTTCCAGCCGTTCACCACGTCGGCCAAGCAAGGCACTTCAGAGTCAACCAGGGAGGGGCCAAAATCTTCCCGGTCAACTTTTCGATGCTGTAGACAGAGGACAGGAACGCCGGAAATAAACAATAGTACAATCAAAACAACATATTCAACGTGAAATAAACCACCATCATCATATCACCATCATCGTATCTTTTAACATAACATTATCAATCACGACCCGGCTAGGACTTAAACTGGAGCCCAAGACTAACCTTGTCAATCGACCAGCTAAAATACGCTATAAAAACTTCAATGTTATTGTTTAACCGAAAGTAAAAATCACGTTTAACTCTGACCCTTTATGGGGCTCTGTCCATATATTGGACACCATACATTTTGAATTTTCGCGGCAAAACTACACGTTAGGCAAATGCAGCAAGCAGTAAAGCTCTTGGAAAAAAGAGCAAAATAGAGTGTGTCAAACGCAAAGTACCATTATGCATTGCACCATGTCTTGCACAATTTCATGCATGAGAAAGGGCAGTGTCCAAAATGTGGACACCATATTTTTTTTTTAAGTAAAAAAAAAGTAGTTATTTCAAAAATGTTCAACAAATATTAGTTTTAATATCGCAGTGTTTTATTTTTAACGTACAAGCCAGGATTTTCTGCCCTATAAACGGTTTAAACGAATGACCCATTTCAAGAAAAGTTACACCTAATGTGCGTATACAATATTTCTCTCGCAATAAATCCGACAATATATCAACGTATTTAACAAACAATTTATCCAATTTTATAGCGAATAAATTTTTAACGAACAATAATGCAGCCATTTGCTGCAACGTTTTGTCTTGCTAGTCACACTCTTTGGGAGCAGCGGGTACTGGGCTAAACGCGACTTGATATGAGCAATTTTTATGTAATGTTTTCAATACTCCAATAAGGTTGTGGGACGTCATACCAGGCCATTTGATGTAGAGGGTTCTCTTTCGCACTCTCCCTCTTTTCAAACTTCCCTGGTGGAAATATCACACCTGTAATCGCCTAATGGTTAGGCACAGGTGTACCTCTAGTACAACCACTTGGCATTCCTATGGCATTAAGTCCGCCTCTGTACATTTCTGTGCTTGAAGTATTAAATAAATAAATAAACCACATTTCGTTTACGTTCAGGTCCTACGTAACGCCCCCTTTTACATAGTCTTTTGCAATTAACTGCGCACAATACAGACTCCTGGCTGCTACTGAGAAATTCCAGACGGAAAAACCCAATAACACTTAGCTCGAATTGGAAATTTAACCCAAGACCTCGAGTTGAGCAGTAGCGCTTGCGACCAACAAACCGAATTTCGTTTTTATGTACAGTTTTCAAAACTCCAATAAATTATACAAGTGACAATCGCTTCCAAAGCGCTTCGTATATCTACAACGACCTTCAACTGAATTAATATAAGTATTTCGATAGCATATTTATGTCAATCAATTACATTTTCAATGTTCCCATCATCGTTATCGCTGATAGAATGTCAGCCTCCCATGCCATTTGACTTACATAAAATTCTCTCTCTTCTCTTCTCTTTTGTTTGTTTGCACTTCAAGATACCCTGATTAACTAAAAAAGTTAATAATCAATGCGAAATCGGCTAAAGCTAAATCTGGTAGAAAGGGTTCGTTAAGGAATAGTTTCACTCAGTTTTTACAAGAATTTTAAACCACTGGAGCTACTTTTTTACTAATTTCGCTAGATTACGCACAGTATATGCTTAAATATGAGGTACTCGTGTCTTTTGTCATTAAAAAGGCAAGATACTCATATAGTAATAACTAATAATCTAGCCAAATATTGTCCCACTGCAGTCCCAAACGCCTCTTCTCATACAGAGACGGAAAAAATTATCACCACGCGTGCTCAAGACGGGTAGATAATTTCAAACTTACATTAACTATAAGTCCAGATTTCCTCACGATGTTTCCTTCACAGTTGTCAGTGATCGCCAAGATAAACTCAGAAAGTACATAATCATTATCATCACTCTCCTGCTCATATTAGGAAGAAAAATGCATTTATGTGGGGTCGGCGTAACATGCCTTTTTCTTCCATACTGCTCTGTTAGTCGTTATCCCGTTAGTCACCTCCTTCCTAACCATATACAACATTTAGTTTTGGTATATGCGAAACCCAAAACACGTGTCTAGTGCTTTTATGTAAAGAATCTGTGTACAAAATTTCAAAATTGTATCATAACAAATCACAGAGTTATGCGCTTGTTATTTTACCTGCTTGTCCGTACAAAAAGATGGTTACTACTAATCACGTTGCTGTGACCTGTGTTGTGCGCATATGATTCCGGATATGTACTTATAGTCGCTCGGTGCCCAACTTGTTTTGGAATCGATTCAGTCACTTATTCTGAACAAACTATATTCAGGTTTGCAATATACTAAAAATAATGTTGTATTTCATCATTCACATAGTCCATTCATTCATTGAAAGTACATATGGATACAAAAATGTCACATTGTTGGTACTTGCCAGAATTTGAACCCACAACCTCGTGCATGAGAGACGAGGTCGTAACCACTTGGTCATCACGAATAAATACACAAACACCGTGTGGACCGTAATCCACACCGTATCACACTTACAGCTGCCAAATCGCCTAGCTGACCTTGCAAGACAAACACCTAACACAATTTGCCGCGGCGCGATTTTCCGCACAGTGTACGTTTCCCCTAAGCCGGTATCATTAGTGGTGCCCAGGTTGGAATGCACCTCTCGCCCACGGAGAACTTACTTTGGCTGGTCGCCAAACAACTACGTAGATACTATCAGTTTTTATTAGTTTATCTCGTTCCGAACTCGCTTTGCACTCTATATTTTTGTTATGATGGAATTGGTACTTATTGGCTTGTAGTTTCCACTTGTTTCTACGTTTACATGAAACTGCAATGTGATGTAATTAACCCTTAAATGCATGATTTATTTTATCGTATTGCAAAAAATGCTATTGTATAGGTATTTATCTATAGAATTTAGATAGTAAATATATAATAATTATACAATAATATTAATATTCATAGCGTATATTAATTGTTTTGACAAAAAGAGGTGCGTTCAGAAACTCACAGCTATCACATTCTTAAAAAAACTAAAAGACGTGCTTTGTTGCCATATGGCAACATTATGCATTTAAGGGTTAAGTCGTACACGGTAAACAACACAAATAGAGTGTGTTTGTATAATAGAATCTATTTGTACACAAAATTTACCACTTATACAACTCAGCCTATCGCAGTCTACTGCTGGACTTCAGCGTTTCCCAGGCTGCGCTACAACACCCTGTCCTCCGCCTTGCCCATCCAGTCTTTTTCAGCCACCTTCTTAAGGACTTCGGTCCAACCAGTTGGGGGGTTTCCCACACTACATTTGCCGATATGCGGTCTCCACTCCAGGACTCGTCTGCTCTAAGAATGTACCTAACTATCTATAGATTTTTCATTTTTTTTTGGATGATGCAGCTCATCCACGCAGTTTGCTAAACAAAATGGTCAACAGCAACTCGAAATCAATTTTCTCCCATAGTAAGAACCAAAAGAGATCACGAATTCTCGCCAGTTAATTGTGGTGGACAAAGTTGGCGAGCCAACATCCAGTGCAGGCTTACCTTCGAACTTGTGACCCGCTTGCCAAGATAACTCGAACATGCGACCGAGTTTCAAGCATTAAATATGCTAAATGATTTGGCAGTTTTTGAGGTTAGTAACAAACTGGCAGATTTGCAATTGTATTTTGATAGATTCGATTATTAGATAAGTTTGTTTTAACTTCTGGATTAACGAGGTAATCATTTCATAAATATTTTTCGGTTCCCCTTTAAACTCAATAATAATATATTTTTATATAGGTTTGCACTATTATGTTTTACCTCATCAACTGCCTAGCCTTTTCCCAACTATGTTGGGGTCGGCTTCCAGTCTAACCGGACGCAGCTGAGTACCAGTATTTTAAATGGAGCGACTGCCTATCTAACCTCCACAATCCAGTAACTTGGTAATTCGATACCCCTTGGTAAGACTGGTTGTCAGACTTACGGGCTTCTGACGATCCATAATGACTGTCAAAGGTACACGAGTAACAGGCGGTAGCAATGGCTTAACGTGCTTTCCGAGGCATGTATGTAAAGTTGTTCACCCATCCACGGACTAACCGCGGCAAGCGTAGCTTAACCTGATCGATGAACCCGTGCGGCTGTTATTACTTAGCCACAAGCCCCTCCTTTATTATGTTTTACTTATAAAGTATTATTCTTCTGGTTCAAAAAAAAAAGAGTTTTTAACTTAACATAACATCACGCTTGTAATCTCTGTAAGGTTAGGCAGGTTTTCCGGTACATTTCGCCATTTATGTTAAAGCCCAATGGAGGTAATAAGGGGTGAGCCTATTTCCACCAACTGGGCACAAATCCAGACTCCGTACAGCTACTGAGATATTCCTAACATTTTTTAAGTTATGACATTTCAAATAACACAGGATACCACTTCAATAGAAAGTTCGAATCTTCAATAATAACGTAACTTGTAAATTGTAGACCAACTTCACCGTCGGTACTAATAAACCGCAATATAAAATAACTTTATGCGCCATTATGTCAGAGAAGCACAAACTTGAACTGAAACTACATAGTTGGTTTACAAATACAACCAGTAACAAGTATCGGAAAAAGTTTTTACTGATATTATAAATTGTAAGGAGTTTGCAGTTCAGTATTGGATCCCACCTACTCATATTCATACTACCGATACCAGCACATCAAGCTACCCGAAACTGTCAAATTTTCCCCATCAACCTTGAACCTTATGCTTTGGCGATAAAGATGAAAATCTATTAAAGTTTGACAGTTTGTAGTAGCTTGATGTGCTGGCGTTCTGTACAATTTTATTGATAGGCTCGCTTTTTTTTATATTAGTGACTAGCTTCTGCCCGTGATTTCGCCCGTTGTCGATACCTGTCGCATCGTATCGCCTGTTAAATAGTCCCTCAAGAATTGGGCTCTAAAAAGTTTCGAATCAAAAAAGTTTTTTTTTCTTTTTTCAAATCTTACTTGTACTTCAGCGGAGAGGGGCCCGTGGCTAAATAATAACAGCCGCACAGGTCGATCGATCAGGTTAAGCTACGCTTGCCGCGGTTGGTCTGTGGATGGGTGACCATCCTACATTACATACCGAGATCCCTCCGTACCTCGGAAAGCACGTTAAGCCGTTGGTCCCGGCTGTCATTTGTAGATCTTTGACAGTCGTTACGGGTAGTCAGAAGCCCGAAAATCTGACAACCAGTCTCACCTAGGGGTATCGTATTACCCAGTAACTGGGTTGTGGAGGTCAGATAGACAGTCGCTAACATGTAAAATACTGGTATTCAGCTGTATCCGGTTAGACTGGAAGCCGACCCCAACATAATTGGGAAAAGGCTAGGCAGATGACTTGTACTTCAGCGGAGTAATTGAGTAACCCATTATCGGTAGCAATGGTTTTTCATTTTGACAGCTCAGCAACATTCATTGCGTTATTTACGTTATTGAGCAGACACATTTTTGCAAAATCCTTCAAAATCTTTCAGATTGTGATGTGTGTGACAAACTCTAGGATACTCTGCAACTACTACTCTTGTTCTTCTTCTATTTTTCTCTTTCATAATCATCAATCAGCCTAAAATGTTCTCAATACAAGGATATAGGACTACTCTCTTTGAGAGAGAATCTCACGAGCGCAGTGTGCTTGTTGGTTACGGATGCCGGTGTAATTTCAGGCATATGAGACTTTTCAGTTTTGTATCTGCCATGTCGTGTGATGCCTCTGATATTGCAGCTGTTTTTGGTGGTGACCATTTACTTTTTAGGTCAATCAGCGTGCCATGGAGCGGGCAATGCTCCGAGTTTCTTTGAAGGATAAAATCAAAAGGAAGTTATCCGGAAAAGAATCAAAGTTACTGACATGCTTCTGCAGCAAGGTGAAATGGCAGTGGGCTGGCCATTTTTGTCGAAGGACTGATGGCCGGTGAAGCAGACGAGTCTTGGAATGGAGATCGCGTACCGGCAAGCGCAGTGCGGGACGCCCCCAGCTCGACGACCTTAAAAGGGTGGTTGAGACAGACTGGATACGGAAGGCAGAGAACAGGGTGTTATGGCGGAGACTGGGAGAAGCCTATGTCTGGCAGTGGACTGCATTAAGCTGGGTTGATTGACTTCTTACCATTTGGTGAGCCATCTGTTTGTTAACTGTGTGATAACGTGACAAAATAACTTGCTTTATTGAAATACAAGCATCTACCTGCGACTACCCCAATGAATGCTGTTGTTGTTGTTGCGCGGAACACTAATTATTTTTCTAAAATAAAAGTTAGTAAGTAAGTAGAAAGTAGCCTTAGTTACTCCTTATAACATCAGCGATCTGTCAGTGAAAGTTCTGTCAAAATCGGTCCAGCTATTTCGGTTATCTGCCGGAACAAACAGACAGACAGACAAAAATACGTTTTTGTTATAAGCCCGTATATACTTTCATATGAATTTAGTAAAAAGCTACATTTTGGCATTACAAACAGACACTTCAATTTTATTTATTTGTACGAGTATATAACTATAGATGTTTAGATAAATACGACGAGTAACTTGATATCTAACATAGAACAGAATTCTTTTATCTTGAAAAATAAACAAAAAAGAACAATTTCGGCTTTAGGCGACAGGTGGTAACGTATTCTCATATAAAATCAGAATATTTCAGGAATATCAGATGTTACATGTTCGCTTTGGTTAGGAACATATTGAGCTAGTTATTTGGACCTAGGTATTTGAGATCCACAGAATGATGATCTTTGATGTATTATCATAGAACTTCAATATTTCCTAAGAATAAATAAACAATCTTACCTCCAACACTAGGGACTGGCTTTTAATAGTTTAGTTTTAGTAGTAAATGCATTAGCGCTATCGTTCTATTTCTGCCAATCATTTGAAAATGACGGAGACAAAATGATACATGACATACCTACGTTGAACGTTAAATACATTTAGTGATTTGTGCTGCAAGTGGGCCTAAGAATCAGCACTTTTTGAACGTCAAAACGAACAAAAGACAGCCTTCAAAGGACCGTCACCACTTTCTAATATTTAGGCTAAGATTTTTTCTTATTTTAGAAAATACTGAAGCTCTAAGATATACTTACAACAAAGATCCAGTCGAGAGAGCGATCAATTAGACCTTAGACTTGTATAAATTAAGTTTGAATTGAACTTAGAGACTTAAATTAATTATTTATTAAGTATTTACATAGTTTAAAAAGCTAACAGTCCTAAAATAATAATAATAATATGTAGAAGTATATTTAGTATGAATTTGAATACAGTTGAATGATGATAATAGAATGTGATCCTGAAAACCTTTTACAGAAATAAATACACAACACAATTGTGATTTCAACCTAGCCACAAAATATTGAAAGCACAAAAAAACGCAAATAAATATTATACCTATCTAATACAAAAAATCAATTACCACTCGTTACGAGTATTCTCGCAAAAACTCGAAAAGGGCTCGACTGATTGTGATGAAATTCGATAAGCTGTTGCGCGCGCGCCGCAGAAGGTTTTTAAAGCATTGCAACGCATTAGCTAGTATACAATAATTAACTACGTATAATTACAGCTAAAACATTAATCAACCAGGGTGACCCTCGGTCCGACAATAGGCGAATAAACAAGCAATTTACGCGCAAAACCGGCACATCTTAATCACGGCAAAGGCCGCAATAGCCCGTGCAGGGAATTCAATTAGGTGACACGTTGGACCAGAAACGTTAATGGAATCGACCCTTATAACGGCTAGGGCTGCTCTATGTGTGGTTATAACTACAGGCAACGCAGAAGGTGATAAATATTATTTATATAATAATTATATATTCAAAACTATTTTTAGTACCTATATGGCAAACCCGAAACACGTGTCTAGTATTTTTATGTAAAGAATCTATGTGCAAAATTTCAAAACTCTATCATGAAAAATCACGAAGTTATAAGCTGGTTTGTTACCTGATTGTCCGTGCAAAAAGATGGTTACCACTTAACACGCGCCACCGGCTGACCGGCTGTGAGTCTCTGACCTGTGTTGTGCGCATATGATTGCAGATATGTCTTGGCTTGGTGTTCAACGTTTTACCACTTTAAAATATTTTTGGGACAAAATATAACATGGTGTAAAAAGTATTGGAATCGATTCAGTTACTTATTCTAAACAAACTATTATTCAGGTTTGCAGTATACTTGAAGGTTAAACAAACTTACCTTAAGTGAAGTTTGACCGTAATTATACGAGTCGCTGCATCCGAAGAGATTTTCATATTCACCAAGTAGTCCACTCCTAAATGTACCGGGCAACGAACACTTTTTAGAGCAGAAAAAGAAAATTTAAATCCGAAAGACCCCTATGGAGTGCGCGCGCACGGCGCCTCTGGTGTCAAAGTCGTCATTCCTTTCAGAGCACGATTTTCGTAAAGTTAAAAAGAACACATAGTTCAACGGGTAAGTTTTATAAGCAGAAACTTACGGGAGGGGGGGACCGAAAATCTCTTCGGATGCAGCGACTCGTATAATTACGGTCAAACTTCACTTAAGGTAAGTTTGTTTAACCTTCAATTATACTTCGTCGCTGCATCCTCGAGATTTTCGTATTCACCAAGTAGATGTTTAGAGCTTTACGAAAATCGCCATCTAAGATTGTTATATTCTTAGGAAACCAAAATAAAATTAATAATTAAAATTGTTTCATTTTGGGGATTAGCATCTATAATGTCATTATCGTCTAGAATTGAATTGGCAAAGGTATTACAGTCATTCTAAGTAAGAGATCTATTTTAAAATTTTGCAAAAACGTTTGAACTTCCTGACCAGCCGGCTGTTTAAATTATCATTCTGCGCGCAATAAAAAAAGGAATGATTAGATGCGGTTGTTTTCTTCTATGGCTATAACAATGCTAGAGTTACTAAGCTTAATGTTGGACATCTTAATTAACGATAACGTCTGAACTCGTTGCGCTGTCGGCAATGCGAGCAGCGTCACCAATTTCTTTATAATTATAGACAAAGGTCTTCATTCGGATACCATTGGCTAATGAAATACAGGACAATATTAGTGTCCCACGGGTTTTGATACCTTGAGAAACATGGCCTGGTTTTGAATAAAATAAGCAATCTAGTTACATTCACATCTGAACTAATACGATTTTCTAATGTAAGAGAAAGTGCTGACCGAAGTGTTTTTAATGTGGAATATCCAGCTCCTGCTTGGAACACTCTGTGTCGATGTTGGTATAGCGTGATCCTCGATCTGCATCTACATTGAGTCAATGTACGATGCGAAGATAAATACGCTGAGTTTTTAGCACCATTGCCAAATTTCACGTGTGATAATATTTAAGTGATCGTATTGTACGCCCTCCAATCTATTTATGTAGGAAATCGCGGTCGTGGTATCTATCCGTAGGAGTATTTCTGTATAAGTTAGACTATTTGCAAAACATTTAAGTCCTATGAAAGCTGCTCGTAACTTCAATAAATTAATATGGTCTTGGGATTCCGATAAACTACAAAACCCGCTTGGGTTCTTGCCATTGCAAGAGACACCCCAACCTGTTAAAGATGCATCTGAAAGGATTTCTAGCACATACTGGTCCTTGCGAAGTGGTTTGAAAGAATTAATTATATTGTTTTCCCATCAAACAGAACTAGATTTTAGTTCAGGCCTTATTTCCATTTTTTATCATAGTTGTCATTAGAGCGTTGAAGGGCTCAAAAACTTTTTGTATAAACCCAACCATAATCTACCGCCGGGCATACTGAAGTTAGTAATCCTAAGAACTTGGCAAATTCTGTTATGGTTATAGAATGTTTTTAGGAATATCTTTTACAGTTGATAAAAAAAATTGCCGTTTAACCAAAGGTAACTTGAGAGCCATTTCATTTGAGACAATTTCAAAACCCAGAAATGCTCTTATCTGACTGTGTTGGATATTACTCTTTTTATAGTTTATAGTAAATCCCAAACTCTCTAAAGGATCGATTGCCTTTGCAACTTTGCGAGAATAGCTTTCAAAGGAGTTATCGATACATAATAAGTCGTCCAAATAAATAACTAGAAGATGGCCTCGATTTCTCAAGTAAATTGTTACTGGTCTCATAATTCTAGTGAACACAGAAAGCGCAGAGTTTAAACCAAAAGGTAAACATTGGAATTCATGTATTTTACCTTGAAAATGAAACGGAGATTTTTTTTTGCAGGACGTATGTATTGGAATAAAAAAGTAAGCGCCCTTTAAATCAACATTGGCCATATAGTCTAAACTACGAATTAATTTTGATGCCGTTCTGATGTCTTACATCTTAAAATGATGGGTTTCTGTAAAATTATTAAGTTTTTTAAGGTTGAGAATAAACCTGAAGCTGCCATCTCTCTTTGGAGTGAGAAATATATTAAAAATAAATTCACCAGCAGCAAACTTACATTGTTGAACTGCCTCAGACTCTAGCTTTGATTTCTCTAATTTGATATGATGGACTTCAACAGGTGAAAAAGAGGTTCGTATTTTTGGAACACAGGTTGAGTAAATGGGATTTTATACCCGGATATATACTCAAGCAGTGCGGGATCGTCCCTGATTGTTCTCCATACATTAAAATAATACTATAATCTACCAGCATAACTGGTTACCTTTAACGCTTGAACGGGGGCTTGTTGTTGTGTGGTTTGGGTCGATCGCTCTTCGCTGGTGCACGCCTTGTCGTCTGTGAAGAGGCATGCTTTCTAGCCCCTCCCCGTTTGTCTCTCTGGTGACCTGTATCTCTGTAGTATACTACGGAATAGCACAGTCTGAAGTTGAGGCTTGAGGTTCAAACATCCATTTTATCTGCAATCCTGACGTCTCTGCCGTTTTATTTGTTTTAATTCTTTTACCCAGATTCTCGCTAAACGAGGAACGGTCCCTTTTTACTTCCTGTACTATATTTGAAATTTTTTATAGGCTAGGCTATACATGATCAATTTTCTTCTGCTTAGTGTATCTTGGCAGTGTAAGACTAAAATTAACTGACCAATATCTTCTATGATGGTAGACATGAGGTTCGTGACTGCAGCGATACCCTTCCCCAAATGGTTTTGCGCCTTCTCAAGGCGTTTTTCCCTATTTTTGTTGATTCAGATACAACTGCCGAGATTTCCGGATAAAGTTCGAGGGCTTTGAGTAATTTCAGGTTTTCTGGGAAATAAATGTTTTCCAAAGCTTTTGAACTGATTCCTTACTCAGTCCTTCAACTACAATATTCTACCCCAACGTTCAGATATCTCATTTCAGTTCTGATATTAGGGGCGTAAATCTCAATTTTATCTTTAGTTATTGAAGAGTTAAATTTAATTTAATTTTAGGCTCTCTTAGAGCTTCCAATATACCGCCTGATAAAGCGGAAAAATCCAGTGGAAATTCACCCACTTCGTTGATCTGTATATCCAATCCAGTATTTCTATTATCTATACTAGATGTAATGCATACAATTGACTCAATAGGGCATGTTCATCTATCTCTTGAGGTATTGATATGATTGACTGGGAGCTGGGACCCCAATAATGTGAATTGTCAGATTCATAATCTGTAAGGATTAAGGATTATGATAGGGTAACAGAAATATCCGTAAGATATTTTTTTTATGAGTGATATCAATCAGTATTCGGTCATAATCACATCACAACTCCGTAAATACGTTTTTATTTTTGAGTAAAAGACCACAATCGCATTGTGGTAACTCATCGTAAACATTATAGGTTGACAGCAACATGTACAGTATCGGTTGTAATCGCATCACAACTCTGAGGGTAGATCAATAAAGAATTGACCATAATCGCATCGTGGTTCTATTCTGATATATTGATAGCAACATGTAGGGTATCGGTTGTAATCGCATCACAACTCTGAGGGTAAATCAATAGAGGATTGACCACAATCGCATCGTGGTTCTATTCTGATTTATGTTGATAGCAACATGTAGGGTATCGGTTGTAATCGCATCACAACTCTGAGGGTAAATCAATAGAGAATTGACCACAATCGCATCGTGGTACTATTCTGATATTTTGACAGCAACATGTGGAGTATCGGTTGTAATCGCATCACAACTCTGAGAGTACATCAATAAAGAATTGACCACAATCGCATCGTGATTCTATTCTGAATATGTTCTAACATCGCCCAATAGGTAATCGTTATCACAATATCACATCATAATGAAAACATTAAAGGACTGCTCATTACCGTGTACCTACGTCAAAACTGCTATCGTTTTGCATTGACCGACGCTCCAGGCGTCGTATCTTCTTCCGTATTTTATCCAGATATTTTGTCTTATGTCTTCTTTTATCCATGATAAAACGACACTCACTTTTAACAATACAATGACAAAATAATAGTAAGTACACTGTTTAAACTATAATTCTACAATTTAAAATTGAAAAAAAAAGCGTTGTTGGTGCCCGAACACTAGAAACGAAAGACGACTTTGACACCAGAGGCGCCGTGCGCGCGCACTCCATAGGGGTCTTTCGGATTTAAATTTTCTTTTTCTGCTCTAAAAAGTGTTCGTTGCCCGGTACATTTAGGAGTGGACTACTTGGTGAATATGAAAATCTCGAGGATGCAGCGACGAAGTATAATAAAAATAATGTTGTATATTAATAATATACATATTAAATTGCACATACTGGACCTGAAAAATAAGTATATTGCCCTTAGGCACTAATATTGCCGTCGTTTTAATTTATTGTCGTATTGTCGTCTCTACATTGTATATTCATCATATCTCTGAAAACTTGTGTAGTGTAGGGATGTCCGTCAACCGCATGTATAGTACGTATTTGTTCACAGACACAAATCTATAAAGCTAAACTAAACATTCACCGCTCGTTATACAGTCACGAACTTTACATTAACGCAAGATTCAAAAGCGTATTTCTCCCAAAGTATTGATAGATAAATTATGGTGTCTCGAAACCACATTATTGTGAAACAATACAAGTCTTTCGTCAAAGTCGTAATTTTTATTTAACCCTTTACTGCATGATATTTTTTTTTTTTTAAGTTAATGTCTTTATTAAAGCTTCAAAATTAATTATAGTGTTTTTTTTTTTTTTTATGTCCAAGTGGTATGTGATGATAGACAACATAGTTGTGTTTTAATATTGCTAATGATATGAAAAACAAACCCCATTTGGATTTATACGGTAGTTTTTTATTTTTTTAGAGTAAATAAACTGTAATGACGAGTCCTGGAGTGGAGACCGCGTCTCGGCAAGCGTAGTGTGAGACGCCCCCCAGCTAGATGGACGGACGACCTAAAGAAGGTGGCTGGGGTAGACTGGATGCGGAAGGCGGAGGATAGGGTGTTGTGGCGCAGTCTGGGAGAGGCCTATGTCCAGCAGTGGACTGCGATAGGCTGAGTTGATTGATTGATTGAAACAAACTGTAAACATGTCAAACCATATATGGTTTCCTATGCGGTAAAGGGTTAACGAAAAATCACTTTTGAATTTTGCATCATCATCATCAGCTTTGTTCCGACCACTGCTGACTATATGCCTCCTCCTTTTTGTGCCATGCTTTCCTGGTCTGTGCGAGTCTCATCCAGGTCTTACCAGTGATCCTCTGTAGGTCGTCCACCCACCTGGCTATTGGTCTGCCAACGCTCACCACGGAAAACGGGAATTTTGTAGAACTGACATGTGACTGTTCCTAAATTACCATAGGCTAATAAAATTTTCGTTTTTCCTAGTTATGTTAAATATTAGCGCTTAGGTCGGTTCCCCCTTTAAGGGAAAGAGCCGCACTCCACCGCCGTACGGCTCTGTAGAGCTCGTCTCCAGAACGCACACAGACACTCTCCTACCGATTGTAATGAATTCCCAAGAAGTATATTGCCTTGTTGTATCCGATAACTGAGTCGGTCGTGTCTGTACTCGTCGAAGTACATCCAAACGGTCACCTAAGCTTATGTGCAAGGAGCCATGAATTCCATCACACGCTCCTTTGAATGCGTGTCGTCGTGTCAAAGGCCTAATCTACTAGATTCCGGTGACGTAAGTCTAATTGCCTCAGAGTTGACTTCGGGTAGGAGAAACATCGAGTAGTGTAGATGTCACAAGGAGACGAATTGGAAAGTTTCTAATTTTGATTGTAAATATAATAACATAACATCGCGTTTGTAATCCCCGAAGGATTAGACAGAGATGTACCTAAAGTACTCCCAAATTTACTGGCCACGAGGGGGCGAACCTATTGTCATTAACCGGGCAAAAATTCAGACTCCGGGCTTCTACTGAAAAGAACGATGGGCGTTTTACCGTTATGTCCAATAGAAACCACATATACTTCAAATGAAAGTTATAAGCATCAATTTTCATCTCTCATAGAGAGAAGGCCCGTGGCTAAATAATAACAGCCGCACAGGTCGACCGATCAGGTTAAGCTACGCTTGCCGCGGTTGGTCTGTGGGTGGGTGACCATCTTTACATACCGAGACCCCTCCGTGCCTCGGAAAGCACGTTAAGCCGTTGGTCTCGGCTGTCATTCGTAGATCTTTGACAGTCGTTACGGGTAATCAGAAGCCCGAGTCTGACAACCAGTCTTACCTAGGGGTATCGTATTACCCAGTAACTGGGTTGTGGAGGTCAGATAGGCAGTCGCTCCATGTAAAATACTGGTATTCAGCTGCATCCGGTTAGACTGGAAGCCGACCCCAATATAGTTGGGAAAAGGCTAGGCAGATGATGATAAAGAGGAGGCCTGTGCCCCAGCAGTGGGCATTATAGGCGGATTATGCTACACTATCTATTGTTTCAAACAGCAACTCTAAACATTGATATCGTTGACAGTAAATGACAAATTACACTGGGAGCTGTAAATTAGACGCATGTCGCTTCAGGGTGCCAAAGTTTACGTTAATGATCTCCAAGATACGAAACCACACTGTTTTGTTATGTAACTGTTACTAATTCACGTAATAGTTATTTATGTCGCTCTTATAATGTGTTTCCTCATGAGTAGAATATTATTTTAACGGTAAGTGTAATTAAATAAATAAATAAAATATTAAAAATAATAGGAATAACGTTAAATAAAGTTTTTCTTAAATCTACGTCAAGTTCACCCATGATTTGTGCCTGAACTAGGTAATCCTGTGTTTTAGAAGATTGGAGGTAACAATAATTATCATATTTATCTTAATGGTACACATGGAAAAAGGTGTACAAAATTATATAATACGAGCAATATCTACTTTAGCACAAGTAGTAACTTCTCTGTATCTTCATAGGACCTAGTTTGAAGAGTCTCCATAAGGATTTTATTGCAGTTACTCTGATTTAAGGAGTATATGTATGTTTCCTTTATCATTTAGCCTATTATAAAGTAGCGGTCCGAGATACATATAAAATTTGCATGTCTTGTACTTTTTTGAGGGTAAACTATATATTCGTCTCCTTCTCCGACTCCTTTTCGGAAATTCAGTGCCGTATGGAAGCGCTGCGTGTTGTTTTAGTAAAGTGCTCATTATAAATAACTGTCGATCTGTAAGTACAGACGCCAGCACATCAAGCTACTAAAATCTGTCAAATTTCTTTGATAGATTTTCAACTTCATCGCCAAAGCTTAAGGTTCAAAGTTGATTGCGAAAATTTGACAGTTTCGGGTAGCCAGATGTTCTGGCGTCTGTACTTTACAAGCTTTATACAGAGTGTATTAATTCAATGGAAAGCCCATAAAGATTGCGGTTCAAGATAATGCCTTAGAATCGCCGCCTAAGTCTTCGTCTACTTTCGTGTTCGTTTATATGGCCAGCAGATCAGAAAAAGTTGCAATGGATGTAACAGAATACTAGTTCCATTCTTGTTACTGTTAATTTATTTGTGTTACTAATTATTAAATTACTGTTGCAAGTAATTGTATAACAATGTTGTGATACAGTAAAGAAGCTGGCAGTATCATCACAACACAACATTAAGGCCGCCTCTGTACATTTATGTGCGTCAGGTATTAAATAAATTATAAAAAAGCTTGAGATTTGCATTTGAAGGCGTAATATGGTTGAACTATGATCTATTTTCTTTTTCAACAACTTTATGTAACGACCCATATTAGCAAATAAATTATTTTGATTTTGAATTTGTACAATGATCATGGATGGCGCGAAAATCACAGGAACGTGGCGATGTGAGGGGGTGGGTCGGAGGAACAAGAAATTTCACGCCTTCTTCCCGTGACTTCATTACTACTAATAAATAAATAGGCTTTAGGATAATGAACGCAATGAAATGTTACAAGCTTCCTAGAATGGTACTTCAAAGGTAGGAAACCTCTGGAGTAAAATCAATAAATAAGCAGTAAATCGCAATTGACAAACGCAAGCTTCAATTTAATTAAGCGAGTCCTTCACCAGTCTGACACTTAGATAAATAAAAAGTATCAATTTGAAATTCCACGAAGAACTCCGTCATCTTTCCCAGCATTCCTCAGCGTGTTTACAATACGGAGCTACCGCGGATGACTCTCATTATTTCGGAAATCTAATCTCTTAACCCCTAATCTGCCTAAGGCTGCCTTTCCACCAGAGATGTGCTAAGCTGAGTGTGGTCTGTTGCAAAAGTTTCTGATGAATATTTAAACAACTGGATCAGAAAACTAACTTCAGGATGCTAATTCGTAGCGTCACTTACATTGAGTGCGATGATTTGATTATTTAAATACTTCAAACCGAAATTCTAAATGACCCTAGTAGCTCAACTGTCACTAATGAGACACAATCACTTTTTCTATTGTTGCCGATCTATAGGAGATTTCTCGACATCGGAGCATTCGATGATAATAATTATCGAATGCTCCGATGTCGAGAAATCCTTACGTAATAATCGTCGTATATATTATAACATAATAATCGTAACCTCAATTATTGAGATTACCTGTCACCCGTGTACATTTGACAGTCGTTACGGGTCATCAGAAGTCCGAAATCTGGCAACCAGTCAAGGGGGTATCGTATTGCCCAATAACTGGATTGTCGAGGTCAGATAGGCAGTCGCTCTATGTAAAATACTGGTATTCAGCTGCATACTGTTAGACTGCAAACCGACCTCAACATAGTTGGGAAAAGGCTAGGCAGATGTTGAACTGAGGCTAACTTTATAACCTCATTTTCGTCGTTGCTATTCAGTTACAATTGAATGTTATTCGAACAATATTTATTGGAAAAAACGATGAGATTTGAACTTGAAGCCGGAATGGCGTCAAAATCAATACGGAATGCAAAAGATTTCAATGAATCTGATTTTTTTAACGCATTTTCAAACCAATAGGAAATAATCATATCTACGATGGAAAGGCAGCCTAAGGAGGTCGGGTGGTAAGCAAGTTTGCACGATAAGGGGATACGCCAAAGCCTACTTAAATTGCGATTAACAAATTTGCAGGCGCACCCCTATCTCAGGGGCTGGCATCACTGAACGATTAGTGACAACACTGGCGTCTACGTCATCTGTTTTAGGGATGAGAACCTGGCAGCTTTATGAACAGTGACGTTAAATTCCTAGTCTGTGATCCTTTTAAGGCGGGAAATTGAGTAGATAAATAAAGATGTCGATGATAATTTTCAGCTATGTTATTCCGAATTCTTGATATAAAAATAAGCAAATGTATGAAAATAAAAAGGTTTTATTATTATTCCCATAGGGTCCCAGACTTTTGGTAGGCGTACGAGGGGCCGACGCCAACTCACAGAGGCCCGTTAGATTCGATAAGTAAAGGAAATAAAGTATTATAATAATTATCATTTCGAATCCTAGGTTCCCTGGGTTCGAGAAAGTTTTATTGAGCTTTAAAAAAGCTAGAAAGTTCTTAACAGCAGCCCTTTTTCTAGATTTGTTCCCGTTCACAGAAAAAGCTCGGCATTTTAGTGTTACTCGTGACTGAACAAACCCTAAAAACGTAGCTGTAATATACTCTGCTTGCCCTCCTTCGTCTCAAGGCATCTTCAGGTGCGATATTAAGTGTGTGTCATATTTTAACATAAAGTAAAACAAATCTTTTTTCCTTTTTTTTTAATAAATGTTGCCCCACACTAGGAATTTCTCCTGTATTGTGGGTGCATTTTCAAACATTTAAAACTCACATACACAAACAGCCAGACTAGGAACAACAACTTGTAGGTCATACAAATATTTGTTCCGTGCGGGAATCAAACTCGCGACACGAAGCACAGCAGTCAATCGCTTAACCACTGCGCCAACCGTGCCGTCAGTCTGAAACATTGCCAAACCACAATCAAGCCAAACTCAGAACAACCAAAAACTTCCTAGCTAGGTAAATATTCCAACTAAAAAAGCCTTCACACACATCTAAGAGGAAATTCGTTGTCACGCATAAAAAGGCGTAAAATATCGTAAAGGTCCTGTCATATACAAAACCAGACATCGCAGGATATTGGGCTAAGGGTGCTTCTAGACGAGATATGCGTCGTACGCAGGGATAAGTTATGTTCTCGTCTGGACTAGTACTTGAATACTTATATGGATATAATGATATATCCTGTCTGCTGTTTATAAGGCTTTTTATTTTGTTGTATTTGAGTGTGTTTCTTTCGTTTTCGAACAATAAAATTAACAACTCTTACAAGACAAAACAACAAGACACAACAAGACTTTTACAAGTTTTTTGTTGTTTTATTCACGACATATCGTGAATCGGGTGAAGTAATCACGCCGCACAAACTACGTGGGATCAAATTCTATGGTCCGTCAGCCAAGCACTTACAAAATAGTAAGGTTTTGACAGCTAAAATACTAGCTTTGAAATTATAAAAAATGATCAATAGAATTAGCATAAAAAGAAATAGGTATTAAAATCTCGATTATAATTGTAAATGTATACTTGGTCAATCCCTGGTATCAGGTGGGATGACGCTGACAGCTCACTTCACGCTCACTTCACCTAAGTTTTCAAGGTGAGATGGTTACGGAATCGCACTGCTGGAACGCCATACACATAATTTCAAACACTTACGATTATTAAGTATGCCATCCATGAATACCACATACAATATCCCCAATGTTAATTTCACGATAACACTTGTTCAACGTGTCATCAGTTTGATGTTAATGGCGTCATTTGATAGCCGAATACCGATCACAAACAATAGTTTGTTAATTCATGGACGCGCAGCCATAACTGCGGGGCAAATTACACATAGTTCGAGCGATGCCCCAACTATTCCAATTGCGTTCGAATCAAATTCATGTGATGTCACTGTACGTGGATATAAGCAGTAATTTAAAGTGACAGATGTCAAACTTGTGCGTAAACACGTCCGTAGTTATGTCACGCCTGTAATCCTTCAAAACGGTAAGTAGTGGTGAAGGTATAGTCAGGCAATTCATCGTTTATCAAATTGACGCACTACGTCAATTTTCCGGGTTAGAACGAAAGAAATAAGTGTATTTTATTCGAGACGCGCACAGGAAATACAACCAAAATTCAGTAAAATGCAAAGATAGGTCTAGTATTAAGTTTAACTTTTAGGCTTTTAGTTAAGTAATTTAAAACTACAATATTATTTTGTGTCAATTTTTTTTATGATTGCGGCGTTTGCTTGTGATATGATTGTTGCACTGTTACATAGGCATTTTTGCATGTTACCTTAGCATTAAAACAGTGTAAACAATAATTGTTACACACTACACCACAGGTGAACCCGTGAAATAAAATAAGTAAATAAGAATGTACAGGTGCCAGCACATCAAGCTACTACAATCTGTCAAAAATCTTTAATAGATTTTCAACTTTACCGCGAAGGCATTAGGTTCAAAGTTGATTGGGAAAATTTGACAGTTTCGGGTAGCTTGATGTGCTGGCGTCTGTACATTGACCTATGCGTTATACTCGTGAACGGGTGCTGCTTGTGGTGACTGGTCGTCTTGCTGACCATGGTTTTATTATTGTTATCATTAGTAATAACTTGTTTATTTAGTTTCCTTCGATGGTCCTAGTTTATCATTTGTGACTTCAAGCGACAGCTATGTAAACAGAACCCAGCATTGCATAAATATGTTAGCGGTCACGCCCTTTATACCTGGAGGCTTTTATTTAAATTTTTTTATTAATTTTTGCTTGAGTCCGTATAGTTTTTTTATTGTATTTCTTGGTATATTGGCGTTGCTAGCCGACATTTGGCAAATAATTTAATTTAGTGTTCTGTGTCTTGTAATTTTAATTACTTTGCATACCTTGTATTGTATTCAGTGAAGTATCTGAACAGACAGCTGTGCTGCTGGGGAGTTTGTTGCGCCACTTCTTTTTCCCAGCGAAAGCACTAGGAAGTGGTGAAGGGCGGGCGTTTTGGGGGACTGTCTTTTGTAATTTTGACGTTCACAAAAGTGCTGATTCTCAGCCTAGTTTGAATAAATGACTTTTGATTGATCGATTGATTGATTCGTTTGAAGAAATACTTCTGTATCTACCTGTATAACAAACTAACAAGGTGGGTATTATTGCATCAAAATGACATTGAATTCCACTCTCTCACCACATTGCCGATTCATAATCAGGCTATAATGTTCCCTGTTGGAACACAGGCCTCCTCTCTTATGAGAAGCCGTAAACACCCCACGCGGGCCCAATGCGGGTTGGTAGATGTCACATGTCTTTGAATGTTTGGGCACGGTAATATTATAATACAGTACTCCAACTTCATACAAACGGACGAAACGCGAGCTATACCTACGCGCCTTGATCTCGGGGCGCGCTCGGGGCGCCGACAGTCACGGCTGTACCGCAGTGTCGAACGGACGGTGTGTTGTTTTTTTAACAATAACCGCGCGATTTTTTCTCTAAAAATCAGTTAATATGACGAGTAGGAAACATTGTGCTGTTTTTGGTTGTATGAATTCGTCAATAACGCATCCAGACATAAGTTTTTTTTAATTACCTGGAAACTCTGAAAGGTAAGACTATAAAATAATTTTACTTACTAGTAGGTAGGTACATAATGTGTGTCTTTTTAATGGATAAGTATTTCCTTTTATCTCACGAAAAAAAGGTGTTTGGATTAATAAATAAAGCGAATAGAGTAACGGAAAGTTATTGAGACGAGTGAAATAGGTAGTTATATGCGGTTCTGAATGAATCGTGATACGGTAGGTACCTACCTACTTACGCTTGTGTTAAAACTTCGGTGCATGTGTGTTTTGTTAGTTTGCATAATTTATTCAAAGTAAAGACTAGTAGTAAAGTATAAAAAAAAGTATTTTATTATTAATAATATTTGTTTATTATCTGTGTGTATGAATAATACTAACTAGAAAAAAATCTTTACCGTCTGTGTGTCATTAGATAGTTTTCGAAATTTTCACAAAGTGTTTCTGCTGCTACTATAACAACATATACCACTAAAAACTGGTTTTATTTTCTCGGTATTATCAACAACAGCTAGACTTATAAATAATATTTAGATGTTTGAGGGTTGTGATTTTAAAACATTCGTAGTCTGCTAAATCTACCAATCAAAAAACAACCCGCATTTTTATTGAACACTTCTTATTCAATATACAAAGTATTTCATTTATTTATATAAAAAGGATATTTACAATCATAAAACTAAATAGAAACAGAAAGTAGGCAAATGTAATTAAAATGCTGGAGACGGGCAGCCCTAGCGCATGTTTACGTACCGCGCGGCTGTAGGCATTTATTTCTATCATGCGGCCGAGTTACATTACTGTATTATAATATTACCGTGGTTTGGGTCTAGGACATGCCGGTTTCCTCGCGTTGTTTTCCTTTACCGTTTTGAGGGCAGTTGTGATAAAATAAATTACACAAAGTAAGCTAGACTAGGTTTGAATCCACGACGTACAACTCGTAAGTCAGAACTGCGTTACCGACACAATGATAAAATTTATCTGGAAACAGGCCTTTGTTCACTTTATGTTACTTTATATTTTATTCTATTGTTTTCTCATCGTCAGGTGCGAATAAAATAACGTATTAGCAACTTAATACAAAATAAAAACACAAAGCGTTCCTGATAACTTTTAGTAAAGCTATTAAACGTACCGGTCAATTACGTCACTGAAACGTTAATGAAAGTAAGTTGGTGTGTTTTCCAAGAGAGCGTTTTTACCAACGTAAAGTCAAAGTTTCAATCTCCTCCACATTTATTATTCGCACAGCCAAAGTGTGGAATTCTCTGCCAGCGTCTGTTCCCTGCGTCTGCCTTCAAAGCAAGACTGAACAGGCATTTTCTTGGTACGCTCGTTCCATCATCATCGCTCGATCCTTCGCTTTCTATCAGGCGAAAACCAGAACAAGAACAGGCTCATTCATCAATTTAAAAAAATAATAATAAACTCCAATGCCATCATTTTCATGACAGCCGTTATATGGCGGCCACCAGTCTTCTAGGAAACCATAGTTTGAGGTGATACGAGGCGTAATATAAGTAACTATCGTACATTATTATTTAAGTCTACTTATGTTAATTTTCGCATTATATGTGTAGGTATATGGGTCATATTCAAAATAATTGTATATTTACTATTGTCTTAATGTCCTACCCAATTATTTTCATAACGAGATACAACTGACTAGAATTTTATAAACAAACAGATAATTTTTTTATTTGAGCTTAATAAAAAACAACGAAACATTTGGTACAGCTAAACAATTCATTAAAAAAAATTAAACCAGTCATTGCGTAGGTTCCGTTTTATACAAGTATTCAATGTCCACGTCTTTGACGGTAAACTTAAAAAAATAATTTAATTATTAACCATTACATAAAAGTTTAAAAAAAAACTATATTCAGAGAATATTGTTTAAACTTTCAACACTTCACTAAAGAAAATATAAAATACTATTTAGTGTTCTCCAAATTTAATTTATTAATGAGTCTCCTGATTTTAATCATATCTGTTATTCTTCTCTGTTATGCTATTTTAACATTATTTCCATGGCAATAAAGAAATTTGATATACTGGCAACATGAGTTCACTAGCTGTCACTACACAACGTAAGAATAAACGCTCGGGGATTTTGTTCAATATAGTTTTTCAGCTCATTTCGTTGTCGAAGAAAATTAGACTTTTAAAAGTAAATATCCAATGTGAGTCGTTTACAATAGCGGTAAGTAATTACTGTTATAATACTCACACTAGGAAATGGCTGTATTGTGATATTTGTTATAACTATAAAATATTCGTATAATATTTCGAATTGTTGTGGAAATAAATAGATTTGTAGATTAGACACGTGCAATTAATTCATATCCGTTATTTTATCTGTCACTTTTTTCTGTTACGTAACAGATATGAACGATTAGGCGTTATTCACATTGTCTCATGTTGTATGAATTAATGAAAATAAAATATTAATATTTACTGCACCGCAGGTTAGCCAAAACATTTTTTTTTTTTACTGACTTAAATTTATTTGAAGTATGTAAAGTTTGCGTATAATGTGGCATGTATTGCATTGCTGTGCCATGTATTGTCTGTGTGTGCATGTTTTACTGCGTATGCTCAGTCCTCACGGCTTGAGCCGTTTGTACTAACCGCGCAGCCTCGCCGAGGCGTACCCAGCCTCTCGTTGGCCGTCTCAGTATCAGTTAAGGGGGATGCGCCAAGGTAGCCCGCGAAATTCAAAATGTCTCAGTGTGAGTATTTTTTAAATTAATATCTGAGAAACTCTTTTTCATTAAAAAACAAAATTATTTATATTGTAAGTGCTTAGTCAGCTAGCAAAAAAGTAACATCCACATAGAACTCTAATTATTAAAATCATGCAGTTTAAACTGCTTTACGAATTGTTTATTGATTTATGGCAATTATACCAATTAAAATACGATCATCAAAATGTTGTTTCATTATGTACCCACCTAGCCACCCACACCGGCTTCGCACTCGTAGCCTGTTATACTTAATCTTAGTAGGTGAACTGTAATAGGTATGCATAAGTAGTGATAGTGATGATGGTATTCTACTATTCCAGATGTTTTAATTAGCTCAACGTTAATTATTTAATTTATAAACGTGTGCTATTTAAACTTGCCCTAATAATTCCTTTCTGTTATTTTTCTGTTACAATCAAACAATATTCATATCTGTTTCCTATCCGTAACTTACAATTATTTTGAATATGACCCATATTTAATATGTTAGTTTTAGGCGTCAGACATTCATATTTTTCTCTTTATGTTCTCACAAACTATTGTCTACATTTCTTTTCATTTCTTTTCTACTTCTCCTTTCGCAGGTCTGCTGGAAGAAATTTCTTAAGAAATAAGCAGTACCTTTGTACTCAAATTATAATTATGTCATATCCATATTTTTTTTACTGTGTGTAAATAAATAATAAATAAATACACTTTACTTTATTATTTTACCCAAAACGGCTGCCAAGCGTCGTAAACGACTGTCTTTCTGTACAGAGTGAAAACTCAAACTCAAAGCATTTATTGAAATTAAACCTAATAATCTAATTTACAGGCACTTTTGAATTGTCAAAAACTTGGTCAGTAAGTCAGAAAGTTGAAGCTAGGTGTCCCTTCAAAAACGTAGATCTCTTTTTTTAAAACAAAGATCACGGGTGACAAAAAAAATGAAAATATGTGTTTTTTTTTATACTTAAAATAAGCTCTGGCAGGTAAGCGATGACCAGTCTCAAACGACAGCACCCGTTCAGGAACATGACACGTGAATCAGCACCATCCAGCCGGTCGATTCTGTTACAATCTCACCGTGAGAAGTTAGGTGAAGTGAGCTGTCATTCCACCTGATGCTAGGAATTAACACTAATCACAGCTCACTTTAAGCTCACTTCACCCGAGTATCACGGTGAGATTTTTACAGAATAGCACTGCAGTTAAACCATTGTGTAGGGACCCGAATCACGGTAATATTTTATAATATTACCGTGCCCGAATGTTCCAACAGACGCGCCACCAAATATGCCATCCCCAAATTACCACAACAATTTTAACGATATTGTCTGAAAACTCCAAACGCTAGCAATAAATAAACTGCAAAGATAAAATGTCTGCCGTAAAAATACAAACGGACGGATGGATAAAGGTTATGTACCAAATTGTGGGGAAACGTGAGAATTAATCTCACTGGCTCATCTCCGCTTGTTGACAGCCTGCTTAGTATATTTCTCTGTTGATGATCCGGGTTTTAAATGTAATTTATATTTCTTGTAAAAAATACCTGAAAGTATTAATAGTATGTAGGTACTTTCTGCGACGAAGAAAAATAAAAAAAAACAATGTTTTTGTCTTCTGCGTCTCGAGTCGATAGCAAACGTAAAAATGTTTTATTACGTTAGATAAGTTGGGACCAGCCGGTCGATTCTGTAAAAATCTCACCGTGAAATCATAAGTGAGGTGAGCACTTAATAGTGTTAATCCCTACGATTAGAGAATGACAGAGCTCACTTCCCGCTGACTTCGCCGAAGTTCTCACGGTGAGATTTTTAGAGAATAGCACTGCAGTACCTCGCCACGCCCATCATGGCATCAGCGGCGTTTTTAGTTACTCAGAAATGTCCTATTCCAATATAAGTCTGAAATCGTCAACCCGTCTTGAGCAAGCGTGATAATCAACGCTCGCGCCTTCTCTGTATGAGAAGAGACCTTTTGGGCCTGCAGTGGGACAGGTTACCTTTGGCTTGTATATAATTATTATTATTATCCTATTCCTATATCTTGCCTTAGCTGCCTTTGTCGAAAGACTAGTGATGAGGGGAGACCAACCGAATGCCGAGAATATGATTTAGTTTAGGTTATTTTTTTACATCTACTTTCAACTTTCAAATAATTGTTTTGTCAAATAAGGAGCTATTTCATTGATTTGTTTTATGTTCCAAAATCTCAGTTGTGAAATAATTCTAAATATTACAAATTCAGTACTTACAACTTTCTTCTTGAACATTCCAGCATTTACGAGTATTCATCAAACCCCAAAAAGTAATAAAAACAAATTGATCTCAGAAAATGAAAATTATAATTTTTCTTCAACCACAAAGTTTACTCAACTGATTCTAAAATTCTTACTTTGTATAAACATCTTGAACGAAACGTTATCTTTTAACTAGGCCCTAGAGAGTAACTCCACAGTTCAGTTCAAAACTCACGTCAAATATCTTGACCGTGACCTTTCACGGAAAGTTTTTCTCTCTAAAAGATGCTGAATATACTTTTGAATGTGTTTTTTGGTCCTTTTATGTAGTGTGATGGAGTTTACGAAGTGAAAATGTCTTCACTTTAAGAAACTTTTGGTACGCAACCTCCAGTAAAATATGAAAAATTTAAACGGCTTCACATACATAGTGACTCATTAAGTATCTACCAAAGTTTCTGTAAAACAGTTGGTTTTAAGGATAGGTATATCTGACGCATAATTATTAAAAATACAGGATGGTCGTTTTTAAAAGGTTTATTTAGGCTAAATCTACTACCATGTGGGTCCCAGAAAACGTCAAGCGACATCGATGCAAACCCAGGAAAAAATGGCGGGACGAGCTTCAGGATTAGTCTACACTAGCTCAAGACAGAGGGGTGGAAAAGAGAAACGGAAGCCTTTTCTCAGCAGTGGGACAACATAGGCTAAAAATAATAAATGATGAATTATTATTTGTCCAGGATCCCCTGTCGAAGACGCCTTCTATCCTACAACTGTGTTATGTTTTGGCACGTCCCGAGGAAAATAGCGTTCGTAACCCGTAACACGTTCAACCATAAATTGGTAATTATCACACGAATTCCTACAAAAGAACGAAAAAACAAGGAAAACTGAACACTCAACAGAAATAGCAATCCCTCAGATAACACGCGGACAGATGATTACTCTCCGAAACGGATAGTTTGCGCGCTCCTAACAGATCTGGTCGTGTCCAATCGGACGGCCGGTCGCGCTGGACGAGGGTCGGACACCGGACAGCTGCGTGTGGTGATCCGGACGCTAATATTGACATGTGTAGTGATGTTTTGTCTGAATGTACCCGATAATAAGGTTTTTGTGGCGGTCTTGTGTCGCTATTTTGGAAATGGTAGGTATACGAATTAATCTTTAAGCCCCAATGGAGCCTGTGAACTGATACAGTGCGGTAGAAAACTGTTTGTAATAGATAAGTACCTATGCTACAAGCTGCAATGGCACCACAAGTGGTTATCACTAATAGTATTAACAGACGTTCGAATATGGTGCGTCCGGACCGACGACGGACCGGTACGGTGCGCTCGACACGCCACACCACCGCACCGCACCAAAGACGGTTCAATGCTTTGCTTGCTACTAGATAGTGATCACGTCGACATGCCTCCGACATTATCTAAACAGTCTAAAATCGCGTTAGTTGCGCCAACCCTCGTAGCTACTACACCTATCGAAGAAAGGGAAAAAAAAGAAAAGAATGGGCAAAATTCTATTTAAAAGACAGAGAGTCGTACAGTCATATGCGACTTATAAAAGACCTCGATGATGAAGATTTTCGTATATATCTTCGCATGAGTTCCGATTAATTTGCTGAATTGCTCGGACTATACTAACTAACGAATTAATCTTTTTTTACTGATATTCACGGCTTCTTGATTTGACGCCATTGAAAACGCGTGTCGCACTCGGAGGTAGAATTGCGACTAAAGCGCTAAACGGTGCGGTGGTTCGGCCACACGATCGAACTAGGTGCGGACCGCACCAAATCCTGTGGAAAAATGATCGAACCGAGCGCACCGTCAATAATAATAATAATGTGCGGCGGACCGCTCAACATACCATCGAATATGGTCCGGAGCACACCAAATTCACGGTACGGAGCGTACCAAATTCGAACGTCTGTTAGGGCTATAAGACTCAATGCCTACACGCAGAGAAAATTCTTAGAAAAATTACTGTGCTCGTCACTGTAAAGTGAGTGCAAGTGACATCTACAGAACATTTTCTGAGTGAGATTGGGAAAAATTCACTATTTGTCCAATAAATTTTACTGTACAGCATAAGAATTTTTACTGTGCTAGCATGGTAATGTTTCCATTACCACTCAAATGCACTCAGATTATGAGACAACACAGTAATATTTCTAAGATTTTTCTCTCCATGTACCTACTACATACCTATACGAATTTGATCAGCGTATTTTAGTTTCGGTTTGACCAATAATCCAATTCAATTAATACAGAATTAAAATGAAAGGGTGAAAATTAAAAATGTCAGAAACAATAACGAAATTGAGTGTGTAAACATAACAAAAGGCCAAATTAAGCCATTTATCGCAAACCGCAATGCAAAAATATCGCTACGTTGCCGCCGACATCAAACTGTCGTGTTTTCGCCCTTAGTGAGACCAATTATGTACTTACATACCTACATCGGACGCAAAGCTCAGCAACAGTCAACAACACACGTCTAGAGGGAACAGTGGCTGGAAAATTTTAAATTGGATGTGTTAAGCGAAACGGGAAGTAATCGTATTTTTAGGGAAATATCAAAACAACAAAATATTGTACCTTTGGGACATTTGGGAGCATGACACAACCTTTTTGATGTTGGATTTGGTTCAAAGTGTAACACAAATTGGTGGACGCTTAATAAAAGAAGTAACATTGCTGGAAAGCGTGGTTCACTTTTGCATGTTGCAAAATAAATGACGAATGTATTCGATGTACAACATGAAAGTATACAGTGGCCTCCAAAAGTTAGGTAGTTGACATTTTTCCACTTCAACACTGACACACCACATTACGATTTAAAATTCTAGTTATTCAAATGTTTGAACTGCAGTGAGATTCTGGAACCATCTCACCGTGAAAACTTAGGTGAAGTGAGTGTGGAGTGAGCTGTCAGTGTCATCCCACCTGATACTAGGGATTAACCAAGCAAATATTTACAATCATAATCGAGATTTTAATAATATGTTTCATGCTGTTATTATATTTTTATTGATAATTTTATATAATTTCAAAGTTAGTACTCTAGTTGCCAAAACATTACTATTTTGTAGGGTTTTAAAATAAAATAGCAAAACAGAAACTTAGTCAGAATCTCAATGTTGTTTTTTCTTCCTAGACTAGTCCTTATACATATAGCGATGTTTTGGCAATTAAAATACTAGCTTTCAAATTAAATAAAATGATCAATAGAATTAGCATAAAAAAAATATTAGTAAAACTCGATTATGATTGTATTATAAATGTTTTCTTGGTCAATCCCTAGCATCAGTGACACTGACAGCTCACTCCACGCAAGTTTTCACGGTGAGATTTTTACAGAATCGACTGGCATTTCAACATATGAGTTATCATAAAAAATAACCAAGGAATACCTATACCCATAACCTGTTTTTTTTTAAATCATAATATGGCGTCACGGCACAACTGAAGTGGAAAAATATCAACTAAGTTTTGGAGGCTATTGTATGTAAGCAACCTTTGCCATATAAGCTTTCGTAATAATTTGTATCAGAAACTTGACACATCATGAATAAATATTTTGCTTACCATAATTTTCTTAAGTTATCCACCAATTCAATGGAGCCATTTTCTTTAATGGCTGATACATACCTTGCCTACTATCTTCTCTATAATAAATTACTCAAAATCTCAACTACCACTCACTGTTACAGTTGCACTGTTGCAGAGTACTTAAGACTATTTAGTAGTATAGGCATTATAGTCTGGTTAATAAATCTGATTGAAGCTAGTTTGATAATCCTTAATGCTTCCATTAAATCTGAACCTAAGCTTCATTCCAGGTATTACCAACTAAAATTGCTATATTATACAACTTATCCCCGAGTTTACTTATCACTATAATGTTCCCTTATCACTTTAATGCGTTGGATAATAAGATTCCGCGGAAGTCAGTGTCAACTCTCAGAGCGCTTAACGTTCGTTTTGATAAAAATGGCATTAAAGAGAAATTCGAATGTTACCTAGAGCGATAGACGCTTTAGTTCAAATCCTGTACATTCTGCTGAAGAGGATTTTCTGCTTATATATTTTTGAAGCAGACATTATGTACAAGGAGGCAGGTAAAGTAATGGTAAAATAACCGTAAGTCCCTTTATTTATATTGATCCCGGCTGTCATTCGTGGATCTTTGACAGCCGTTACGGGTCGTCAGAAGCTCGAAAGTCTGACAACCAGTCTTACCTAGGGGTATCGTATTACCCAGTAAGTGGCTAGAAGGTAAGATAGGCAGTCGTTCCATGTAAAATACTGGTAATCAGCTGCATCCGGGTAGACTAAAAGCCAACCCCAACATAGTTGGGAAAAGGCTGGGCAGATAATTAATAAAAATAAATAAAAGATAAATAAAGGGGGTCTCCATTCAGGATTTTTTTTTTTGGTATTTTTTTGCCTTATGGTATGGAACCCTTCGTGTGCGAGTCCGACTAGCAATTGGCCGGTTTTTTATGTATACTTTAACCTATACCATCACGATTGTTGAAAATCACTCCAGGATATTTCATCTTGCATGGAGGAATCCTTACCCAATAACTGGTTTGTAGAAGTCAGATAGGCAGTCGCTACATGTAAAATACCAGTATTCAGCTGCATCCGGTTAGACTTGAAGCCGACCCCAATTTATTTGGGAAAAGGCTAGGCAGATGATGATGATGACGGAGGAATCATTATACGAAATAAAACATCTTAATGCTTTCCACAGATTCAAACCATGCGTGAAAGTGTGGGAATTAAAGGCTGCCCTTTTTTCAAATACACCACAATGTTTGCAACAATAATGTAATATCAACACGCTTTTATTCGCAAAAATATTCAATTTTAGCATGAAAGAGGATCCCTCCTATTCACAGGAATGAGGAATCTTTGCGTAGGATTTAAAATGTATGTAATTGTTTTGGAGTAGCGATGTATCAGAATTTGTAATACTTATTTACATGAATATGTTTTTTGAGTGAAGATTCTGGGTGAAATTGTGTTCATTGGGTTTAGTTGAACGTTGTTTTGTAATACGATTATGAATCTCTTTTTATGAATAGTTATTTTTGGCGAACTATGTTCCCTGAAGACCATATAGGGGCGGTTCAATGTAGTAAAATAAAATGTGCACCAAGTCGAAAATATCTCATTTATAAAATGTGGTTTACGCGGCGCACGCCAGTAAAGCTCCCAGTCGTCGTGATTTTTTCCGACATCTTCAACAATGATTGGCATATTTCAGCTAATTTGCACAAAACCTTATGAATTATACATTTAAACCTTCCTCATGAATCACTCCGTCCATTGGTGAAAACGGTATGAAAATCCGTTCGGGAGTTTTTGAGTTTATGGCGTAATATATTGATAGTGATATCGGTTGTCATTGGTAAATATTTTTACACGACTGCAAAGAAGGGTTATGTTTTTATCACATATTGATTATGTTTTTTTTGTTTACAATATGTTTACATATTCTGTAGGGAATTTCTATTTAAGTAAGAATTTTACTTGTGTTAGGAAAATTCCGCACTTCCACTAATTTCAATGCAAGCTATTGAGTAGACATACCAGTATCATTGATAGCATGATATGTAAAAAAGTTATACAAATCAAAAATATACATATATATATAATATATATATGTTGTGTTTGAGTGAGTGTATGTATGTGCGTGTATATGAATGGGTATATATGTGTGAAAGTGAGTAAATATTTAACAACAGATTTACTAAGTTATATAGGTGAGAGGATTGTCTGGCGTATTGTCTCTTAGCAAATGTTGATTTAGCAGGGGCATTAGGGATCATATATTATCTTCTCCTTTGACGCTTCACGGGTTTAAGTGAGAGATTTGTGTTTTTTCAGTATAATTTGAAGAACGTAAAGTTTTCGAACCGTTGGAAGGTCCGAAGTTAGGTAAAGACTTTCAGTTGGGAACCTAAAAAGTTTAAATAACATCACTTTTAATAGCGATCTCTGAGCTCTCTCTAGTTCAAAACAGTACTAGCTAGTACTGACTATGCCAGTGACGTGTAAATTTGTAACAGAAGGTTTTTAGAAGTACGTAACGCAGCTGTTTTTAAAAGGTCAGATAAATTTCCTTAGTCTTTTCATTGTTAATTCGGTGTGTATGTGCCAAGACAACGTTGGTCGATCATTATACCTAAATGTTTCGTATGTTGAACTTGTTCATTTCTATGCAAAGGCAAGTAAATTTAAAGTTTGAGGGGGTCTGACATTTGTGAATTTTGAATTTGAAATCAGCTGAAGGTTGCGAAATGTTATAGAAAAGCAAATGAAGGTGGTTTTAGAGGTGTTTAGGATCAGTAAGTTATAGTTGAGCCAAGAAGCGATCTTGGACAGGTCAATCTCGACAGATTTTTTGACTTTGTTCCATCTTGAGTCGCTAAAAACTATGGCAGTATCATCAGCATAATAATATGAGTAGATGTGAGCTCCGTCAATATTCATGTTACAGAGACTGTTTACATAAACTAAAAATAAAGTGGGGCCAAAGACAGTTCCTTGACCGACGCCATAACTAATTGTCTCTTCAAGGCTAACAGTGTCACCAATTTTGATTTTTTCTTTCCGACCGCAAATATAATCCCGGAATAAAGCAAGTGGCTGGCCTCTTATACTTATACTTTCTAACCTGTCTAGAAGAGTGGAGACTAGAGACAGTGTCGAATGCTTTCTTGAGGTCATGGAAGACAGCAAGGCACCGGACTCCAATGTCTACTTTACTGGTTACAGTGGAGGCAATTTAGAAATAAGTGGTACAATGAGTGAACAGCCTTTAGGAAGCTAACCGGGATACCATCCCATCCTGGGGCACTATCAGACTTCAAAACGTTAGCCAGTTAACAAGGACTTATCAACTCTAAATACTCGTACTTAAAATATTCAATCAACACCTTTTTACTTCAAAAACAGCAGTATCTACGTAGTTAACCAACAATACACGGTGAACATTCGTTCATTCATTCATTAACATGTCTGCTAATGACACATTCACCGCGGAGCGAGCGCGAAGAGATGTTATCACATCAGCGCGGAACACTCTAGAATAATAATTATCGTCGGCAGCCCGTTACACACATTAACGTTGAATAAAGTTATTCGTAAATTAGTAATGTTATCGTCTCTGTCTGTTGCCATGTTGAAGTTAACGTTTAGTCCTAAACAAATGTGACTAAGTATTCCGTAATCAGCCTTTTCGTTCCCACTGCTGGGACGCAGACTTCCTCTCAGTAAGAGAGACTGGGCTGTAATCCACCACGCGGTCCCAGTGCGGGTTGGTAGATGTCACATGTCTTTGAATTTTTGGTTCTAGGATATGCCGGTTTCCTCACGATGTTTTCCTTCACCGTTTTAAGAGCAGTGATGATGGAATAATTTAAACAAAGTAAAGTACCTGCTTGGGTTCGAACCCGTGACCTGCAGCTCGTTAGTCGTGGCTGCTATCATTGGGCCACCAATGGCTCTCATGACTAAAAATATTTAGTCATGAGTTATTTATTGGTGGCAATAGAATACCTTAAATGATACGACTGGTTTTCAGGATCTTATCCATCACGCGTGAATGTTATGGACAACATAAACAGCACACCTGTAATCCTCGAAGTAACTATCGAGGTAGACAGAGTTGCAAATCAAGCTACCCGAAACTGTTAAATTTTCCTAATCAACTTTGAACCTTATGCTTTGGTAATAAAGTTGAAAATCTATTAAAGAAATCCGACAGATTGTAGTAGCTTGATGTGCTGACATCTGCACCTATATACTAGTTCACCCACGTTTCACTAGTTATGTTTTAGTCCCATGTGAGGCGAATTTTATGAATGCTTTTTTATTAAAACCCGTAAAATAAAAACATCGAGACATCGTGTAATGTCCAGTCTTTGAACTATTTGACTAAACCTGTCATCTAACTTGACTTACTAGCAACTTAGACCGAGATCTATAAACTTTACTTAGCACATAAGTTCTTTGGCTCAGCGTTATTCCTGTCACTTTCGCACAACTTTCAAATTACAATTATAAGAGACTAACTAACTACAACGTGTAACGTTAAATGCGCAAAACCTGAAAATAGCTTGATCAGAATAACGAGCAGAATTAATTGAACCACTTTTTAATACGGGTCACATTTTTCAAAAACTCTTCATTAAAAACGTTGCCGTGTCTATTCATTAATAGTTCAAGCAACCCAATGTCAGCGCGGCGCGGCGGCCCGGTGACGACTCCTCGCTCGACAAAGCGTCGTCGCAGACGCAAGAAACGATCAGAATGGCCAGTAAAACTAAAACAGCACATAAATCCTTTACAATTTTTTAATGACTTATTTTCTCTTTGTAATAGATCAATTGAATTAAAAATCAATTGGGGTGTTTGAGGTTTTGCGCATTTAACGTTACACGTTGTATATAAACAAATTAACGGCACGGTTGGTACAGCGGTTTAGTGATTGACTGCTGCGCTGCGTGTCGCGGGTTCGATTCCCGCACGGAACAAATATTTTTACGACCTACAAGTAGTTGTTCCGGGTCTGGCTGTTTGTGTATGTGAGTTTAAATGTTTGTAAACGCACCCACAATACAGGAGAAATCCCTAGTGTGGGGCAACGTAATAAAAAAAAAATATACAAAAACAAAAGGATTTAGGCGTCGAACTACTGGTCCGCATCGCTGTCATCCGGAAACGTGCCCAAAAGACTGGCAGCATTGCCACGTTGAATGGCAATGCTGATAGAGACGGGAACATGACCAAGTCAAGGCACGTTCCAAGTAACGTTATCAGATCTCGGCCTTTGACTCGACCGCATGTGTTCTCTCCGTAAAGGAATCATGTATCATGTCACTCAGGTACTGCACACACGGATGCACGACATGACTGGATCACCTGCATCTCAGCCTCGTAAACATGACCCCTTATTCTGCAGTGGCTTATGTTGTGCAGGGAACATAATTATATCGGTTCTAACAGTAAGATGTCAAAACAAATACCTGTATTATAAAGAGAAAAGATTAGAATTTTTGTATGTTTGTTTGTTACGCTTTCACGCTAAAATGGCTGAACGGATTTGGATGAAATTTGACACAACCCGGGTTAGGACATAGGATACTTCATATCCCGATATTCCCAAGGGATCGAGACTTATGCAAAACTGTGGGGCGCAGCTAGTAACACTATAAGCTCACTAAGAGACACATTTTATAAGAAAGAATTTTAAAAAAATACGATATACTCTGGCGCTAATTTCATTCCGTGCAATAATAGACTGCTTTAGTCACACGTATCGTAATGTATCTACTATTATTAAATGTTTATGTGTATAACACATTCATGTTAAATTTATTAACATGAATGTGTTATAGGTACACATAAACGTTCTGAAACAAATTCTCTAAGTGATGGTGAAAACCGCATCAAAATCCGTTGTGTTTAGTTTAGAAGAACAACGTGCTCACACAAACAGACACGAAAAGCGACTTGAATTTATAATACAGGGTCAAATTCGGGTATAATACAGAGTCGACCGCTTGGGGTTTACCTGAAGTACGAGTTGAGAGAATCTGTTTTAATGTTTTGTTTTATCGTGTTGACAAAATTTATCGATACCTATCATGTCTGTGAAGTTAAGACGAAAAAAAAACTGTTTTTACCGACTTTAAAAAAGGAGGTTCTGTATTCGATCCGTATGTTTGTATGTCCGCGATTGTCTCAAAAACGAATAAACCGATTTTGATGTTTCTTTCATTAACGTGATTTGCATACTTTTAGGAAGGTTTTAGTATATAATACATTAGGAAATTATTCTTATGTCATATGCATAAATGTACTGCATCTCCGGCATTTCCATGCGATTTATTTTCCACTTCTTACAACATCATCAATATAAATGATGTTGTGTTAAAAAAACAGTACAAAGTGAAAAATAACTTTAATTTAAAGCCGGTGTCAAAAAACGAAAATGCGGAACCAACGACACCGACTTCCGAAATTAAAGTTATTTTTCACTTTGTAGGGTTTTTTTTTTGGAAGCAGCTGTTTTTTTTTTAACTGATATTTCAAGTGACACCACCCCGCGGCTGGTGACACCTAAAAAAAACTCATCCCATTAATTTATTTGATCATGTTTAGATATCGATACCCATCACGTCTTTTTTTATATTATTATAATTAATAAAAAACAATTATGAGTCGTGAACTTTTGTTTTTTTTTTTATATATTTACCAAGCAAATGACCCCAATCACCCTAACAGACCCACGCACGCGGTCACTGCGGTAGTTTAATGAATGAAGAAGAATAATTCATGGTAAAAGTGGAACAGTTTTGTTTGTAAAGCGTTGGTCCCGGCTGTCATTCGTGGATCTTTGACAATCCGAAAGTCTGACAACCAGTAAGAGGTATCGCATTACCCAGTAACTGGGTTGTGGAGGTCAGATAGGCAGTTGCTCCTTGTAAAATACTGGTACTCAGCTGCATCCGGTTAGACTGGAAGCCGACCCTAACATAGTTGGGAAAAGGCTAGGCAGATGGATTGTTGGTATACATATTGGATTTCATGGGTTTTATTTTTTGTGCCGATCGAACCCTTATTCTTTGTTTAAAATAAAAGTAAACTAAGTTACTACTTATAACACTAGCTATCTGCCAGCGCAAGTTCTGTCAAAATCGGTCCAGCTCAAAATCGGTCCAGCAGTTTCGAAGATTAGCTGAAACAAACAGACATACTGACAGATACTCTCATTATGCAATTAGTAAAAAGCTGTAATTCAACATTACAAACAGACACTTAAATTTTTTGTATTTTTATGTATGTAGTGTGTATATTTATGTATAGATCTTTAACATCACATTATCACTACATAGTATAAAACAAAGTCGCTTCCCTGTCTGTCTGTCCCTATATATGCTTAGATCTTTAAAATCCCGCAACGGATTTTGATGCGGTTTTTTTTAATAGATAGAGTGATTCAAGAGGAAGGTTTATATGTATAATACATGCATAATATAGTAGAGAAACACTGATAATTTTAGAGGTTTCTAATGTGATGTCGTAAATAAACACATTTTTTTGCGCTTACATTGTAAACGCTGGCTGAACCATTCGAGATAGATCAAAATAATGTACTACAGTATTGTACACCTTAAAAAGTTCTACAAAAAAGTCCGCGATGGTATATATATTAATTAACCTAATTTAAATGAATATTTTCGAAGATATTACAGTTTTAAAATGCGGGCGTTACAGGCCGGGCAGTCGGCCGGTGGCGCATAAGGTTCAAAGTTGATTGGGAATTTTTTACAGTTTCGGGTAGCTTGATGTGCTGGCGTCTGTACTACAGTATTGTACACCTTAAAAAGGTCTACAAAAAAATCCACAATGGTATATGTCTATCTCTTAGGGATAACCCACAATAACGATTTTTTATACTATACTTTTTACGAGAAATAATGGCTCTAAAATTATCAGTATTTCTCTACTATATTATGCATGTATTATACATATAAACCTTCCTCTTGAATCACTCTTATCTATAAAAAAAAGCACATCAAAATCCGTAGCGTAGTTTTCAAGATCTAAGCATACATAGAGATAGACAGACAGCGGGAAGCGACTTTGTTTTATACTATGTAGTGATCAGCATTGCACCCGTGCGAAGCCGGGGCGGGTCGCTAGTTATCTTTTAAATACCTTCCTAATTTATAATTATTTTAGACCTGCCCGGGTCCCTAATTCTTAGTTATTTTAGGCTCAGTTAACCGTTCTTACGTTCATACACGGTGTATAATACCCATTATAAATGCAGAGTCATTGAGAACAAACACATTTTGTTTATACCAGTGTGTTTGTTTAGGTGCCTACTACCATAGAACAAGAAAGTATAGAAGCGACACTTTAATTTCAAAAGCGTTCTAAATGCCTACATTTGGGGCGTAAACGTTCAACGCAGTGAGGATTGTATCACTACACCTGACATATATACAGACACACTACGCACAGGTAGATACACACTCGAATCATACTTTTACTTACATCCTTATTTTTATTTGATAATGAATGATTGAATGAATGCTTTATTTTCCAGAATATAGGTACTTCGTTTATGGTAAAGTGACATATGGTTTCACTATATTCGACTTTCTAGTCGCACATACGCACGTACATGTTGTTTCTCTACGGTTTTTTGTTCTATGGCATAACCTTCTGTTTATTTTCCTCTCCCGACGAACCAGTACGGAGGGTGACATAGTTTCAAAGAATTATGTAGCTTACATTTTGTAAGAGTGTAGGTACTAATTTTTCATAAGATGTAGGTAACTACCTAAGGTCACTTGCTTGGACAGACTTTGATCACAATGTTGACCCACAAGGAGAAACATTTTCAGTGTGTTTTACGTGGCTCAGAAAGTGTATCTTATATTTAGATACTATTTTATTTAATTATGAGTTGGGTAAGTATTTGGTTATACGCCAGCTCATCAAGCTACTACAATCTGTCAAATTTCTTTAATAGTTTTTCAACTTTATCGCTAAAGCGTTAAGTTCAAAGTTGATTGGGAAAATTTTACAGTTTCTGGTAGCTTGATGTGCTGGCGTCTGTAAATGATTTAATGAAAATGACAGGCGATCATAATACCAGCTCAATAAAGCTACTATGTTAAGGTCAGTTACAAGTATTTTACATAGAGCAACTGCCTATCTGACCTCCACAATCCAGTTACTCGGTAAAGCGATACCCTTTGGTATGACAGTTTGTTAGACTTTTGGACTTCATACTACCCGTAACGACTGTCAAAGATCTATGAATGACAGCCGGAGACAACGGCTTAACGTGCTAAAATCACGTGCTAAATACGAGCTAAGGTTTTTTAATTAAATGTTGTTTTTATTTTTCTTACTAATAATTTTTCTAAGCCCTGTCGAACCGAACCGTAAATAAGAAAAACAAAAAATCCAATAACTCAAGGCTTCTACAAAATCGAAAATTTTTCCTGACGCCGCCCAAAAACAGGCACTTTCGAGAAAGAAGCCCTCAACGTGACCCCTTAGCACAGACTCTTAAATCATTCCTCCTTTTAATTAAAAAATTTCATCTCGTAGTTTTTCAATATTTTTTACTGTAACAAAAATATTCAAGTTTCGTCGGCACTTAGTATCAAGTAGTCCCAGGATGAATATTAAATAGAAATAATGCTTTTATCGTGAATTTTCTCCTTCCCCTCGCTTCGGCACGAACTATTAGAGAATGGCTCATGCCAAAACTTACATACAATTTCAAATCCAATTAGCTATCGAAACTCATAATTTTACAAACCTACAGTCAATATCCAAAAAAAAAGAAGCTTTGACAAATTGTAATCGTGATACACCGTGGTCATTCTACAAGTAGGTAATTGGCAAATAAATAAAACATAATAACGAAACTCCTGTTTTTCCAGCATAAATGTTAAACAGTGATTATCAAAAAGCAAGTTCGATCGTTTGTCCACCGCGACCAAAGTCGGCGGTTCAGTATGTTATGATAATCAAAACAAAAGCTAGGCGAACGGCGCCCGCCGCCTGGTGTGACGGCAGTGTGTGAACGATCAAAGATGAAAGATCAAACGTGTTTTGTATTGCCGGCACATAGGCTGTCACAATCTATTTTCTGTGTTATGGGCAAGGTTTCCGCACTAAGGGCCGGTTTTTGTACCGTAGTTAACTCAACCAATTGTTAAAAATAGTAATTAATGGTTAAATCAGTTACTAGTTTTCAACCATTTTGCATTGTGCATGGGCCATGGCGGCCGTCGGTGGCTATTCCAACCAACCCACCTCCCCCGAGAAGTTGATTAAATCTCCTGGCCTGTTGGGAACATCTGTGTAAGATCTTGGTGTCCCGAGGGTTTCTGACCTAATCTGGGTGACGTCTGTGTACTCAAAGAGCACATGCGCAACGGTTTCCTCAGCCTCCATGCAAGACCTGCACAAGGGACTGTCCGTTATGCCTACTGTGTGGAAGTGTTAGTTTAGCGAGCAGTGTCCCGTGATGGTCCCCGTCACCAGGCGCAGGCCTTACCCGTCCAGGTGTAGTAAGCGTCTGGTAAGCTTGCCATCTAATGATGGCATGGCTTCCTTGGACTGCCTGCAGCCCGATGACGAGGTCCACCAGCTCTTTGCTTGCGTGTGGGTACTGGGTGTGCTTCAGTAGCCACTTGCGTAGTTGGTTGAAGGGGATGGGCACGACAGATTCCAGTCCACAGACTGAAGTGCTGGATGCCCTTCAGGCCAGCTCGTCAGCTGCGTGATTTCCTAGCGATCCACTGTGTCCTTTTATCTATTGTAGTGTCACTGTATTGCGGTTCTGTACTGGGGCTTGGTCTTCGGGCACTTCTCTTTTGCGGGATCTGTTTCGAGATGCTCCTGATGCGAGATCGATTGTTGGTGGTCAGTCCCGCAGCCGCACCCGCTCGGTTGAAAGAGAAGAAGTACCCGGCAGTCTGGGTCACCCCATCACAGATGTACGTATTCATTCGCGCTGGTTCGGCCCAGCAAGCCTCCTGGTCCTCCTCCTCCTCTAGCATCCTGGCCATCATAATCTAGGACCAAGTTCTAGCGGTCATGGTGAACTACTCAAAACTCTGGCGGCTGGGATGACGGCGCTCGAATGGAATGGTAGGTGGACACGCGGCCACAGTAAATTTACACACCGCGCCACATGAATAAGACCAGAATATTTTTTTTTTGCTATTTAGGATATGACACAAAATAAATATATAAGAATGATAAACATAAACGTCTTTAGCCACAAAAAGTTTAACTATAAACAATCGAACTTCTTAAATACTCAGTGATCACTTTTGACAATGTTGGTGGCAATTATGATGCGTCACTTGAATAAGACCATTAAATAAAACACAAAAACTTCAGTTATGAATATTAATATTTAAAAAAAAATTGATTAGTAATTAAGATTTTTCCCCTTCTGTTGAATTAAATAAAAAATCCGAGATGGCATTGAATCATAAAGACTTTTTATGTATTTAATCGGCAGTTTGCTCCAACACTTTTTATACCCTTCTCGAGATCTTGCTTGTTGTTATGTTTGAAGCGGTAGAGGGATGCAGTAAATAAGCAAACACAACAGCTTACGGAAAGGAAGAATTATATTGTCCGAATATTTACAAAGTTCACAGGACACAGATAATACGATAGAAGGCGAAATGAAGAGCACAGAAAGAAAGCGATAGGCACAGTTAACAGTCAACAGTAAGTAGCACGTCTTTAGGTACAAGACTTGAAAAAGCACACTAGATACTATTGTCGAACATCCATCAGTTACGAGCGCGAGCGGCATGCGCTTACGAACAGTCACTATTCTCGACTGATGCCTGCGAGCGCCGCGTGTTGGAAAGAGATAGACATACAATTCGCGAACGGTCGCTCAAGTAACCGGTCCGCATTCCACAAAACTACATAAAAAATATCTAATAACAAAAATGTACTGACGTCTTAATTTGTTAATAGGTGCTACAAATAAAGTTATATAATATTAGGTTATAATTAGGTTTTTAGTTAAATAAGTATTAGATTTAAATGCGTATAACGTATAGTTATATAATGTATAAATCATGTGTACATACTGCTTTTTGTTTGTTTGTTAGATACAATATTGATTTCATTTACTAAACATTCCCTATTTTTGGAATAAATAATATATTAAAGAAGTAGCTATGCTACATGTTTGCCATTCTTATAAAGTTCACGTGACAGCCATCCCCACACATTTTCTATGATGTCTAAGTCAGGGGAAAGCGATGGCCAGTCAAGAACGTCATCATGGTCTTATTCATGTGACGCGGTGTGTATAATGTCGGTACTTCAGCGCCGTCATCTCGTTCTCGATGACGTCCCAGTGACGGCTGAGGTGGACAAATGTACTAACAGAGGAAATAAATATCGATGGAGAGTGTGTCCATACTTATATTTCTGAGTTCAACGGCCACCTTTCCGCGTATTTCATGAGCCTTTGATCTACTAAATTGATGGAATATTATTTCAGCTGAAACTAATTTCTGTACCAATGAAAACGTACTCACTTTCAACGTTTCATACCTTTCTGAAGTATTTCTGAGAAAAAACATGCGAGTATTGCGTGGGTAAAACAAAGCTACTGGATAATATCCTTTGTGACATTAGCATGGATTTTTATCAAAAATATCGGGTTCTTTATACATATACTCGTACGTGATAAGAGCTTGTCGTACATTTAATACGGTGTGTCAGGATGTCGAGTTAGATTTAGATTTATTTACTAGTAGTATCAAGGAAGTAAAGCAAAATTTGAACAATTGTTTTTTCTGTGTATAAACATCATTTTCTTTTTTTTCTGCCGTCTATTATTGTACTTTTTGAGCGTGAGATAATTAATTTTCGTATCTCTTGTCGCTGTTTTCGTGTATTTGTTTATGTTACTCACATTAAACGTTAGTGGAAGCTTGTAATTGGCCTGTAAGTTTTACTAAAATTAATAAAATAAAATAAATATTTGGTTAGTCACCAAAATATTACGACAGTCCTTTAACGTTTATAGTATCTCATAATATCAAGTCCTTAAAAAAAAACTAGACTTGATACCCTTTCAAAGCCTAAATCCTCTATATTTTTATAAGAAACCCGTCCCTACTTCATCACCATTTCATATATCGATGGTCATTCTGTAGTTAAGTCACCATTCTCCTTAGACCCCAAATATTCCTCATTCTGATTGAATTATAAAGATTGGAAGGGTCAGTGTAAGCTGGCTGGTATTAGGTGTAGGCTTTAAGCTAACTTCGGACAGTCATATGACATAATATCGGGCTCTTTTGTTAGAAAATCGCGTCCATTCCTCAAGGGGATGGCCACGTAGGGTTGAATGCAGTGCACGATTTTACGACAGCATTTGTTGACCGATATTATTCTCATTGTGAAATGGAGATGCTCTTGAGAACAAAATGTAGAAACATTATGGTTCTTTTTATTAGAATTTGTTTTGTCTTTGCTCCATATCTATTTCTGGAGCATAGCCACATATAGAATTATTGCACAAAGACAAAAGAAAGGCCGAAGCTGTGGCGAGACAGTGCTACCTCACCCAAACACTTTGTTCCACCCGCTGAAGATATCCCACCTGGACGTGAGTTGGATAACCTGGAAGCTTTTGAACAAACGCTGGACCCAGGTTGGCCGAAGCAAGGAAAACCTGTTCAAATGAAGATTCATAGATGGCTCCGCCTTGGAGTGTATATGTGCTGTTTCACATACGATGGTACACTTAAGAGGCAGATTTTCGGTTATCTGATTTGCCTACTCCCCAACCGCGAATAGCCGTCGGAAGATGGTGGTAGTGATACAGATAGTGGTCGTCTTTTTAGTTGAAACTGTCAAAATTTTCGGGTTTCGGATTTCTGAGCAGCGTTTAGAGGACTCCACTGATAAAATTGATTGAAGTTCGATTCGGTACGGAAGCGCATCGAAAAGTAGTGAAAAGCTATGCAACTCGAGGTCTAAATGTTACTTACCACTGACGTGCTGCCTTATCACACTAATATTATTAAGGCGAAAGTTTGTGTGTTTGTGTGTTTGTTCCTTCTTCACGCTCAAACGGCTTAACGGATTTGAATGAAATTTGGCACACAGATGGCTTATAACCGGGATTAACACATAGGATAGTTTTTCCCCGATATTCCCACGGGATTGACACTTATGCGGGTGAAACTGCGGGGCGCAGCTAGTTGTATATAATTACGCTGAGTTCATTCCCGTTTTAACTTAGTCCACAGAAACCCGGGCCAGGGTGCTAACACTTACATATGAAGGTAACTCAAATTCTAGTACAAGACTAGGGCAAAGTTTAATTTTAAAAATCCAACAAGCAAAATTAAACAAAGTAAACAAATTAAAAACAAACACTAACCGTGACGTAATCAACTGCACAATGTTCAATTTCCGAACTTTGCCGAGCCAACACGAGGGCAAACATGCATTTTACTACGAAATTAAACGAGAAGCGGAGCAGCATGGACGGTGCCAATGGGCCATTCACTTCAATGTATTTTGAAAGAGCCTTTCAAAAACTGCTTTCTTATCTAAATTGAATATTCGTAACACTTGTGATTCTTGCTCATTGCTCTGTGTATTGCTGAATGACAACACTATGGCACCTAGTATTTGTGAAGTGGTTTTATTTGAGAACGGTCTAAATTTTAGACCATATTTTTTTAAACGTACAGACGTCAAGCAGGACATCAAGCTACCCAAAACCGTCAAATTTTCCCATTCAACTTCGAACCTAATGCTTTAGCGATAAAGTTGAAAATGTAGGTATTAAAGAAATTTGACAGATTGTAGTAGCTTGATGTGCTGGCGTCTGTACAAAACACAAAATAATATCACGCCTTTATTCTTTGAAGAGCTAGGCAAAAGTACATCTGTATAGTGCACCCATATTTTGCGAGTTATGTTTAAAACACGATACTTAGGGCCCGATATTCAGGTGATGTGTTTTTTTTAGTAGGAACCCTTCCACCCTTTCTCTTATCACACCATCCCGATTTAGGGAAAGGGTCCCTGAAAATCACACTTTGCAACAAGGCTTTTACTCCCATGTAAGGGACGAGTCTACAGCTGCTACTGAGAAATTCCAAATAATCTAATCAAAACATTTATAAAATGGGTACTTAGATGTTTCCGAGACATCGAATTTTCTTGTATAAACTTTAATATCTAGACGCAATCCCTTAGAGGATGATATAAAAAATAATAAACATCCCTGATACCCACAACAGTAAGAAACAGTTACAATGTATATGATTTAGGTTGAGGGTTCTCTTACAGAAAATCAATCAATGATGTACTAAATGAATGATGAATGATGAAAATAAATAATGAAATTTGAGGAAAGGAACATGTCAAGATTGAGTATTCATATTACAATGGTGTAAACAAGACAAAAATAAAAATAGAGAAAATAATTTATTTTTGAGAGAAAAAAATTAACATGTCAAGATTGATATAGCATTCATATTACAAATTGTTTAGTATAATAATAATTATTTCAAATTTGCTGACTATCGGAGAGAAGTAACATAATTACATACTTAGTTATTTTGCGATCGTTAAATTATTGTCCAGATACATCAAGCTACTACAATCTGTCAAATTTCTTTAATAAATTTTAACTATATCACTGACGCATAAGGCCTACAATGCTCTGCGGATCCAGTATAACAACGCATTTAGAGTGCTGTTGCGTCTGCCCGGTTCTGTAGCGCATCATCTATGTTCGCTGAGGCACGCACCGACTGCTTCAATGCTGTACGACGTAAGAGAGCGGCCTCGCTGTTAAACAGACTCCGTAGCAGCCCCAGCAGCATTCTACGCGCTATAGCCGGGAGACACGACAGAATAGAATAGAATAGAATACTCTTTATTATGTACACCATATAGATTACAGACATACATATAGAAATTTTACAAAGGGTGACAGCCCGTTGGTGAGGTCACTTGTCACCTGTACATTGTCTAGGTTATTAGTTAAGTACTAACATAGGTTAAGACTATTGTTACTAACCCAATGGATCTCTGTTATCTGAAAAAAATAATAATAATAATAACGTTCAAAGTTGATATTTGAAAAAATTTACAGTTTCGAGTAGCTTGGTGTACTGGCGTCTGTACCTCTGCAGGACAAAAGCTTCTTCTCGTACAGAGAAGGCACAAGCATTGATTACCACGGTTGCTCAAGACGGGTTGGCTGGGGCGCATAGAGTCGCAGCATTAAGCTGAGTAGTGGCCGGTTGGAGGGGGCGTGACGCATATTTTCCCCCAAATTTTCTATTTTGTGTTCTTACACATGCGTCACTTGCGTCATGTTTACCTTATATAAACGTATTTTCTTTCTTTTCTGAGTTAAATAAAAATCGGCTTTCTCCCTGAAACGTAGTAATATTGCACGTACTTGTCTAAAAAGACTAAATTCTTTTCACGTAGCAGTGTGCCGTGTTATCGCGTCTTTTATGGCTACATGTGATATTGTGACAGTAGACGCCGCCAGCCAATATCAAAGGTTACTGGGTCATATTGACCTTTTCATGTCTAAAGTATTTTTGCTGCAAATATTTGAACACTGTACATATTTATATTTGCTGATATTTTCACATTTTATTATGTTTGCACTTCAAATTGTATGAACATTTCAGTATATGTTAGAATTTATAATCATATTAAGCATAATCTGCCTATAAATCTCCCACTCCTCTCTGTGAGAAATAATGCCTGTCTGTCTGTCAATGAAACGTCTAATAATTCTACTTATTATAGAAAATCTCGTTTTGAAACCCGTTTTAAAAGAGCAATGTATGAGAATTCTCATACAGATGAGAAAAGATATTTGCCCTACAATGGGACAATAATAAACTGGTATTAAAAGAAAAGAAAAAGAAAATAAAAACTTTAAGTACGTGTAAAAGCTCCTTTAATTTTTAATAGGAAAACATATCCAAAATATCACTATAATATTCCACAACCTTTCACATCCATTCAGAATAAAATTTATTCGAATCAAATAAAATTATCTTCGCGTCAATACTTTATTTATTCCATTATTACGTGCGACATCCCGATTGATACGAGTATTTTCATGGTCATGATTTACATATACTAAAATTCAACATTCTATGTTTATAATAGATTTAGGAGTATTATGTAAACAGCCCCCTTGTGTGAATGAGACAGCTCATTCACACAAGAAGGGCTGCTGTCACTAATGTCACCTGTCAGTCACTAGGAAAGGCATAGAGGAAAGGCAGGAAACAGCCAAAAGTGATTCAGGGTCTTTATGATAGCGCTTGGTGTGGTAGTGAGCCAGTGAAGTGATATATTCAACCTAAATTTGGAATCAACAGGATTCTACAATTATTTTTTGGTAACCCCTTATCCTGAAAAAGATCAATATACTTATTCATTATTATGAACAACTTTTGCTAAGGGCCCAGCCCGAATTAAATTTCTTTAAATAAATAATAATAATAACAATAATACCTCGTATTATTTAAAACAGGATTTAATCCATTTAAAGCAGCAACAAATCACTTAAGCATGAACACAATTTATTTGATACATCGTTCGCGAGTTCTCATCGTGTATTAATCTTTTTTGTTTTTATGTTGCCCCACACTAGGAATTTCTCCTGTATTGTGGGTGCGTTTACAAACATTTAAACTCACATACACAAACAGCCAAATCCGGAACAACTACTTGTAGGTCATACAAATATATGTTCCGTGCGGGAATCGAACCCGCGACACGCAGCATTAGAAGCATTGGTATTAGTATCGGTATAGTGTTTTCGCATCTCGAAAGCACTATAATATTATTTATGTGGTGTATATCGAAGTAAGATTTGCCCTGGCGTACTTAGTCACGCGACAAAGTGTGACTTTGTCACACATAATGGACACAATGAAATTCAAAGTTAATTTTTTTACTTGTAATTTTCGGCCAATTTTTGTTGTAGTAATCAGTATATCCATAATAAAATGCTCGTAGTAGATTGTGCCATAATGTGTCATTGTTTGAATCCAGAGCGAAGCGGAGGATTCTAGAGTAGAATCCTAAGCGTAGCGAGATATTCAAAGTACGCCGATCGAGGATAAATAATGTTGGTACCGTGTGGCACACTCTGCTTTTCATCCCCCTCTATGAGAATAATAAATAAGAGATGCTTTTAGTAGTGACGAATATTAATTATATTTATATAACCAATTTACAAAATATTATTATAATTTTAGATACGTTTTCGCAATTTTTGAAGTTTATTGTAACCGTTTTGTTGCTAACAGAAAATGTCGTTGACTTAATTATCACTTAGGTATTTATAATAGCTTCAGACTCGGGTTGATGGTCCTGTTGAGTGACATTTGTGTTGGGTGACATTTCACGCTGTTTTGAAGTGGATGGGCGCGGCGACAAAGGTTGAATCGGTGGATCAACTGAGGAAGGCCGTATTTCATCTAAGCGCTTGCTAATTTTTGCCTTATTTTCGATCCGCGATATATGTTTCTGCGACACCACTGGATTTGCCATGGCACTTCAGGGTGGTTAAATCTGCTCCTGAATCTGTTAAAAGAGTTTCAGAAGTCTGGCGAAAACAGTGCCCCGTATAAAAATGAGAATCTGGGCGCTTCAAATAATTTGTTTTTACTTCTGGTAACTTGGAAATTTTATATTTCACCATACGTTGCTTGAAACATTTTCCGTTTTTATAACGGACTAGCATCCGCCCGCAACTTCGTTTGCGTAGAATTCGGAATTTCCGCCGTTTAAATCCTATTACCCATTTTCCCGTAGGAATGAAGCAATTTCCCGAGGTAAAAAGTAGCCTATGTTCATCAGGGATAATGTCGGCTTCTAATTGTAAAACATTTTTTCAAATCAGTCCAGTTGTTTCGAAGCCTATTCCATACAAATATACAATCAAATCTTTCCTCTTTATAATATTAGTGTAGATGAAAAACTGATTCCTTTTAATGTCAGAAGGGTGCAATTTTTGGTATTTGTCCACGATATTTTTATACTGTCCACGAATGGTGAACGAGCGGTCAATTTTTGTTTTGGTGTCCGTCAAATTAACCAATAGAAGCTGATCTGGGTATTTTTCCACGTTTTCAACAGTTATATTTATAAGCCCGTCCCGTCCACGACATGCTCCGTGGATTCCAAAAATTAAGGCCACCCATGACAATAAAGAATATGAATTAGTTATGTGGATATTAGTACTCAGCGTTGGTAACTCACATTTTAAACAGGCACTCATATTCGTTTATGTAAGCGTGCGCAGAGTTTATGCAATTTATGCAATAAATGCTTACTTTTATAGCGAGAAAATCGTTATCAGACGTCTCATTCAAGAAAGTCTCTACATTTAGCTGGTAAGCACTTTTGATTTCTTTAATTTTTGCCCTTCAGAAAGTCTCTTTAGATTAATATGCAATTAATTTGGAATATGTCACAATTTGAATGTTAATTTTGGTACTAACTGTCGTTTTTAATATCGAACATATGCTCCATAGAGTAGAAGGTTCTTTTAGTCTTCGCTAAATGTTGAAAATATGCTAAAAATACAGTTTCTGAAAATTACTGCTTCTTTTTAATTCTTCTATGTACCTAATTTATTTTTTGTAGGCTTTTAGATATTTTTATCTCGATTTGTTTGGCAGTAAATTGTTTATGCCAGTCTGTGCGTTTAATTTTACACTTTCTAGTGTTAATATTTCGCTTTCACAGCTAGAACTCATCTTTTATTCAATTTGTGCGAATCAAATTAAAATTGTCTGTAATATTTGATAAAAAATAATAAAAAAACAAATAAGAAGTTCCCGCGTATTTTCTTTTTAATTTGGCTAACCAATGCCGCGTCTGCAGGCGCGGTTTTTTTCCTACCGGCCAGGACTTTATAGAAGCGAATTGCGTTCAAACATTTTAATTAAATAGTGTTCCAAATTCAAAAGTCACTGTTATTAAGTGCGCCGGAATGACCCATTTTGCTCGCACTTATCGAGGAACTCTTTTCGAATAGGTGGAATGGAAAAAAAATATTATGAATTCTCATTTTCTACGAAATGTATGGGAAAAGTTATTTTGCGATTTCTAACTTTTCTAGTAGTCATTTTCAGTTGGTCGGATTCAGTAGTTCCTTCCTTATAAGAAACAGGACCTATGGGCATCAAAATAACTCAATTGCCTATTTTTTTACTGACTGTACATTTTCAAATTCTGTAAATGCCGGCTCAAAATGTTTCAAGAAATTAAGATTAGTTTCCTAACACTGTTTTCATGTAGCTACAACGGTCAAGGTTCTTACTTGACCCGTCTCAAAAATCCACTGATATTTTGACGCGGTATGGCGAATCTAACGATTTAAATCTTTGGTGTATAACACAATTTAGTATTCATATAACGGCTGCTAATATAATTTGTGTTTTATGTGACAGACTCTGCAATCCATCGCCATTTAGAGGCTTTTCATTTTGTTTGGTAATTACTATTAATGGTGAAGCATACGTTGTGTTCAAGCCTTGAGATTTTAAATTAAAAATAAACAGAGATTGTATATAGGGTGTCAGGGCCATCGCCGTGCAAACTGTTACCATGAATTCAGTTTGTAGATTCTAGACTATGTATATACATAACATAATATAATGAGTTTATACTGTTCCCACTGCTGGGACACAGGCCTCCTCTCTTTTTGAGAGGGAGTGGGCCATAATCCACCACGAGGGCCCAATGTGGGTTGGTAATAGACTAGACTAGACTAATCATCACCTGCCTAGCCTTTTCCCAACTATGTTGGGGTCGGCTTCCAGTCTAACCAGATACAGCTGAATACCAGCATTTTACATGGAGCGACTGCCTATCTGACCTCCACAACCCAGTTACTGGGTAATATGATACCCCCAGATAAGACTGGTTGTCAGACTTTCGGGTTACTGACGACCCGTAACGACTGTCAAAGATCTACGAATGACAGCCGGGACCAACGGCTTAACGTACTTTTCTAGGCACGGAGGGGTCTCGGTATGTACCCATTCACAGACCAACCGCGGCAAGCGTAGCTTAACCTGATCGATCGACCTGTGCGGCTGTTATTATTTAGCCACGGGCCCCTCCGTAATATTTAAAGTTTTCGTCGGTTATTTTAAAAAAAAAAAGCAACTGTTCCAAACATTTTGACGGTGTAGGTGCACTTTTGTATGAAACAGCACATTAAAAAAAAAATAAACAATGATAAATTTCTACGCTTTTGGGTTTACAATTATATGTTGAATTCATGGTTACACTTAGTGCGCCGATGCCCCCCTACACCGTGTATAAAATACAATAGTTATAAAATATGCCTCTTGTAATTATTTTCAAAAAACTATCATACAAAAACCGCCTCAAATAACTGCAAATGCCTAAGGCATAGAGTTCACATCTGCACAAATAGTGCAATGAAACGCTTTAGAATAAAATGATTTAAAACAAAACAAACTATCTTTACCAATCCTCGCCTCGCTCAGCAAATAAATCAGTTCTTTAATTAAGTTTCACTGCTCCAGCAGAATTAAAAAATAACATCTGTCTTGAGAATCTGTGTGCATAAGTTAATGTTACTTATTTCGTTTTTTCTACTTTCAGAGCACGGAGTGTAATTTGCAGCCTCGCCCTCATCCATACAGCTGATGACTACCAGTACGTTTTTTACATTTCATCATCTGCCTAGCCTTTTCCCAACTATATTGGGGTCGGCTTCCAGTCTAACCGGATGCAGCTGAATACCAGAATTTTACATGGAGCGACTGCCTATCTGACCTCCACAACCCAGTTACTGGGTAATACGATACCCCTAGGTAAGACTGGTTCTCAGACTTCCGGGCTTCTGACTACCCGTAACGACTGTCAAAGATCTACGAATGACAGCCGGGACCAACGGCTCAACGTGCTATCCGAGGCACGGAGGGGTCTCGGTATGTTAAGATGGTCACCCATCCACAGACCAACCGCGGCAAGCGTAGCTTAACCTGATCGATCGACCTGTGCGGCTGTTATTATTCAGCCACGGGCCTTTTTTACATTTAATTTGACAAATTATTTTATTTAATGTGTAGGTATAGAATCGAGTATTTTCTAACTGAACAGACAGCTGTCAGCTGTGCTGCTGGGGAGTTTGTTGCGCCACTTCTTCTTCCCTGCGAAAGCACTAGGAAGTGGTGAAGGGCGGACGTTTTGGGGGACTGTCTTTTGTAATTTTGACATTCGAAAAGTGCTGATTCTCAGCGTAATTTGAATAAATGACTTTTGATTTTTATTAACAGTTATTGTGATCATCTTTAACAGAGGTCACATTTCAGAAGTTTCAGAATCATAGTTACAAGTAACATTACCGTGTTTTAGTTTGAAAAGCACTTGCGGTATTTCTGATGCCTAGCTGTTTATAATATAAAATTTGAACGTGTGAAGTTATAAGTTATTTTGTAAACAGTTAATTTCCAAAAAACGGAACTTATAATCACCGAAACTCTTCATCATTTGGAGTTTTTATGTCTTTTTTACGGTTAAAGATATTTATTTCTCAAAAGAATTACAAAATTCACTTATAGAGAAAACATAGTAAGCGTGGATGAAACCAAAAACAAATATTTATATTAAAACTAACATAAATAAATTCACAAAGACACAAAAAATTTAATATACAAGCACAAATATATATATGTATATTACAAGTATAAGTATACAAGTGCCTATAACAAAAACATTAAAGAAAAAGCCAGGAGCTCATTGGGCATCAAAAATTTCATCCGCATCGCTGTCAATGGGGTAAGTGCCCAAAAGGCTGGCAGCATTACCACGTTGGATGCCAATGCTGATTCTTTGGGTTAAAAATAAGCCAGCCCGCTGGTCCCGTGAAGATTCAACCAACCGCTTAGAGATATCAGTATTATTATATTAATAAATTAAAATATAAAATTAATTAATTAATATAATAATATTTTAATAATAATAATAATAATAATAATAATAATAATAATATTTATTTTCTCACCACAATATTACAAAATACATATTAGATGGTATCAGAGTCAGACAGCATTTTAATATTGTGGGAGACTGGTGCCTAAACTAGGCTCTAAGCCTGTATTTCAGGACACCAGGTCTCCGCCCTTTTACAATAATATACATTTTTTTTTTTTTTTGTTGTTATTTACTTGTACACTGACAACCAAAGGATATCAAAACAACATTATAAAAAGAGTGGCTCGAGTGGACATTTTAAACTTTAATATAAACTAAGCGTAAACTAAACTTTTGTTAATAAGGTTATGTTATACGTATGTAGAAGGGTGGATGAGTGTGTGTGTATGTGTGTGTGTATGTGTGAAGTGGTGTGGGTCCGTGAGAACGAACGACGTATGGGTGTATGTGTGTGTGTGTGTTGGTCACTTTTGGGCTTGTGTGACTGATTAGTGATAAATGGCTGATATTACACCATAGAGGTAAGTAGGTTCTCAGTATCATCATAATTTAGCTGTTGTAGTAAGGCAGTAACTTGCTTTTTGCACATAGTTTTAGTGAGGTTGACTATAGATGACATCCTGTTAATTTTGTTGTATAGAAAACCACCTAGGTGGCAAAAAAACCGCTTTGAAAATTTCTTAGTAGATTGGTGTATTTGACGGCGGTCTACGGGGTCGTAACGTCTTTTGCGATGTGAGGTCGTGGGATGATGGGTAGTTAGTGAGTGCTGTTTTAATACGGTATTTAAGATAAAGAGTTGACGCACTGTCAAAACTTTAGCCTCCTTGTATAGGAGCTCTGTGGGGTAACGATAGGGCAGGAATGAGGACACTTTTAAGATAGCTCTCTGGGCTCTCTCCAATTCAATAATTGTAGTTTTCGAAGCACCTCCCCAGACAGTGATACAGTAGGTTAACAGTGACTGAGCAAGGGCAAAGTATACTGATTTCTTTAACTTGTCATCCGCTACTTGTCTCAAGGTTTTAAAAATATATATGAGCTTGCGTAACCTGGTTTTAAGAGTATCAATGTGCTCCTGGAATCTAAGATTACCATCGATAATAACTCCCAGATACTTGACGTGTCTAGTGCCGCGAAGGTGAGTGCAAGTACACATAATGTTATCGTGTGGTTCCGGACAATTGTGTGTTATAATTGTGTAGGGCACTGAGGAATTTGGGACGTTACCATTTGCTCTAATGGAGAAGGTCATGTAGTTGGTTTTCTCAACATTAAGTGTTAGGACATTACAGCGTAACCACTTTGATACAGTATTATAGCCCGATTGCGCGTATGAAAAAACTTCGTCCCATGTATCAGCGCTAAAGAGGAGTACCGTGTCATCTGCAAAACTTATGATCCTACCTCTGGGGAGTGTGAGCATACCCAGGTCGTTAATATACATAAGGAACAGAGTGGGACCTAAAACGCTTCCCTGGGGAACGCCATATGAGACTGTTCGTTCGTCACTAATGTGTTCACCTATCTTAACGCACTGGGTACGCTCACTCAAGTAGTCCATAAAGAGTTCTAGTTGAACCCCTCTTATACCTAAATTTTCCATTTTTTGGGAGAGAATGGGCACAGAAACCGTGTCAAATGCTTTTGCAAGGTCTAAGAATATGCCTAGCACCTTTTCCCCCCTGTCCAGGTTGGTGACAACATAGTTTGTCAAATCGTGTACTGCGTCGGATGTTGATTTGCCAGACCGAAAGCCGTATTGTGTTGGAGATAAAAGGTTGTGCTTTTCGAGGTAATCAACAAGCCTGTTGTTCATTATCCTCTCTAGAACTTTTGACAGGGCAGGTAAAACAGCTATGGGTCTATAGTTGCTGACACGGTTCCTGTCCCCACTCTTGTAGATCGGGTGTATGATTGATTTTTTAAAGACTTTGGGGAATTTACCTGTCGAGAGGGCCAGGTTACAAATGTATGTAAGCGGGGGCACAATAGTGGCTTTATGTTTCCTAAGAAGTCTACTCGATATTCTATCCCATCCAGGAGCACAATCACTGCGAAGGGACATTAATAATTTGTCGACCTCATCTTCGTCCGTTGGTAGCAAAACCATTGAACCTGAGTTTTTGTTGTCGGGTAATTTAATAGGTTCTGGTGAGCTTGTTATTTTTTCAGCAAGTTGTTTGCCAATTTTAGCAAAGAAATCGTTGACAGAGTCAACAGATATTTTTGGAGTGGGTGAAAGTGTTAACAATTGAGATGGAGATTCTTTCTTTTTTGTCCTGTTTGTCAAATTATTTATTGCAGCCCATAGTCGCTTGGGGTTTGTGCCAGCTTTGCTTATTTGATTTTTTTCATATTCTGTTTTTATTTTCTTTAATAATTTGTTACAGAAGTTTCTGTATCGGGTAAAAGTTATTTTTAGATCATCATTATCTGGCGCTTTTTTAAATTTTTTGTGCAAGTTGTCTCTGTGTCGAACACAGCGAAGAAGCCCTGGAGTTATCCATGGCTTCATAATTTTTTTACGGTTTGCCACCTTGACAGTTTGTGTATTGGTCTCTATAACTTGTACTATTAAATTGACCATAGTTTCCGCAGCTACATTAGGATCTCGATTGTTATAGACGTCACCAAAGTCTAGCTGCGCAATGTCTAGATCCAGCTTGTCATGATTAACACGGATTGCCGCTTCTCTCAAAGCCGTATTAGTGGTTTTCCTGGCGAGAAACAGCAATACCGTCTCATGGTCAGTCAATGCAGAATGAGCAACAATTGTAGAAGCAGGCCGCTGGCTTTTTAAGGCAAAGTGGTCAAGACATGCTTGTTGTCTAGTGGGCAGTGTATGGGCAGGAAGTAGACCATGTGATGCCAACAAATTCAAATAGTTATGCTTGTTTGGGTCACGGCATAGATCGTGGATATTAATGTTTATGTCTCCGCAGAGTATTATATTATTGTAACGTGCAATCTTGGCTAATGTATCATTTAATGAATTTAAAAAGTTAGTGATATCTTTATAGCCTGGAGGTCGGTATAATGCTATAAGTACTGTATTTTGGTCTACTTTTATTTGTAGACAGTTCGCATTTAAGAATGTCGGTTCTTCCACAAATACCTTGAGCTCCCTCCTAACATAAACAACAACACCCTCATTTTGTGTGAGATTGTTGATTGTGCTAAAACGATCATATCCGTCCAAATCAGGTATGCTGTGTGTGCCAGGTAGCCAGCACTCTGTTAGTGTAATAATATCCCATTCGATTTTTGTTCTAGCTAGGATAGTATAGAAACCTGAGATATTTTTTGTAATGCTGCGGATGTTCTGATTTAGTATTTTGAGTGACAAGTTTGGTTTAAAATTAGGGGGAACACAGTTGTCAAGGTCACCAGTCGCAGAGTCCGAGACAGAGACTGAATCGATATTTTGTGTGTTATTCCGTAAGTTATCGAATGTTAACGTTATATTTTTCAATGTTCAAACTTAAAATATTGCTTTTTGTTTTGTGTTGCAAAGTTAGTACAGTTGCGACGCAGATATTAGTTCTATGGGGAGATGTTCTATCAACATTATGTGTTCCTGCAAACCACCCGTGCAAATAATTAAGTTTAAATATGGGGTATGTATGATGTATAATATTATGTATAGTGTGCGCTTTATTTGTGATTGGTAATGAAGAGTTGTTTGTGTATTTATGTGACTGTATCTGGGCTATTTTTAATTTAATTTTGAAGCAATAGTGTAGATATGTGTAAATTAGTTGTTTGTTAGTAATATTTTGACTAATTAAATAACTATTAAACAAAACAGATTTTAATTTTAGTAATTTGATCAGGATAAATTGTAATGAGATGGAGGAGCTTAGTCATTTTTGTTTACGCAATTTTTTTAGATCGTCTTCCGATTTGATTAATCGACTGGGCATACCCTGCTTCTCGCGCACATAAACCTTTCCATTTGCCGTCCAGCATTGTTCATAGTGTATGATCCCTTGCTAGACCAGACATTACTTTTAGATGATAGGTGAATGGAATAAAAGAAAGTAAGTACTGAAACACTACTGTATTGTCCCAAAGGTAATTAAAGTAAAATGAGCTTAATGAACTGATGGTGTGGAAATGTGAGTGACGCGGCCCTTGTTGGCTGTAACGAGAACGCCTGGCTGACTTGATAGCTCAACGCGAACTCAACTAATTATTATGAGTTGAAATGAATGTGGCGTAAACTGCTGAATTGCAGAATGTGCGGTTGCACCGTACATGCTCCCGAGCGGGAAGATGAATATAAGATGAACATGAAAGATGAGTAACAAGGTGATGCCAATTGGTCCTTATACTACATGATTGACAAGGTGATTCCAATTGGTCCTTATTCTATGTTTAGAGTCTCTACTTGAACTCCGTTTTACGAGACATAGGCACTGTACACTTGTCTAACTTATGCACCTTTGGAATTTCACTGTAATCTGATACACACGGAATCTCACACTGATTACGCGCACTAACACTATATTGAACTGTGGACGATGATATAGAGGCCCCAGCCTCTGCCCGTGCTGGAGTCACGTGTTGTGCGGCCCTTGCCACCTCGAGAGATGCGGTTCGCCTGTTGCGCAGCCGTCGTACCATAAAGCCTGCTCCAACTACCAACACAACTCCGATCACCACATAAAATGATGTGTAATGATGAATATCGTGATAAGAAAGTTGATTTGGCAAATTTTCACTTGCCTTAAGAATGCGGAGTTGCTTCTTGATTTCGTCAAGCTCCTGGTTGCTCGAGAGAAGTGTATAGTTTTGTATTAGTGGGGTTGGGATGCCAACGTCTATGATATGATTGATTGGTTCTATCTCTGGCAGCTTGAAAGATGGTTTTATGTCTAAAGTGCTAAAACCTTCATTGCGTGAGTAAACCGTAAAACTTTCGGTTTTAATTAGACAGTCGTGTTCAACTCCCAATATGCCTGCTTTTACTAACTGCCCCGGCGACACATTATTGTCGCATAGAACTCTTATTTGACATTGACTACAGCAAAAGAATGCATAATTGTTTATTTTGCTAAGAGCTGTCCATTGATTCGAACAAGTGGTAATGCTGATCTTGCATTTGCTGGAATCAGGTTCTACTTCACATAATTTTTCATCATTCTTGAGATGATAAATCGGCTTCTCTATCTGACACAGATAATTATCGACATTGTCACGTAGACATATCTGGACGTCGTTTATAGACATCGGTAAATAAGAGTCCTTCTTCAAATTGATTGCAACATGTTCAGCAATCGGAGTTAAAGTAGCCATGCTTGAGTTACCTACAACTTGTGGTATTGGAATAATTTTCATAATTGAAAATGTATCTCTAGACACCAGAGGCAATTTCAATTCGAAGATTAAAAATTCTTCAGTCATTCTTGCTTTGACTGTCAATAAATGATAAATGTTTCTGAAGTTTATTTGCAAGTTATTGATCGGTAACGTAAGATCCTTTGAAAGATGACTCGATATTGTATTTAGAGTGTCCTTCAGTTGTTCTGGTGACAATAAATGAAAATTGAGTCTCCCGTGATAAACATCTGTTATGGTATCTAATAAACTTGTTTGGATTGTTTTTAGTTGTCTTAAAACATTGCTCGTTGCGATTGCTCCCGTACTGAAATCGTTCATGGCTCGATTTCTCTCTGATTCGTTCAATAAAACGTTTTCCATCTTATCTAACTTGATTGATAGTGTATTAAGCATTTTGTGTTGCTTATTAATTGCTTGCCCGTTCCTTTTTAAAACGTTGTATTCTGCTTCAATGACCGTTGTTTGTTGTTTCAAGAGCGAGAGCAAATGATTTTCATTGTCATGTATTGAATGAATATCTTGTTTATATTGTTCTGCGAATCTCTCATCAAGTACACCGAATAAGCTGTTTGCAAGATACCCTATACCGTTGATAAAGCCTCGCTTGCGGCGGCGCAGTACGTGTGCGCGACGCGTGCTGAAATGCTGACTCAGTAACAGGTGGTTATAATACTCGAGTTCTGATAATTCTTGCTGCAATTGAACTTGTATGACGTCACAATGTGACGTTTCTTTAAACTTGTTGCATAACTGATCCAAGTAGCTAAGGTATTTGCTGCATGCTTCTGTACCTTGCCAAAATGAGTTCATGTCATAGTACGTGACTATCTTCCATTCATCTCTGATTAATTGCATGTTTGCAATTTTGTCAAAATAAAGACCTTGATTGTCTTTCAATTGTGTAATATTGTATGAACAGTGAGCTGTGGTCAAAATGCTCATGAAAGACAAAAGTAACATTACCAGCGATGAGAAGCTGTAGTTTACTTTTTTGTTTTGATATGACTTGCCATCTTTCTCTTCTTTAGAACGCAACTCTTGTTTGTCGATTCTATCATTCACAGGGAGAATAGACAGCTTGAGAATAGGCCTCTTGATAAGCCCATTCTTTGTTTTTAATGTGACCACCCTGATGTGGCCTTCTAAGATGATGTGGGAATACACATCGGCTCCCAATAGGATGTCGATAGGACGACTGACATTGTATTCTGGATCGGCTAGTTGCATGCCGGCCAGGTGTGCCCATGTTGGCTTGGTAAATGTATATCTTGGTAATTGATTAATCAGCGTGTCCATGATTACCACATCTGTTTTAAATTTAAAGTCATTAAAATGCGAACAACATGTTATGTTCGTGACACCCTTGCTACTGCTCTCCTTCTCTCCTATCCCGCAGATAACGGCCCTGCAATACTTTCTTGACAAAGCTAGCTGTTGTGTCGCTCTGGCTGAGATAAGGGAGGCTTGAGAGCCTTGATCTATTAGCGCACGCATTTTGTGGTATGATCCGTCACTTGCTTGAACTTTGATCATTGCAGTTGCTAATAATGTTTCGATCACGTTGTTGCCTTGTTGCGAAACGTGTTTTTCTGGTGATTCTTGATTTTGCGTTCTAGTTGCAAGAACTGCTGGAGTGTCATTCTCCATAATTGTGTTACATGAAGACTTATTGTTAAACGCTTCATGTAAAAGTGTATTATGTTTGCCGCGACATTCGCGACAGCGTTTTTCTGACGTACATTCTTTATCCCCATGCGAATAAAGACAATTTTTGCACAGCTGCAATCGTGTTATAGCTTGTCGCTTTGAACTTGGTGTCATATTTAAAAACTTATTGCAATAGTATATTCCGTGTGACTCTTTACACAACGGACATGTTAATTCGATATTATTCACCGAAGTCTTACTCGCTGAATATTTATTCTTGAAATTTGACGATGATAATTTATTTTGCTTGCTTGTTGATGGTTTGGAATTTTCGTTTTGCTTGCGCGAAGATTCCACGGACCCTAGTTTTTTATTGATTGCATTTTTTAATTTATTGTAAATAGTTTCTTGTTTTGTATAGGATACCTCATATTCTTGATTCGTACCCTCCAATTCGCTGTCTAATTCCCAATGTAAGGAATCTATGATAGACCATCGAGACTGTAGAGTACGTAAAGCATCTTTCAACTCCCACTTTTCAGACATTAAATCCAAATTTATCCCTGTGACAGTGCGCTGCAGCGCCCTGAAGTTACTTGCTTGTTTCTTCAACAGTTCATCAAGCTTGCTAGATGAACCTCTGGAGCATACCCCGACGGGCGGCGATTGACGTCCCACTGGATCTGCTTGCTCAGACCATGCAGGACCTTGTTCCTCCTGTGTAGAACCTCCCTGTTGAGCTTCTTTCATCTTTATCAACAAAACTTGATATTGTTGATTGATGAATGCCTTGTTCGAAATGTATAGCTCTTTTGTTTTTTCGTATGCACGGTCAGTAAAATACGGATGAGACTTGCTTTCTTCCGTAAGAAGACGGTCGTGATTGTACTGGTAATCGGACCAATACTGATTTAGGTTTTCTAAACGTCGCCTGAAATAGTCAACAGTCTTACGATCTGCTGAGTCCTTTTTGATATTTGTAGCCAACTTTAGGATGGCTGTGTAAAGTTCGTCCTGATTTGCATGTATGGCCTCCATGACGAGGACTTAATTGAAGTAAGAAATAAATGGAAAGATCTTACTTGAATGTTCTTGTTAACTGCTTACGGATCCTTGGTGATCCCTGAGACACCTGCTAGCCTCAGATCTTGATGATGATACGTTCCCTGAGACACCTGGTTGTCCCAAAGTCTAAAATTCCTGCACTGAACTCCTGATAGTTTACGGATCCTTGTTGATCACTGAGACACTTGTTAGTCTCTAAGTCTATAATCCCCACACTTAGCACCTGATAGTTTACGGATCCTTATTGACCCTGGGTCACTTGTTAGTCCCAAAGTTTTATAGTCACTCGACACAACACACACTTGAGTCACTGGATACGTGTCCGCTACACTGTCCACGCGCGCGAAATGGACTATGTAGCGTCCGATGTTCACAGTCGAAGGACCAAAAAGAATGTATGATCCCTTGCTAGACCAGACATTACTTTTAGATGATAGGTGAATGGAATAAAAGAAAGTAAGTACTGAAACACTACTGTATTGTCCCAAAGGTAATTAAAGTAAAATGAGCTTAATGAACTGATGGTGTGGAAATGTGAGTGACGCGGCCCTTGTTGGCTGTAACGAGAACGCCTGGCTGACTTGATAGCTCAACGCGAACTCAACTAATTATTATGAGTTGAAATGAATGTGGCGTAAACTGCTGAATTGCAGAATGTGCGGTTGCACCGTACATGCTCCCGAGCGGGAAGATGAATATAAGATGAACATGAAAGATGAGTAACAAGGTGATGCCAATTGGTCCTTATACTACATGATTGACAAGGTGATTCCAATTGGTCCTTATTCTATGTTTAGAGTCTCTACTTGAACTCCACACATAAACCTTTCCATTTGCCGTCCAGCATTGTTCATAGTGTATGATCCCTTGCTAGACCAGACATTACTTTTAGATGATAGGTGAATGGAATAAAAGAAAGTAAGTACTGAAACACTACTGTATTGTCCCAAAGGTAATTAAAGTAAAATGAGCTTAATGAACTGATGGTGTGGAAATGTGAGTGACGCGGCCCTTGTTGGCTGTAACGAGAACGCCTGGCTGACTTGATAGCTCAACGCGAACTCAACTAATTATTATGAGTTGAAATGAATGTGGCGTAAACTGCTGAATTGCAGAATGTGCGGTTGCACCGTACACATAGTCACTATTCTTTATAAATTCTCGTGCTAGGTAATGAAGACGTCTTGTCATGGCGGTGAGGACTTCAGAAATGTACAACGGATGTTTAGTGCAGTTTTCGTACAGATGCGTAGTGTTGAGACGATTGTCTTTGTTTATCTTGTTGTAATTTTTAGTACACGTTAGAAATTTTTCTTTCACTGCAGGGGACGAGAATTCCACAATAACCATACCAGTTGACTCTGTCTTACTCCTCAGACGGAATATATTTTTAATATCTTTCTTCTCCAACGGCTGGCTGATGATATTGCCGAGTTTCTGGACTGTGTTTGTGAGGGTTTCGCTGGTTTCAGGCTCAGAGGTAGGAAGGTTTTTTATCTCAATCGAACTAGCTTTCAGACTTTTTTCCAAAAAGTCAATTTTTTGTTCCAGTGCATTAATTACTGTCTGGTTTTTGCTGCAGTCTGCCTGTAGGTTAGTTATATCTACAATAACATCATCATATTTGTCAGATAAAAATGACATTGACTGCCGAATTTCCTCATTTTGCAATCTAATTTCTGAGTTTTGTGTACTAATGGCCAAGTTTTGAGATCTAATGTCGTCTAATGCAGACTGTAAAGAATCCATTTTATCATTTTGATGCGTCTGTTTTGAAACTAGCTCGGTAATCATAGACTTCATTTCTTTCATCATGTTTTCCATACGCTCCAATTCATCGTTTTCCCGTTTTCTTTTTCTCTGAGTTATATTACAATTTTCGTGGGTAGACGTGGATAATGTTGTTAGATCCGGTTCAGAGGTGTGATGGGGTGATGGTGGATTTTTAGGAGGAGAGTGTCGCATCATCATTTTACTGTTTCAGGGTATGGAATCTTTGACGATTATTAGGATGGTTTTGGCAGTAAAATTCGAATAGAAATTGATCAGGTAGCATGCGTTCACTGGTTAAATAAGTCGCCTTACTCACTCAGTTATCATAATTTTTGTAGCGGTGCGCAGGAGTGTTCGAAAACAGCTGTTTTTATTTGTGGTAATACGGAGTACAGCCGAGAGTAGCCGACAATGCGCAGCGAGTGTGTGAAGGTCGTTCAATGACCTCGGTACGTCGTTGTATCGGCCGTCGACACGATGACTCATGCGCCTCACAGTTGGGTGTTATAGTTTTTGCAATTGATATTGCTTAAAATCGTGTTTATTTGTTATCCACTTGATCGATGTAAAAACAAACTTGAACACTGTTTAGTCTGTACACTTATTCACACATCAGTACGTTTTTTTTTAAGCTAGTAGTTGACGTTTAACACTAGTGGAGATTTAATTATGCGAGCACAAGTAATTACGTGTTGTCGCGTGTACGTTCGGCGGTAGATCAACAATATGTCAATAATGTAATGTAATTGTGTATTAATGTCGTTTATTATTTTTGTTGTTATATATTAATATTGTTTATTAATTAAGGAACAAAACAAAACAGAAACATCACAAAAACCTCCCGTTATTTCCCTTCAAGACTGATTATCTAATATACTAGACAACTAAAGCGTATATTGTACGCACATCACGTAGGTCCCTACTCTCTTTGTGTTTTCATGACCTTAAACGATTTCCAGTACTTATGTACTTTGTTCTAAGTTCTAAGGCTTGGCAAAGAGGCTGTTTGTTTTATCAACGCGTGTACTTATAGGTATACGTCTAAGAACGAAGACCTTAATAACTAAGTTGAATTTTGTATTATGTAGGTATGTTTTTATTCAAGCACTGTTTTCTTTACATGATGTAAACTGGGAGATGATAAACATTTATTTGTTACACAGCTTTCTTTATAATATGTAAATTGTTAGGTATTACCTTAAGTTTTATTAATACTGTGATATTAACAGCATGTATCAGATATATGTGGTCTGCTAGTGTGTCTAACCAAATAAATAAATATAAAATGTCAACTGTCCCATACAAAACTTCAATACCTACTAGAATGCCATTGTGGTAATGATATAGTATTGTATGTTGGAGGGTAGTTTACTCTTGAGGTGATCTCATCTGCTGACAAGATTCTGGGCGATAGACCACAGCAGCGAAACCATGTAAGAAGTACAGAAGAAGAAGAAGAAAGAAGAAGCGAAGAAGTACTCAATCATTCCAAAGTCTCGTTTATTTGTGCGATGAAGCCTTAAGCTAATTGAAACCACAAGTAAACGCTATTTTATTTATTACAAATAATAGATATATAAGATCTGAATTAAATTTAATACGATTCAATATTTTAGTTTTATTATTTGTTTTTAAAAAGCTAACAGTCGTAAAATAATAATCATATGCCAGCACATCAAGCTACCCGAAACTGTCAGATTTTCCCAATCAACTTTGAACCTTATGCTTTAACGATAAAGTTGAAAATCTATTAAAGAAATCTGACAGATTGTAGTAGCTTGATGTGCTGGCGTCTGTACAAGGAAAAAATCAAAGAATTAAACCGCATCGCTGTCATCCGGAAACGTGCCCAAACGGCTAGCAGCATTGCCACGTTGTATGGCAATACTGATTCTTTGGCCAAAAAATAGGTGACCCCTCTCTTTGTTTTTCCAATAATACTATTAATTATAAATCCTACTATTATTATAATTTTATTAGATCTACTTACTCAATCAACTACTTTTAAATTTTCCAGTAACTATCTGTGCGATGAAGTCTTAAGTTGAGTGAAACTGCGGATAAAGGGTATTATCCACTTACTCAATAATTTCCAAATCTAGTCTATTTGTGCGTTGAAAGCGAGGGCCTTTAACGCACAAATAGACGAGATTTGTACGAGGGTACAGGAATATTGTCAGACAGTTTCTCTGAATATATTATTCGCCAATTAAACAATAACTTTGTGCTAGTAAATAACATCGACATAACGAGATATTCCTTCAATTTAGAGTAAATACCAGCTTGTTACAGTCCCACTACAGGCCAAAAGCCTCTTCTCATACACAGAAGACATGAGCATTGATCATCACTATTGCTCAAGACGGGTTGGCGCCTCTCGGTCAAAGTTTGGCGAGTTTAGAATTAAGTAACACCTCTGTATTATCATCATCTGCCTAGCGTTTTCCCAACTATGTTGGAGTCGGCTTCCAGTCTAACCGAATGCAGCTGAATACCAGTTTTATATTATAGTAACACCTCTGTATTATAATATCATTAAATAAAATAAAAAAATTACGTAACTGTAAGTCCAGGTTTCCTCACGATGGTTTTCCGACACCGATGTCAGTTATGTCCAAGATAAACTCAGAAATTACATATAAATTTATCTATTTATTTATTTATTTCGATCTCGAATAGAGGCTGCACAATTTCATGCAAAACAAGAACAAGGACAAATACTAGTGTAGGCTTCTAATCTAGGTAGATACAATAAGTTTGACAAAGCGAAAATATTAAAATAAATCAAAACATACAACACGAATATCATAGAAAGAAAACAAAATTAAATACAAAAATAATAACCATAAAAGACAGCGGACAAAAAATAATTATGACTGGGATATTATGACTTTTATAGCTTTTTTTAAACTTTGATACCATGGATGGGTGGATTTAAACCCACGACCGTGAATGAGTTACATAAATAAGTATAGGTATTTTGACGTACGACTGGTTTAACTGTATATCCGCTCAAATAGTAGGGAATAACACATACAAATCCATTATTGAATCCAATAAACACGAAACAGCTCTCCTAAGTAATCAATCAACAACTTGACAAACGCAATCGAAAATCAAAAGAAAAATAATCCTTGAAAATATTAGAGCTTAGTTCGGCCTCGGCTAAGTCCAATATTCAGCAGTTCCCCAATACCGGCTGCGAAGGTATTGATCAAACTTATCCGGTGATAATCTTCGGCCCGGCCGAAACACGACCTTTTATTCTTTCTCTAGGGTTCCGTGGTAATGAATGTCTTCAACTCGCCTAGAATATTTAATTACCGCTTTTGTTTTTTTTTTTTGGGAGTATTGCTAATAATGAAAATTGAACTAGATTATTTAGGTAGCTTGAATTTGAAAGGGTTTGGCTGTAGACTAAACTGAATTATAATAAAAAATGAATGAATGATGTGATCATACAAAAACTTGTGCTTTTATCTTAACAAAACAATACATATTTCACGACTGATGTCAATAGCAAAGGAATTTTTTATTCCGCATTTAATTAAGATTTTTAGAAATACTCTTCATTTATCTTTAAATCAGTATTTCTGTCTCTTCAATAAACTTGAAAGTGAGTAAGACAGCACGAGCCTCGCGACTTTAAATTGAGTTGCGTTTACAATATTCGGCCGCTAGTGTGTGCTTTTATAATTTCTAACTTGAAGATATTGTTGTGGACGTCCACGTCCACGCTTTTAAAATGTATAAAAATATGTGCACGTTATCGTTATCATGTATGGCGATTCAAAGTGTCTTCAGATATGTCCTTAAATGATAAATGATTATATTTCTGTAAGTAGGTTTGTACAAATACTTTTATTATTTTATAAACAACGTGTAACGTTAAATGCGCAAAACCTCAGACACCCCAACTGATTTTTAATTCAGTTGACCTATTTCAGAGAGAAAATAAGTAATTAAAAAAATTGTAAAGGTTTTATGAGATGTTTTAGTTTTACTGGCCATTCTGATCGTTTCTTGCGTCTGCGACGACGCTTTATCGAGGGAGGAGTCGTCACCGGGCCGTTGCGCCGCGCTGCGCCGCGCTGAGATTGGGTTGCTTGACCTATTAATAAATAGACACGGCAACGTTTTTAATTAAAAAGTGGTTCAATTAATTCTGCTCGTTATTCTGATCAAACTATTTTCAGGTTTTGCGCATTTAACGTTACACGTTGTATAGGTACATTATTGTGCACCAGAAAAATATGACAAAAAAGAAATTTAAGAGGGTTTATGCGTTAGAGCCATGCTGGAGTCAAAATTGATGATTTCCGACGGACAATAAAACTATAATGTGTTTAATTTATAGATGAGATATTGACGTCATATTATTGGGAATTTTATAATCTAGTGCATGGCTGAAAAACATTTTAAATTTTTTGTTTAGTTTTCTCATCAGAACCGTTTTTATGCAAGGCTTTTTTAAAACTAGCGATCGACGGTCTAAGCAGATGCTAGATATTAGTAAAACCATATATGACAAACTTATTACAACATTACTTTATAAAAAATAAGAACATTTTTTAGTGCATGGCTGAAAAAAAAACACGATTACTGTAAGTTTTCATTCAAGAAAAGTATATTCAAAAGTGTCAATTGTAGCCACTTTTCGAGATATTAAACGTGTTAGTTTAGGATGAAATCTGAAATATTTATATTTTCTTTTAGACCTAGTAAATTAAGACATTTATGTTCTAAAACATGGTTCAAATATTTTTTTAATAACTTATATGTTTATTTTACTATGAATTATTTAGTATTGCTATATAATCGGCGCGGATTCACGCCACCGCTCATTGCCGGCTGAGGCCTTTCAGAGACAGGACGTGTGTCGCTCCCATTGCTGCGTGTCGCGTAAAATATTATCGTACTTTCGCGAGTTTTTAGCGCGACTGGGACATATTGATACTTTTTATTATAATATATTTTTATTATATTACAGAACTTTGGTGAGTACATATTTTAATGTAATGGTATTCAATTAACTTAAGAAGATTAAATTAGACTTCTTTATGTATGTTTCGATTTTACTTTTTTTTAGATATGGCTAACAAAAGGCGCTATACGGGAATAAAAAGAAAAAAATATGAAAATTTAGCCAAGGCTAATGAAGCTAAAAGGCAAGTTACCGAGGAGCCACTTTTTAACTATGTAACAGGTTATAGCCAATTCATATTTTTCTTACACGGGGATAGAATTCGTAATAATTTGTGTTTATTCTGTCTTATAATCTCATAAACTGAATTGACCATTCTGGGGTTGTCAGTTTTGGATAGTTGAGAATATACCACTGAAACGAGGTGGGTTGTCTACTTATAAAAAAAAATATCTATATTATGTGTAATTAGTAAACCATAAGAAACAATATTATACTTACTACTTTCTGAAGTCAATATAATTTTTTTTAATTACTTTTTGTCTGGGTATTTTTATGAAACACAGTAGTAATAAGATAAAATTAATATCCGATTCGTTGTTATAGGCAGAAAAGAGAAGTTCAAATATTTCAAAATGCTGTTGTAAGTTTTATTTTTTTTTACTTCTTTATATTTTATGGCAATTTTTGAGATTTTGTATCTAAACAGACACGTGTTTCCTTTATTTTGAATTAGCACCTATTAAACCAAAACTAAATAAGACATTTCTTCGTTATTTATTTATCTCAAGCCGACAATCGATCGCCTGTCGTGGTGCTTCTTATGGTTTGTGTCACTTCATATTATACTCTGCATATTAGGTAATACGGGCTGGTGTCCGCAACTCCACGTCAATGCGCGTATTTTGCGTATACTCTGCATATTATTTTCAGACTCAACAAAAAAGAAAAAGTCCCTGAAAAAACACTGGAAATTCAGGAAAACTTGCAGGCGTTAGAAACGGTTCCAACTCAAGATCCTGACGCAGGAAATCTTGTAAGAATGACTTGGACATTTGTAAACATATTTTAGCACAAATAAAACATTGTTGTGTCTCAAGCCGACAATCGGCCGCCGGACACGATGCTTACGGTTTGTGTCACTAACCGACACAAACCGACCAACATGTTATTTTCAGACTCAACAAAAAGAAAAACTCAGTGAAATAACACTGAAAATTCAGGAAAACTCGCAAGCATTAGAAACGGCTTCATCTCAAGATCCTGACGCAGGGAATCTTGTAAGAATTACTTGGTCGTTATATACATATTTTAGCACAAATAAAACATTGTTGTGTCTCAAGCCGACAATCGACCGCCGGACACGATGCTTACGGTTTGTGTCACTATGTTATACCTACATGTTATTTTCAGACTCAACAAAAAGAAAAACGCAGTGAAATAACACTGAAAATTCAGGAAAACTCGCAAGCATTAGAAACGGCTTCATTCCACTATACATAGAGTACTCACGGAGGATTTATGTCTGGTCAATAAAAGTGCAGTGTGGGTGCCCCACACTCTGAACACGGATCAGAAGGAGTTTCGTTATGAAACTGCGCGTAGCCATTTATCGTGGTATCGCCGTAAGAAAAATATACTTAATAGATTCATATGCCTTGATGAAACTTGGGTCGAATTTTATACTCCTCGTCAAAGACATCAGTCACGATGTTGGGTGGAACCGGGCACTTCAGCTGAACATTTACCACGTGCAGAGCTACATGAACGAAAAATACTACTAATAGTACCTATGGATGTCAGAGGCATTGCTTTTTGGAGAACTTATGATGAAAATACAACTATGACTGGAGAGCGATATAAGTCATTTTTAGAAGAAAATATTCCTATTTGGGCAGACGAACATCATATAACGAGTCCTATAATTTTACATGATAACGCCAGACCGCACAAATCAAAAATAGTTCAGAATTTAATTGAAGAAAAGGATGGATTGAAATTATTCAGCCGCCATGCCCGCCATATTCCCCGGATATGAATCCTTGTGATTTCAATTGTTTTGGCCATGTGAAGAGGAAATTGTCGGGTACTCGATACAATAGCAAAAAGGAGTTAGATATTAAACTAAAGAGCATTATTAATGAATTAAATGAAAGTGGTACTTTAAATGGTGTTCAAGATTTGCCAGCAGTCTGGGAGCGAGTGATTAATAGTGGTGGAGATTATTGATTAGTGTCACAAGGTTATATAGTATAGTAGTCAGTTTTTTAAAATAATAATAATAAAAAAATATGACACTGGAAGTGGTATGACCTAATATAATATTAAACGTTGTAGGACTTTACATTTGTACTACATTTCTAACTTTTCACCCCTGATTAGTATATATATACTTTATAAAGTACCTATCCAAAACTGCCTATTTATTTCACAAGGTTGTAATAAAAATAAGAATAGTAAATAAAAATCAACTAACGGTTAAATAAGTATCATTATACATAACTCAACGGATCAATATGGGTTAGTTTGACTATAATGACAGAGAGCACACCAACTCTACGCACACAGACACGCGCGCATCTGTGTGAGTGCAAAGAGCACTGCAATTACCTAAACTTGGTGCCGCGGATTTGGCGTTAACGCTCTTAACACCACATAACATACAATCGGCGGCGCTTTCTGCGACGTCTTCCAGGCAACCTTGGAATGGACAGTGTTTTATTAGTCTATAAATACATACATTATGTAATACGGGTCAATAGTGGACGTCCACGATTAAATCGTCACGTTAGAAATTAATCAAAACCGCACATTCACATACATAATATACCGTATAACGGTACCCCTTTTAGTAGGACAACTAAAAGTTCCACTTAAAAAAAAAACTACTTATGCTTCTAAAGAACACATAAATATTCTGCTTCAAAATGGCTAACTGATTGTTAGGAGCAGTCGTATTCAGTTACCCACGTCCTCTGAGTCGCATAAGTTATTCAGGGCACGACTGTAACTTGGAGGCACGACTCGCGAGGATATCAGGACTTACATACTTTATATTCGTAATTGCTTACAAATTCCCACGTAAGTGAGCGTTTCTTGGGCAAGGTTCTTTGAATAGTACGAGAGAATTAACTTTTATCGATGAAAAAAAATATATGGTCAATAAATGAAAATTGACAGATGTCAGTTTGACACTAAGTGTAACAGATTTTTTTTTAAATCCCACATTCGTTCTCTTTTATCTATAAATAAAATGTATCATCAATTAAATGTAAATTGACAGATTATAACAGTTTTTTTGTAATTCCGTGATCATTTTCTTTTATCTATGAAAAAAAAATCGAAAATTAAATGAAAATCGACAGTTTGACACTAAGTATTTTATACTTAGTGTCAAACTGTCGATTTTCATTTAATTTTCGATTTTTTTTTTAAATTCTTTTTAAAATTCCGCGATCTATTTTTCTGTCAGTAAGTTAAAATGGATTTCCTAAAACAATTACTGTTCTTGTGGTAGTGAAAAGAGACACTTAATTAATTAATCGTAGACGTATTCCCAAAGTCGTTGAATTGTCCCGCCCTGTCCATTAAATGATCATTAAAGCTTAGTCGTTTTTCATTTGAGTATTGTCAATGTCTGTCACCGTTGGATCGTGTTACGTACTCCAATAATCTTTTAGTTTGCAACTCAACTACACGGAACCCAACCTTTTTCTTTCCCAAAAAAATTGGTGAGGCGGGTTTTCTTTCAGTTCGCTCCCTTCGGATGATGGATAGGGGCTTTGTCTTTACAAATTGAGATCTCGTTGAGCCCGGCTTTGCTCACAGAAAACATGTATAAATATCGCTACTTTAGTGAAATACATAATACAGGCGTTTTATTAAAATTATGATTGACGCTCTCTTGTACTACGTGGTTATTTATGTGGCTGTCTTACACGTATTTTATTTACTGAGGGATATTTCTGTAAAGGTTAGGATTTATTTAAATAGAGTTGCCATTCATCAACATCGTCATCACTTTAGGACGGAATTACCTACTATTTCGTAAAGGACTTTCTTGGATAGTGAATATTTATTTAAAAAATACCATAATATGACAAAAATAGACAATTTAATTATAGTTACTTATTAATTTATTTATCTCCAACAAAAGATGTTCACAATACATGAGACACTAAATAAAGGGTTACATCAGCAGGGTAATTGCGCAAGACAATATCAGTAGCAATGGGTATCATTTTGACAGTTGAACAACATTCATTGCGTTATTTACGTTGTTGAGGAAATACATTTTTCGAACATATGGAGCAATAGATTAGCAATATACTTCAAAATTATTCAAATTGATAGTAATAGTGTGTACTCCTTCACTTATTTATAGGAGACCACAGCATGCACAATAAAATAACCAAGTAATTTAGCAAAGGTAAAACAGTAATAACAGATAACATTTGGAAAAGTTATTAAACTATTAGGTTGTTCAATAAGTTTTGTCGTTCGCTAAGAAATACACGATTTTGTGGTTTGAAATACATTTCATTATTAAATATAATCTCCTTGAACTTCAATACACTTGTTCCAGTGATCTTCTAATTTATGGATTCCGTCCCTGATCTGAGCATCCGAAAGATTGTCGAAAAACACACACAGCTGCTAGTACTTACCTCTTCGTCCGATGAAAATCGTTTTCCACGCATGAATTTTTTGAGATGTGTTTGAGAACAGTCAGAAGTCAGAGGGAGCCAAGTCTGGCGAATAGGGTGGATGTTGCAATAGTTCGTACTATAATTCACTGATTTTCGCGATTCTTTTTTGAGCTGTGTGAGCGGGAGCCTTATCTTGATGAACATTTTTTTTTCCTCTGTAAACCAAGACGTTTCTCACGAAATTTTACATCCAGATCTAGGTCCAAAAGTTTACAATAATAATCTGCGTTTATTGTTTTACCAGTTTGGAGGTAATCCACAAAAAAAAATCTTTTAGCATCCCGAAAAACTGTTACTAATCGTGCAACAAAACTTATTGAACAACCTATTATTAAAGGACATAAAAAAGAAAACATAACATGTAGAGAAACCCAAATTAAAAAGATAAACTTAAGTTAGAAAATTTTTCTGAAGTTTGAGTAGGTTCTTTGATTTCTCCATACCAGATACCAGGGAATAGGGATCCACAATCCACCCGCGTACCTACGTACTTAGAGGAGACACAAGTGCGTATGAAATACGTCAACCATGATAATCGAGTTTCTGGTTTTTCTCGGAATAACAGACTATTGTTATTGTTCTACTTTCCATAAACTTGTTTGTTATTCCCAACTGGCTGTAACGAAAATACTGAACCAAAATAAAAATAAAATATTTTAAGCAGAACAAAGCTTCGGAAATCATAATGAAAAGTGTCATAATATGAACGCATCAAAATTTCAACGAAAGCATTAAATATAATATATTTGTAAAAAAAATATATTCAAAAATGGAACAAAAGTAACATGGCGTTCTTTCTGCCGTTAAGTCGTGTTCGTCCACATTTTAAGTTATTCATATAAGTGCACTCGCCGCACCACATTTGCACAGGATGAAAAGCGTATTATCTTTGCCCGGACTAGAAAAAAAATGTAAGTTGTAATAGAGTGACATTTTATTTTGGCAAACGACGACGGTTTTATGGCAGCTAGTATATTATGTTGTCACATTGTGCATGGAAGATTGCAGATAAGTGTCAATTTGCTTTATTTAGTAGTTATTTTATGAGATAATATGATAAAAATAATGTGATATCCATTGTTTTAGATTTACACAAATACAAAACGGTGCTATTGAATGAAAATATAAAATCGTTTCATTTTTTTGCATCCCAGTTAGTTGACTAAACCCAAAAAAAGAATCCATTCATAATAGTAGTAAAATCAACACAGCCATTTTTGAACCCGCGCCTAAAAATCTGTGTCAGACAAACGTCAGTTTTTATCTGGCACCAAATTTAAAAGTCAACACAAGTCCTTTGTTTTGTTCGGCCTAACATTTTCAAAATACAGATTTACGGTGGTTGGTTATGCGTTTATTTCACAGCTGGCCGTTTTGAATTCTGCACTACATTCGGCTCAAACCTTCTCGGTATGTAGCATTTTTTGATACGTAAAACCTTCTATCTAGAATATGTCCGTGACACCCGACGCGATAAAACCTTTTTTGTTTCGTTTTTGTTTTTTTTCCTATGCACATGCGTCGTTACGCGAGACATATGAAACCGGCAATCGGTTGTTTGTATCAGTTTTGTTCAGGAAAATATTTTCTAGTTGCTACGGAAGCTTTTCAAACTTGCATTTCGTTCTTTCATTTGTATTTTATTTTATATGGATTTTACTTTATTGCTGGCTGAAAATGGATGAAAATTAACTTGAAAATTAAATTAGTTTACTTCGATGGTTTCTCTCCTGTCTTAAGTCTAATCTATACTTTGAATAACTATGATTAATTGTAATAAATAGAATGAAATACAACAAATCATATAGAATAACGTCACGTCTAGGTATGTATTCCCCGAAAGGTTTGGCGGAGGTGAATCTACAGTACGCCCACATTTCGTCAATTATATTTAAGTTCCAAGTAATAGGAGGCAGGTGGAAAAACCCAATAACACTACCCGACCTGGAAATTGATTCCATAACCTCATGCATAGCTCTTGCGACCACTACACGAAGGAGGCAATTGCCACATCGTATAGTAAATCTTTAATAAAAAATAAAAATTAAAAAAATACTAATTAACTTTTACAGCACGGAAGAGAAGCAATAATTGGGATATAAATCAAGATTTCTTTGCTGTTGTAGCAAAGAAATCTCCTTGATTTATATCCCGATTTAACTTCCACAAAATCGTCGTAAAACTCTCGAAGTGGAACCAATAATGCCAGAAGCTGGCAACCTTCCCGTACATTCCATAAGAAACCCATCGGATTTTTAATTTAATGGAAAAATCGCTTCGATAATAGACAGGGATGTGCAATCATGTAAGTACCTTATCTGTGTGACTTATTGAATGTTTTCCTTTTATAAATCGACTTCAAAAAAGGAGGTTCTGTATTCGACCCGTATGTTTGTGTGTCCGCGATTTTCTCAAAAACTAATGAACCAATTTTGATGTTATCTACGTACTTTCAGAACGTTATTTTTGGAAGTTATATAATACATTAGGTACTTATTCTTATGTACGAATTTATCTGTATAAATGTACTGCATCTCCGGCATTTCTATGCGAATTTTGATGCTTCTTCTAGTCGGTGTCTTCAATTCTTCAATGCCCCTTAGCTTGGCACCGCTTGGCTGCAATTGTGTAATCAATGTATTGTTTTTAATGGATAAGATATGTGTCAGGGGGTGGTCCCATATAAACTTGATTAACTTTGCTTGGGGAATTTTTGAGTTAGCTTCAATAATACGATTTTTTTCGTCTTAGTTTATATTGATGATGTTTAATTTCCACTTGCTTTATACTGATTATATTTATAATTATATGTGAAGACGATGCACCTAGAATAAGATAAAATTACAAACACAACATTTTTAATAAGTAAATAACATTACCGCACAATATAACCTACAACCAATATTTTGCCAGACCAGACTGTTTAACGTGAAAAGCTGTTTCATATTTGTAAACTTTTGGCAATACAGAGAAAAAGGGTGGTTCCCTTTTTCTCTGTATTGCCAAAAATGTATGTGTGAAAAGATTTTACAAATTAAAACCAAGGTCTGTTGTTATATAAAATAAGTATAGGTAGGGTAATATGTTTATATATGATGCTGTGATGAAAGCAAACAGATTTTTATTTGAGTTTTCTCTCATAGGTAATTATAACGTACCCAACTTCGGTCGGCTATAAAAAGTGTACAAAAGCCTACGCGAACACGAAATTAGTTGAAGCCGTGTTAACAAAAATAGCAAGGTGGTTGCGATGCCAAGGTGGACGTATAGGGGAAGTCAGCTCAAAGCGGCCACCTTAACTTTGAGTTCAAAAAAAAACTATTAAACGAATGATTTTTGAAGAGAATTTTATACTAGCAAGTAGAGAATTAATTGAATTTTTGTAATGGCCAATTCAAATTTGCGCAAATTTAAAAATAGACATATGATTTGCAGATTACGAAAAATTGTCATAAAACCGCTTTGCCCGAGTGGCCGCCCAAAGCGGCCATGGGGGTAAGGGCAACGTGGCCACCCCAAAAGTTTTCAAGAAATGAATTGTTTTTTTGTTGGAAGATATCGTGTTTGACAAAATAAAAATGCAAAATCAAAAATCAACATATATAATTAACATGTAAAAATAAAAAATAACAACAGTTGTTATTAATCAAAAATTATTTCTCTTACTTAGCCTTTCAAGTCTTAAAGTTTTCTATCCAAATTATTCCTCTAAATCTGAATTCTTCCTGCTGTGGTGTAAACACTGTGGTAAATCTGCCAAGTTTTTTATGGCAGATCCAGTGTTTAAGTGTCTTCTCAGGGTTGTGCGAGGGCTACCATATTTTATTGCGATAGATTTAATTGACTCGCGCTTTTCTTTTACCCCTTTAATTGATCGGGCCATCGTAGCTTCGTCCCAGGGTGCCTGGGCTGTTTTTCTTTTGTAGTTATACAAAATAATTAAGCAAAATAATTAAGCATTATCTATGCAGCCACAATATGAAAGTAAGGGCAAAGCGGCCAACTGACCGCTTTGCCCGAACCGCTTTGCCCTTTTCGGCCATTTTATTTAAAAAATTAATTTCACTCACATTATTTACTATATTTCGAAGCAAATACCTCACAAAAAAGGCCAAATAGATAAGTAACATTAAATGTGTAATGAAAGCATTTAAATATAAACAGTTTTGACCAAAACAGGTTGAACTTACCTTGTATTATTTTAACAAAACACACAAAAAAACATTTGTCGTCACTAGAGCCACGCATTCGTTCTCACCGCTAATGAATTACTCACTGGCGCGGGGCGGGAGGTTTGGTTATGCGTCCAGAATGGCAAAGTTACGCTATCATTTCAAATACCCGAAAAATGAAGCGTGGCCGCTTTGCCTCCTATGGCCGCTTTGAGCTGACTTCCCCTACACAACATTATTTTTAGTATATGGCAAACCTGAAACACGTGTCTAGTATTTTTATGTAAAGAATCTATGTACAAAATTTCAAAACTGTATCATGAAAAATCACGAAGTTATAAGCATTTTATGTTACCTGACTGTCCGTACAAAAAGTTGGTTACCACTTAACACGCGCCACCGGCCGACCGGCTGTGACCTGTGTGTGCGCATATGATTGCAAATATGTACTTAGTGTCGCTCGGTGTCCAACTTGTTAGCTTTTATAAATATTTTTGGGACAAAATATAACATGGTGTTAAAATTATTGGAATCGATTCAGTTACTTATTCTGAACAAACTACATTCAAGTTTGCAGTATGCTAAAAATAATGTTGTATATATATACCCCGGATACACTAGGGAACATTTTGTCCCGCAACATGACGCGCAACACAAAATATACGTGACGCTGCAACGTTGCATAGTGTCCCGCAACATGACCCACAACATTTTACGTGACGCGGGACATGTTTCTTGCTCCCGCTCCGAGAGCGAGCGCACGGCGCGACATTCTCTCGGGACATTCACGTAGTTGCCGAGCGCCATGTTCCGCAACATGTTGCTGCATTTGTCCCCTAGTGTATCCGTGGCTTTAAGCTATCATCATTCATTGAGCATTTTATTTTTAATTTGCTGACCCGACAGACGTTGTCCTGTCAAAATTTTAATAATTCATACAAAAACGGACGTTCAGCCGACCGATTCCGTAAAAATATCGCCGTGTAAAATTATGTGAAGTGAGCTGTCAATATTGTCGATTCTATGCATCAAGTGGAATGACAGCTCACTTCACATGAGTTTTCACGGTGAAATGAAATTCTAAGTCGGACTATTACGAATATTTTAAAACAAAAAGCCAAATCGGTCCAGCCGTTTTAATATACCCCATACTTATGTTCAATTTATGAATCTCCTAAATGTCCTGTTATATCGTAGTCTAACACAAACAACTACGTAACTATTCACTCACGCAGGCCCCTACTCACAACTTAAGTATTCTTTTTATTTATATCATACTTACACTCAATTCCTAGAACCGAGACTATTTAGTGCAAACAAGGCAAGCTACAGACTTGCTAATACCCCTAAACTGGACGAGCCAAAACTTCACTCTTGTATATCGAGTAAAATTTTGTTTAAAACCTTCTTGGTAACTCCAATGTGCTTAAAATTGAGTTCCGTACAAATTATGTTTTGAAGAAGCTTGAGTTATGTTGAAGGAGTTCGAATTGGGATCGGAAGGGGACTTTACTTGAGTGTAATCTGATCAGCACGTTCGACGCTTGTTATCATTTTATAGGTACTAAGGATTAGATGAGAGTTTACGAACGTATAAAACAAGTTCTAAAGAATGTGAGTCTAGTCACATGAAATCTTGAACGCCGTTCATTGCACAGCTTCCTCCGTGAGGCCATAAAAATTTAGTAAACCTTCACTTTACTTATTGAACAAAGGAGTCACATTGAAAAGCGGACTTAAAGAGAATCTATAGTAATCATTCTAGATAAATTATATCTGGACATGATCCGGCTTTAAATATTTAACAAAATTCATAATTAATTAATTTCCTGTCAAAGTAAAATCCCAAATAAAATGACATAACTTCTACTTTTACTTTTCTTGTTTTTTTCTACCCGACACAAGCTTTATAAAAATATTACATAGGTAATACAATTTCTACCATTGTATGACAACTAACAAGCTAAAACGATGAAAAAACTACAATATTAACATGTTTTTTTTTCATTAAAACGTTCTAGTGAGTCACGTCGGAAACGAGACGCGTAAAAACGTGATAAAATTGTAATACCTTCCTAGAACACCACAAAACCATATAACAAACACGTAAACCATCTTGAACCTTCTGCCTTTACAATAAGAATTGTGAAATTAACAATTGAGTGAAAGTTATAAGTTGGTAAAGTACAAAAGTAAAGCCACCCAAACAGCAACTTTTGCCTTCGACAAGCACTTTGTATAACAAGTGAAACGTAGATTTACGAGGGTACAAACATTAAAAAAAAAAACCGGTCACTTGCGAGTCGGACTCGCCCACCGAGGGCTCCGTACAAATTTGTAGATAACTAAATAATTAAAAAAAAAAAAATGTTTTCGTAATGTAACTACAAATTTACGGTTTCCGAATGTTTTCCTTTACTTCTGCTACATGACATTGCTTCTTGTCAAATTTTATGATTCTAGGTCAACGGGGAGAACCCTATAGGTTTTGATTTCGGAACATAAGCGCCCGTATCTTTTGATTGCGTTCACTTGGGAGTTTGATTTGTTCACTGCTTCAAGGCATTGTAACCCTGAATATTTTATATTAATTTCAACTTGATAACTCCACGCGTTCCTGAGAAAAACGGTCTTGACTGACGGACAGACAGACCGACAACGAAGTGATCTTATAAGGGTTCTGTTTTTCCTTTTGAGTTACGGAACCCTAAAAAACAAATACAAAACAGACGGGATGAAATATGTCTTGTGGTAACATGGTTTGGTGGTGGGAAACGTTCACATAAATGTATTGTATGAGTACTCAGTTCATATGTATTGTATGAGTACACAGTTCATATGTATGGTATGAGTACACAGCTCATATCTACAACATCGCGCCCGAAGGGTTAAGCAGAGGTGTACCTACAGTACCTACACCCAAATTTCACCAGCCCATGTAATAGAAGGCGAGCTTGCACCCTAATTGCGTAACACACTATTACTTTCAATTTCTATCATTTTGAAGCATATTGCTAATCCACTGCTTGCCATGTGTTCGAAAAATGTATCTGTTCAATAGCGTAAATAACGCAATGAATGTTGTTGAACTGTCAAAATGAAACCCATTGCTACTGATAGTGTGTTACGCAATCACCCTGCTGTTGCCAAACGGGCATAAATACAGGATACGTTTTTAACCCATATAATTCATCCATTTAACCCATAAATCGACGAAACATTTTTACGCTAGGTGTCTAGACACCTAGCGTAAAAATGTTTCGTCGATTATCCAAAAAAAAAAACTGCTGTTTCATAGAAAAGTGCAATACCTACGCGGTCAAAATGTATGGCAGAGCTATTTTTTTTTTTTTAATAACCTATAAAAATCAACACAAGGGCTCAGAATCATGTACAGACGCCAGCACATCAAGCTACTACAATCTGTCAAATCTCTTTACTAGATTTTCAACTTTATCGCCTAAGTTTAAGATTCAAAGTTGATTGGGAAAAATGACAGTTTCGGGTAGCTTGGTGTGCTGGCGTCTGTACTGAGTTCATGGTTACAGTTTGCGCACTGGTTAAAAACTTATCCTGTATAGACTCCTGTATAGACTCCGGACTCTTGGTGAGAAATTCTTGATGGAAAACCCAATAGCCCTTTGCCAGACCTGGGAATTGAACCCAGGAACTCTTGTACAGCAATAGCGCTTGTGATCACTAAACAAACGAGGCAGTTATTTATTCCTTTATTTAGAAAATAAATACTTATTATTATTATTTTAACGAGGCTGTTATAAAAGCAAAATAGCTCCGTTATCAACGCAGACTGAAGATGTTATGGTATGTCTTTTCATGGGAAGACACGTAAGAAACTGCAAGGCAGCTCATTTAAAATATTCTTGAAACAATATTCTTATGGTGGTATGTTTATGTAGGGCAACATTTAGCTTTTCTTCATTCTCAGGTCGTGCAAAATGTAATCAGGCTTTTAAATCTGAAATTTCTAAGTTGCAGCCTATAGTCTGGAATTGTAAAGTCCTCCACACCGTATTTCGGCCACGGCGGCCAATCTTAACGGAGACTAGCCTTCGGCGCGAGAGATATTATAATGCACAAGCGTGCGCGCAGACCATAGAGAATATAACCTGGCGCAGACACAGGTGCACTCCCTCTTCCGTCACTCTCATAGTCTGATAGGACGGCAATCCCACACGACCGGAGAGAGATCTGGCGCAGGACCAACGGCTTAACGTGCTTTCCGAGCTTTGCTGGAATTTTACCCGGTTATTTGCAATAAGCTCGAACTGGCAAAAAGTGGGTGTACCATAGGCACACCTTTGCTCAACCCTTCGGGGATAACAAGGAAAGAAAGAAAGAAAAATACCTTTATTTATCACAGAAACACGTGCATACAAAAATATAATTCATTCTAATAATAAGGGAAAATAAAAACAAAATATATCTATAATCAGGCGTGATGTTAGGTTATGTTCACATCTAGGTTTTTGAAAGGCCATAATAGTTAGCATTGCACTGTCTGAACAGATTTTACGCATACACCAATCATGGTTCAGCTCAACCGTTCCTTAGGGAGCTCAAAGATATCAATCAATCCCTTCGCCAAACACGAACCACTTACTTTATCCATGCATCAGTGTTGCCAACCCTACTATATTGACAGTAGATCTGCTGTTTTTCAATAGCATCCCTATTTCTGTTTTAGTCCATATTTCTACTGTTTTTTTTTTTACTTTAGGCACCATGTGAAGGAAACAATCTAAAATGTTTGTTTCTTGCTTTTCGTGTGAGTATAAACAAGGTCTACCGTCTACTGATGCTGGTGTTTAGCGCAAAAATTATAAAATGTAAGTGCTGAAGCTGAGGATTATCGGATTTTCAAACTATTTAATCTTTATCTTAAACTGCACAGAGGAATTACTGTTCGGAAATGACTATTTACTGTATTCTATTGAATTTTTTTATGGTTGACTAGCTGTGCCTGAGACTTCGTTCGCCTGCATCTTGGAACTCATGGGATAAAAAAAAAGTAGCCTAAGTTACTCAGCTATCTGCCAGTGAAAAGTCGGTCCAGCCGTTTCGGAGATTAGTCAGAACAAACAGACAGACAAAAAAATGTAAAAATTGTTATTAGTTCCCTACACATTTTCATGTGCATTTAGTAAAAAGCTGTTATATTGACATTACAAACAGACTATTCAATTATGAACTAAAAATCTATACAAATAGATTTATAGTTTGGTAGGGTTGGCAACACTGTCCTGCATCACTTAGACCGGTATCGATCCATTGTGTCTTGATTGAGTAGGAAAGCAGTCATATTTCATTCTACCCCTTAGGGTATATCCTGAGGGGAAACAGTCTCAAATTCCCGTTACGCAGACTTCCTGTGTTCAATATTGTTGCTAGATTGACTAAAAGGTTTTTTTATCATGTTTTTATTCAGATTCAGATGTATTGTGGACGGAAATACGTTTTCCTTTGCTAGTAACGAGTAGGACTGAGCACGTTTTTCTCCTTATTGAACGTTTTAACAACATGAAAGATGGAGTCATTGTGGCGCTGAAGATGGCGTTCTGGCTATAAAAAGCGAGCCAGTGTGAGTCGGACTCGCATACATAGGCCACCACATATACTACACTACTTTAGAAAAACACGTTTGTTGTACGGAGACTCTTAAAATTTTATCTTCATTTTTATGTGCTGTTGTGATAGCGGCTATAGTAATACACCCTTAAGCGTCTACCTATTACGGTTCAAAAGACACAGTCCTGTGACAGACGGACGGACGGGCAGCAGAGCCTTTTCAATAGAGTTTCGTTGGCACCCTTTGGGCACGGAGCCTTAATACAACCAACTGTGGTGTTAGTGTGCTACAAATACACTCGAGAGCTATGAATTAAGGTCACATACAGATATCTGAAAGTCTTAGAAACCAAGAATGCTAGCTTAATGAGACAAATTTTGTTTAATAGACAATCAAATGTTCTTTAAATTAAAGTAATAAAATGTATGTGTCACTCTGTATTATATTCGTAAAAAATTACATTAAAAAAAAACACCAATCTCATCTTATAGCAAAAATAGAAAAGCAAATTACATACTGCACTGCATTGTCGTCTGAAAGAGGCCTAACTGTACAGACGCCAGCACATCAAGCTACCCGAAACTGTAAATTTTTTCCAATCAACTTTTAACCTAATGCTGTGGCAATAAAGTTGAAAATCTATTAAAGAAATTTGACAGATTGTAGTAGCTTGATGTGCTGGCGTCTGTACATACTTAACGGTACCAACATTCGTGTAATGAGACCGCCATTTTGCATTTCATCTTCAGCAAACTCAAGAACCTAATTAAAAAGCTGTAATTCGAGAAAAAAATCAATGTTGATTAGTCCAAGACTCCACTTTCAAACCAAACATGAAATAAAATCAAATATATTCAAGAACTACTCAATCAAGAACCTTGTAAGAGCACCTTTGATCAATGCCCCTTAATTTATGAAGTCCCCCGTACACATTAATTTGGTCCGTAACAAGTTGCTCGGTCCGATAAATGAGACTGAATCAAAATTTCTCTCACGGAACGTTCTGGGCCGAGTTACGACTTCCAAGACCTGATTAAGAAGGCTTATATGCTTTGAGAGCTTGTGAAATTAAGATGGGGTTGGGATTAAAAATGTGGGCGTAATTTTAATTTTCTTAGCAGTTAAGCTTGCAAAATAATCGGAAAACTTAAATTAAAATAAGTATGTTGACCTAAGAGGAATCCACAGAAATGAGTGGTGCTCCTTACTACAACTTTGGTTGAAAAAACAAAGGTTTCTCTGTCTGCTACACTTTGTGTGCCATCCCATCGGACTATGAGAGTGAGGAAAGAAAGAGTACACCTGTGTCTGCGCACACACTTGTGCACTATAATATCTCCCGCGCTACTAGTCTGCGTTATGATTGGCCCCCATGGCCGAAATAAGGTCTGGAGGACTATTTATTACCTTACAGATTTTTATACAGCGTGTAACGGAAGGGGGGTATCAACCCTGAAGGAGGTGAATGTGCTCATGAAACTCAACAACTTTCCCCAAAGAACATAGGTCGACATATGAAAAAAAAATTGGCCCTCCCTTACAAAACTGACTACCAGCTGATTGATTTACTATGGGAGGGCCAAATTTTTTTTTCATATTTCGACCTATGTTCTTTGGGGAAAGTTGTTGAGTTTCATGAGCACATTCATCTCCTTCAGGGTTGATACCCCCTTTCCGTTACACGCTGTATACTGGATGCTTTTTTTACAGGCTCCGAATTTTTACATGGTGCTCTACTCATCAATATGAACAACTTTCACTATGGGACCAACTCTGAAATCACGAAAACAAAATCAGCCGTTTAATACAAAAGTTCAATACCCACTTGACCAAAATGTATGAAACAGCTGATTTTTATTTCGTGGTCTCAGAGTTGGTTCGATAGTAAAAGTTGTTCATATTCATGAGTAGAACAACCTGTAAAAATTTGGAGCCTGAAAAAAAAATCATTCCGTATTTTGGCAGACAGGTTGCTTGACATGTGCAAAAGGATGGAAATTATCACCTCAGAAAAAAAGGTCTTCACACGCCGACGACGCCACGAGAACAGCGAGTATCCCGTAACTCGGTAAAGATAATAAAGTAATATAACGCACTTACTAAATCGAATTAGTTGCCTCGCTTCCTAACTTGAAACCAAATTAAAAAGGATAACTCCTCAGAAGAAATTACATTTTTATACTATCTACGTAATACGATCGGTCATAAATCTTAATCTGATTTCATTAAAACCTTACGTTTATTAAAGATAATATGAATTAATTTGGTTTAAAAATGTATACAATGGATAACTTGTAATACTAAATAAATTAAAAAACTATTAGAATAAAAATATCGTCGATCGTAGGTTCAATTGAGGTAAGGGACAAAATACCCAAAATGAGTTGAGTATACAGTTTTGTTCAGAATTTTTCGCTCTATCGAATGGTGAATAAATGAAAAAATTCTAGCTTAAGAAAAATGTCCCTTACTCTAATGATTTTTGGATCCAAATTTCGAATCAGCCCCATAATAACAATGTATCTGAAAAACTATGCAATATAGGAACTTGAAATGGTGTAATTATCGCCGCCAATCCACTTCAAATAAGGTAAGGGTCTTCTCAATCAACGAATTACCATTACGTACGTTAAAAGTGTGTACTTCATTTTCTGTCAAAAATCTCTTTACACTGTATTTTTTTCATAATTTTTTTCAACAAGTCCTTTACACTATTTTTTCATTAATAGATTGGATCCAACGTAGAGGTCAGTTTAATGTAAGGGACGGGACTACAAGATACTTGGTCAGTAAGGGACATTACTAACAAAATACGTTGTTGTAAGGGACATCTATTTTCTTAAATACCTAACTCATTTAAATAAATGGAGATAGAGCACTAAAATACAAGTTTAAGTGTGAAATCAGACCCGAAAAAGGTTAATAACAAAAAAAGTTATGGGCGATTTAGTCCGAAAAAAAACTTTGTCGGCCTCTCCTGAAAAATCTTATTTTGTCCCTTACCTCAATTGAACCTACGGTCGACGATATAATATCCTAACCTAACTAAAACCGTTAACAAACTAAAATATGGCGTTGCAAAATTCCTCGGCATCGCTGTCGACTGCTAATGTTAATTATATTTGTCGTTAAAATGTCGGATCTCCGGTGTTAAAAAAGTTTACACGTTTACGCGTTTAAATTGGTAGTGGGTTACATGCGCATCGGTTTCATGAACAGGAAGCAGAATCAAGATGCATATTTTATAAAAATAAAATGAAATGACATTGTTTATTCTGTAAACAGCCGGTCGATTCTGTAAAAATCTCACCATGAAATCATAAGTGAAGTAAGCACTTAATAGTGTTAATCCCTAGCAAATGAGCTCACTCCACGCTCACTTCACCCAAGCTTTCACGGTGAGATGGTTACAGGATCGCACGGCAGGATATAGGAATCACTTGTACACGTAATATAAAAAAAGACAAATAAGCTATGGTCGATATTTCTTATCTGACTACCCCTGAGAAGAAATGGCAAAACAAACTGAGGGTTCAGTCTATTTTAAAGTCTAGACATAATGAGATCATGTGAGGACCATAAATAATTCCAATTACCGTCTCTAAAAATTTGGAGACGGTAAAAAAAGCCTGCTGTAGGCTTTTTTACCGTCTCCAAATGTTTACAGGGTGTTCCACCCATAAATATGAATAACTTTCACTATGGAACCAACTCTGAGATCACGAAAAAAAAATCAACTGTTTCATACATTTTGGTCAAGTAGGTATTGAACTTTTGTATTAAACAGCTGATTTTGTTTTCGTGATTTCAGAGTTGGTGCTATAGTGAAAGTTGTTCATATTCATGAGTAGAACAGCCTGTAAAAATTTGGAGCAAAAAAAAAATCATCCAGTATATTAGTGTCTGTAATGGTCTTTTGAGGAAAGAACCATACAAATCTGAGTGGGCCAGTCCAGTCAGTGCACGTATTTGTCAGTAATCGTGCAGTTCAACGCAGATATTAAGTAGCTCAACGACTCGATCTTAAAACATATAGGTACTTTAGGGCTTTTGCATGTACCTATTTAATTGTCTTTCCTTATTGCGTTACCAATCGATTGTGATTTTGATAAATACCGCTTACGACTGTTTCTATATTATTTAAACCTTGTTTAGACGTAAAAATGTGAGCTTGACTTTCTAGGCAATTCTGTCAATTCTTCCCTGCAGCTTCAAATACGATTTTTTTTTTTGCGTCGCTACGGTATTCTTAAAAGTGACGGAGGCAGTATGAGACCTAACAGTGACTTGAAATTGTGTTATATTTGAAAAACCAGCCGGTCGATGCTGTAAAAAACTCACCGTGAAATCATAAGTGAAGTAAGCACTTAATAGTGTTAATCCCTAGCGAATGACAGCTCACTCCACGCTCACTTCACTCAAGCTTTCACGGTGAGATGGTTACAAAATCGCGCGGCAGTCCTATTAAATAAGTCAATCATTAAATAAAACAACACATAAAAAAAAACATTCCATGTTCATTCTTTATTCAGGATATCCACGTCTGTCGAATTCAGCCGGTCGATTCTGTAAAAATCTCACCGTGAAATCATAAGTGAAGTGAGCAGTGTCAATAGTGTTAATCACTAATGACGCTCACTTCACCCAAACTTTCACGGTGAGATGGTTACAGAATCGCACGGCTGTTTACATTATATAATGACTTATTTATTATTGTGTTAATAAATATGAGGAAATCTCGACTGGCAATGAAAAGCTTTTGTGGACCTGATTTAATTAAATAAAAGTCTCATCAGCCCAGGAATAAAAGCTCTATATAATTAACTTGGACCGTGTTAAAATACGCCTTGTAATACAGTCAAAAAAACATTATTATTTTATATGAATGTAATTAAAATAAATAATATCGGATCGAAGATAAAAGCTTTGTACGGACACCAGCACATCAAACTACTACTTTATATCTCAAATTTCTTTAGTAGATATTCAACTTTATCGCTAAAGCATAAGGTTCAAAGTTGATTTCTTTTAAATGACACTTTAGGGTAGCTCGATCTGCTGGCCTCTGTACTTTAATAATTAACATGGATAGCCCTTGCACAAAAGGTTTCGTTTACTTAACAACTGCTATTCTGTAAAAATCTCACCGTGAAAATTTAGTTGAAGTGAGTAGTCATTACACTGCTGTTGGGGATTGACACTATTGACAGCTCACTTTAAACTCGCTTCACCTAAATTTACACGGTAAGATTTTTACAGACAAGGACAATCGTGCTCCAATGTTGAATCGATACTAGATGAGGATAATTACGATATCAGTGATGAGACATATGATGCATCACTTTTAGAACAACATATTTGTATCCAGCAGGAAGAAGAAGAAGAAGAAGAAGAAAAGGAAGATAGTACACTAGAAGTTCCATTGGATCATTATAAATCCGACGAATAATTTTTCCAAATTATTTTGTCATTTATAAATTACATAATTTACACAGCTTTCATCATTTTTAATACTCCATTTGTATTTCATAAAATACTTTTGAATTCAATAGGATCACAATAGATCGTGGAATAGGATCACAAAAAAGAGTCAAGCACACTACCTCATAGGTGGTGTGGAAACGTGTGCATATTAGGAATAAAATATTTTTTTCAATTTTTCGAACCGCTATATCACGGAAATGGCAATACTTATGAAAAAAAGTGCAGAAACTTTTTTGTAGAAAATTGGATGATCTACAATTTTTTTTTAACTATTTTTGCTGTTCAACTCACCGTTTAGCTGAAAAACGCGAAAAACCTATTTTTGCAAACTTTCACCATCAATACATTTTTTTGCACAAGGGGGATTGATGGGGACTTTTCACAATTAATTTATAGTAGTATTCTGAACATTCATACCAATTTTTAGCTCTATGGGAATTTTTGTAACCTTACTTCTATTTTATGGGCTAATTTGACTGGACTATGGTGTCGATCTAGCGTTAGCGACCGCCGCACGTCTCTTGCGCTCCGTGTTTGTACATGTACCGCCTTTTTTTTTTAAATAATATACTGTCTAGTCCAATTCGGAGCTATCACTTCAAAAACCATCTCCCAGCAAAAGGGCTACAGCCGGTCGATTCTGTAGAATTCTCACCGTGAAATCATAAGTGAAGTGAGCACTTAATAGTTTTAATCCCTGGCGAATGACAGCTCACTCCACGCTCACTTCACCCAAGCTTTCACGGTGAGATGGTTACAGAATTGCACGGCTTGTGTCTTCGTCTTGGGCGAGCTTGAATCCCTCACTGGCGAGGGAGCTCCTATAATACTTCGTTTCGATCAGGATTCAAAATACGAGTAGCTCCCACGACATTAAGACACTCCTTTATTCCCTAAGTGAATAATCTACTATTATGCATGTGACTAGCAAACACGGTAAACGGAGTCATATTTAGAGGCTCGATTAAACACAATATATTGTCTTCTATGAAATTCGACATCAAACGAAGTTATATGAATTATAACGTATGAAATTAAATAACGTGATTAAACTGCAGCATAACAATAAGATAATTGACAGCTAACGTAAATACAACAGGCAGCATGTACATTCCAGCAGGAATGTTGGACAATAACTTGATCTCTATTAGATTCTTCTTTACCAAAAGTATGAAGTCCTTTATCAATTTCGCCTCAGCTTCATCTGAATCTACAACAAAATGCCTGTGCTTTATACACGACTATTTCATTTTGACGATTTTCCATCAATACAAATAGTCTTACCAATGATCATAGTATTGTAAAGTCGAACCAACACCCGGCGAAACTTCACGCCTTGGTTACTCGCCATCTGTCCAGCAACTAATGGCATCATCATCACTGTTATGTAACTAAATATGATAACTAAAATTCTCGTCCAGTCGTAACTGTCTGCAAACTGTAATTTAAAGAAAATGGCGGCGCTAAGCTTTATATGAATATAACTAGCTTTATAATTAAAAAAAAAACAATAACTACATTTGCAATAGTATGCAAATGGAATTATTGTTTTTTATTTTTTATTTATTTTATTTTTATTTATTTATTTAAATCGAACACAAATGATTCATATTGTTGTTAGTAACACTTATAAACTATGTTAGTTAGTTTATATAAAGTTATAGAATGAAAATGATAGCAAATTTTTTTTAACCGACATCCTGGCACTTGGCACATTTTAAAATGCTGCACCGACCCCAAATAAATTACGATAAGAATGATGATGATGGTCTTGGCAGTGTTTATTTCTATCTAAAATGCACTTTGTGAGACTTTAACCGCACTTTGCTCGAGAAAATAAAAATAGATCATCAGAAATATAGATACTTACTTTAAAAACATTCGCATAAAACATTTGGTACGTTACCAAAATGTACTGTAATACTGACAAAACCAGCGAAAATAAATACTGAAACATAAATTAAATACATGATGTTATTCTCACAAAATATAAAAAGTAATAAATATATACAAAATATAAAGGCAAGAACATGAAGAACTCTACAGGTGGCACTTCTGTCCTAAATATCATATTTTAATTTTTTATTTATTAATTTCCAAAAAAGAAGTAGTTACCTGGCGTCCAAAGCATAGCGACACCTTGTCACAGCTGTTTGCTAAATCCCGATAAAGTTCAACCCATCCTTGAATCTGCTCCCTTATGATATCACATTGCTCATCCGAACTAATACGAGTATCACAACTCTTTACTCTCTCATGAACGACTGATATCAACGAAGTCAAGCATTTAAACAAGTGAACAATTATCATAACAACAAAATACAATACTAGGTGCTGAATTACTATTGTATATCTTATAACCGCTTGTGATACCAAAATGGGAACCAAATTCACTTTCGGATATGACGGTGTGAGGACTATTAAAGTTTCAGCGGTTTTGATGGTAGCTAAGGCGAAAAAAATACTGTTCAAAGTTATTCCGATGCAAAATACTTTCATTAGAGAATTAGTTAATTGCTTATTGTCTTTGAAACATTCAGAGACACAAATAATGCTGTTATAATATGACATGAAGTCGCTGCTGTAACAGATAACCGTCACTACGGAGAACACAAAGAGTACACAATGTAAAGCTCCAGCACATGCGTAAATGAATATTGTTTGACTGTAGACATCTCTTCCCAACAACAAATACAACTGATATATAACAATTATAATATGAAACATACTCATGACGATTATTTGGAAGATAATTAAATATTTCATAATCTTCTGCCGACTACAATATTTTCTGTATAAACCTATAAGATTTTCCATAAACAGTAAATTGTTCAACAACTTTATGGGAGACATTTTTACTTGTAATGTTGTGTGTCTCGGTGACGAAGATAGATTAACAGTTAATAGCATGGAGGCAAAAATATATATATATATCTTTTCTTTCACCTAATTTGTTCAAAGTAGTTAATTACATATTTATTAAAGTACTGTAACTATACACAGTGACCTTTTTTGTTTCGATATTAATATACTCGTTTAATATATAGGGTGTGAAAGTCCCATCAAATAGTCGTTACCTACGTATTCTGTACATCAAAATAAGTAACATTGAACAAAAATGATTCGCTTCGAAAAATCGCTGTTTACAGCAGCGCGCAACGTAACACACGCAAAATATTGTACTTCTGGATGTACGCAATAGTACAGGGGGCATTTTATGTTATGTCATTACATTTAAAAGTTGTTTTCATAAAAAAAAGTGGAACTTTGACCTTAAATATCTCCATAACCAGGCGCTTGGTGGACCCAGTCAAGAATGAAGTTCCTTACAAACTTGCATGACGCACACACCCTCGTATACAAGGTGTAACTTAAATAACGCACAACCCCTTAAGGGATCATTGTACCAATCATTATGAACAACTTTTATTATGGGAGCAAGCCTGAAATCGCGAAAAAAAATCAGCTGTTCTTTACGCAGTTATCAGCTGTTCGCATAACTCGTCAAAATGTAGGGAACAGCTGATTTTTTTTCGCATTTCAGGTTCGGTCCCATACTAAAAGTTGTTCATAAAAATCAGTACAGTGACCCCTTATAAGGTTGTGCGTTATTTGAGTTACAGCTTGTATAGTAGAAAGAGAGAGCGAAAGTGTGAATTTCATCCATCAAGTTTTTATAAGCTCTTTTAAAGTTTATGGCATCTTTGATTTTCATCTTTACCTTACTTTCGGCTCTAGCACTCTCGAAGACCATGAAAACTATATGTCTATGTGTCTCTTTCTATTTATACATAATAGAAATTCTCATGGAGGAGGCATAACTCGTTTTATCACCGCAAGCCATGTCAAAGAACTTAGTTCCAAAAATATCACAATGACGGGGAGTACAATTGACTCTCGGCTATTTTACAAATGTGAAATCTGATCGTCCGTTAGGAAATCTTTTTGTAAATAATCGAAAAAATAAATTTTCAAAGCCTACTGTCACTTCATTCGATTTCAGTCTCCTGGCAAATCTGTGTGGAGTTTAACCAATTTCCAATGCTTGGACGAAAGGCACACAGGCCCCTTGTATTTGAGTTTGTCATGCACGCCCATTACCTAATGTAATTTGAGTAATGGTTGGCTTAACTTCAGATGCCTTAGTAGATATACGGGGTGTCCAAAAAGTCATGGATCACCTTTTACCTGCTGATGGGCCACATTGGGATCTACCAATAAAAAAAAATGACCACAGCAAAAGTCTTCTGGTTTCCGAGTTTTTTGATGATTAATGAAATTTTGGAAAATCTCTACATTTGATCAGTTTTTTCCATGCCATTTCTACGAATGAAAACTTTTTCGAGTACAGGTTTTTTTTTTATTTTCATCTTGAATCATCCTACTATCGATTGAATACAAGAAAGTTACAGATATCATCTTTTAAATACCTAAAATTTAGGTTCAAACTTAAAATTTTCACCAAAAAAAAAATTTTATCTTATTTTTGATCGGCCCTGGTGAAAAAAAAATGTATGGTAGGTCATTTTTTTTTTATTGGTAGATCCCAATGTGGCCCATTAGCAGGTAAAAGGTAATCCATGACTTTTCGGACACCCAGTATATGTTTACACTGTAATCTTAGAGAATTCTGCACCGTAATAAATTGTGTAACACACTATCACTGACAATTTGAATTATTTTGAAGGATATTGCTAATCTATTGTTTTATAGGTTCAAAAATGTGTCTGCTCAACAGAGTAAATAACGCAATTATTGTTGTTGATGTGTCAAAATGAAAGCAATTGCTACTAATAGCATGTTACGCAACTACCCTGCTGGTTATATATAGTGCAAAATTTCGTGGCTTCTAAATCACATTATTGATATGCAGAGTAATTTTTGCTTGGTTTTTAAGTTCTAAACTATTTTTTGTTAAAGAACTTATATAACGGTGGTAACCTTTGCGGGCAGAGAAAATGAAGCAACGGGATGGTGATGATGGTATATAATGTCGGCACACAACGTGGTATAGGGCTCCCGGGTATCTGGCGCCACGCGGTTGCGCGTGCGCGCTTTTGCAACGAGGTAGGCCGACTGCCGACGCGAGCAGCGCGCGGCAGCGGGGAGCCGAGGAGCGGGAGCTTACCCCTGTCGAGCGGGCGATGCATGGAAGAAGTAAGTTAGGAGCGGGCTGGCGCGCATACGCGATATTACGTTGTTACACTTAACATATTATTTTCAATACAGCACGGGTGCGGTTGCTAAGCCAGGCTACGCCACTCTACGCTCTACGCTTCCCGTGCCTACGAGCTACGCGCCATGGCTACGAGCCGTAGCAGTACTCACTCATACGTCCACTGTTGCTCATCTAATAAGTACGGTACACACAAGACTAAATATATATATTTGTCTATACTCCAATGTAATTTCCCTACTGTTTATTCCCTTATTAATATATTTTTCAGCTAAAATACACAAATACGCTAAAACCTTCTGTGCCCAAACAATCTTTGTTTGAAACCGTAAAAATTCTCTTTAACATTTTCCACGAGTATTATAAGCATAAAAAGCTCTTATAAATAAATATCAAAGAAAAAATTCAAGTTCAATGAAGCTTAAAAACATGGCTTTCGTTTCAAAGCGCGATTTATTTCAGTTTTCCTCCTTTTGAGAGAGCAGTGTAAAGAACGGAAATAATACAAATTAAAACATTTTGGAGGATGACATTGGTGGAATTAGAATGTGTTTACATTGGCAGATTATTAATGGTACCAGGTAGCCCAGAGAGTTTTTGAGCAAGCATATGTAGGGCGAAAAGTTGATAGCTGAGTAGATGAGATGTTGAGAGAATACCGAAAATATATTAGATAGGAGCCCCTTGGTCAAGAGTCCACTTTCATAATGTGAAAATGGACCAAAAATAAAGAATGAATCAACTATCAGTTCAAGAGTCTGTTCAGAGCGGTGAAAATCGCTCCGCCTCTCTCTTTTACAGATTAAAAAAACTACAGCTTTTTGTCGGCCTTATTTTATGTATAAAGCTATCCGTGGCTTCACTCCCGTGGAAATCAAAAATTATCCCCCTACTACGGGGATAAAAAAGTATTGATTTACAGACATAAAATCTTTTACAAGACATAATCCTCTGTAGAGGCAGTTTGTTTTTATATTTTTTTTAGAAAAGCACTGTTCACCTATACGCTAAACTATGCATTCTTTTAATGGTCAAAAAAATATATCCGTAAGGCAAAAATCCAAATACTTTCAACCGTTACGCGTGAAAAGATGACAGACAGAGTAATCTTCATTTAAAAAATATTAGTTAGCATGGATATGGATGTTTGCGTGGTTAATAAATTTGCCGCGTGCCTGAAAATAGGGCAGTTCAATAAAACGTGACGAGTCGGCCAACACAGGTTTTATGAATTCGATTACTTTGGATAACTTAATCCGTGTTCGTAACTAATGGTTTGTTACTGATTGCTAGAGGTTCCACGTGATTGGCTAGATGAGAGGACTTTTCAGATTTATTACTAGGTCAAACATAGTCGGAATTTTTGGAGAGAAATGTAGGCTGGTTTTTGTTTGGCTTATAAAATCAAAAATCAAAATCAAAAGTCATTTATTCAAACTAGGCTGAGAATCAGCACTTTTCGAACGTCAAAATTACAAAAGACAGTATAACCTATCAGTAATCTAATTCTGGAGAAAGAACATAAACATTGTCTTGAGTTAATCAGGGCGACCAACTATTCTTATCGTTTAAGTACTCGTTGATGGAATAGTATGCCTTGGAACAAAGGTTGGATTTTACTTGAGCTTTAAATGCATTAAAAGGCAAATCTAGCAAAGAAGAGGGTAGCTTGTTATAAAAGGCTATACCAAGCCCAACAAATGAGTTATGAACCTTATGAAGCCGGTGAAAGGGAGCACGTAGTTTGTCCTTATTTCTGCTGTTAACATTGTGAACATCACTGTTTTTAGTATACTAGTGTATATTTTGCCTAATATATACATATATATTATTATATATTATAGTTGTGTTATTTTGGAGAACTTTGTTGGTATAACTCAAACTGAAATCATTAACTTCAATTAAAGCATTTACAGGCACTTTTAGATTGCTTATCGGTCAGAAAGTTAAAGCTAGGTGCCCATTCCAAAACGTAGATCTCTATGGAGAAGAACGGGCAAGAAACTCCAAAGACACTCTTTTAAAATAATATATTACAAAATTCTACGTACATTATTCTTGTTGCTTCTATATACAACGTGTAACGTTAAATGCGCAAAACCTGAAAATAGTTTGATGAGAATAACGAGCAGAATTAATTGAACCACTTTTTAATATAGGTCACATTTTTCAAAAAATCTTCATTAAAAACGTTGCCGTGTCTATTTATTTATAGGTTAAGGAAGTCAATGTCAGCGCGGCGCAGCGGCCCGGTGACGACTCCTCCCTCGATAAAGCGTCGTCGCAGACGCAAGAAACGATCAGAATGGCCAGTAAAGCTAAAACAGCACATAAAACCTTTACCTACCTTTACCTTTACCTTTACCTTTATTTAATGACTTATTTTCTCTCTGAAATAGGTCAATTGAATTAAAAATCAGTTGGGGTGTCTGAGGTTTTGCGCATTTAACGTTACACGTTGTACTCGTATATGAGAACAATGTAAAAAAAAAAAGCAATATAAGATTAATCATCATCTGTCTAGCCTTTTCCTTTGACTACCTATCTGACCTAAACAACCTAGTTACTGGGTAAACTGGTGAGGGTTATTGGATACTGACGGAATTTTAGTTGGCAAGTTTTTAAGCACGTCTAAACTTTTATGGAGTCGTGTCAGGCGCTAATTAATTTGACAGGATTAAACTAAAATTTATCTTCTGTCCTTTTCTTAATGAAATAGACAGAAAAAGATGCACCGAACTTAAATTTAGTTTATTTTGTGAACAAGAGAATCGGCGCCATTGTGGATGAGTTATCATACTTTCCGGCTTCTGAACTGAGCGTAAGGATTGCATAGGGGTCATTTGATGGGTTCAGGAGCTTTTAACAGAATTCCGGTAAGGAATTCTGATCGAGCCATTAGGCTAACTCGTATAGGGTTTTTTACGAAATCATAACTGCCAGTTAACAATGAAAATCTGTACGAAATTATAATTATGTAATTAAATAAAGTTAACACAAAATGAAAATAAAAACACTCTTATGATACTTTATATATGACACATAATATATCTACACTTAAAAATCAATATTCTAAAATCTACCGGTTAAATGATATGGTTAAATTGCAACATAATTATGAGATAATTGACAGCCATCGTGAGTATAACTGGCAGTATGTACATCCCAGCAGGAACGTTGGACAATAACTTGATTTCTATTGGATTCTTCTTTATCAGACGTATAAAGTCCTTTACCAACTTCGCTTCAGCTTGACTTGAATCTGTAATAAGAGATCAATGATTTTACGCTTAAGTTTTGTCCACAAAATCAACAATAGAATTAGTCTCACCAATAATCATAGTATTGTGAAGTTGCACCAACACCCTTCGAAATTTCACTCCTTGGTTACTTGTCATCTGCCCAGCAACTAATGGCAGCATCATCATTGATACGTAACCAAATAAAACAATCACAACTCTCGTATACTCTTCGGTGTTCCCAATCTGTAATTTCAAAAACCTTCCTCACACGACTGACAACTTGATCTGAGCGAGTAGCTCAGATTGCTGATTGGTCTTCAGCTACATCCAGCTAGACTGGTAGCTGCCAAAAACAAAGTTCGCAAAAGGCTGGGCAAGTGATAACTGTTTTACTTTAGATGTTTTTCAAATGATATGGACCAGAATCGTACCTAATGATCAAAGGCTTGCCTCGTATTGTGAAAAATAAAACCTCTTAAAAATACAGACATTACTTAGCTGCAGAATTATGGATCTTTTTGTTAGCAGACTTGTCGATTTCCAACCACCAGTACAAGCCGGGAGAGAATAGCAAAATGTGTCAGGCACAGTAATTTTGCTCGTAAAAGTTAAAGAATTATTTGCAGTATATATGTAGGTTCTTACTTTTAAAACATTCTTGTAAAAAATATAGTACATCATCAAAATGTAATGTGATGTTGACAATATGATCGAAAAGAAAAACTGAAACACAAGAATACCATTAATGTAACAAATAATACAAAGACAAGAACTAAAACAGCACGTGCTTAAATTATCTAGGACCTCTAGGTATAATATTATGTTCTAAATACCTGGCGTCCGTAGCACAGCATCACTTTGTGACAGCAGTCAGCTAATTCTCGATACAGTTCAACCCATCCTTGAATCTGTTCCTTTGTGATATCACATTCTTTATCAGAATTAATATCACATTTCCCTAAACTCTCCTGAATGGATGACACCACTGAAGTCAAGCATTTGAACAAATGAACCAATATCATAACAACAACATACAACATTATGTACTGGAATATTATTGTGATTCTTGTAATTGTTTGTGATACCAAAATTGGAACCAAAATTAACGGACTTAACTGTGAGAACTTCATAAAAGTGTCCACAGATCTGAAGATAGCAAACACTATAGAATATAAAATAAAGTGAATGCTGACCCAGTATGTTTTCTTTAGAGACTTTATAAGTTTCTTGTCATCTTTAAAACGTTCAGAGACAATACTGATGCTTTTATAATATGACATGAAAGTACGGCTGTAACAGATACCAGTCATGACGGACGTCACTGAAGATAAATAGGCTGATACAGAAAGACCAGCAAAAATTAAATTGATTTGATTGGTATTAAGCTCTCCTAACAACAAATATAATTCATAAATAACAATTATAGTGTGCAACATAGTCAGGACGAATATTAGAAAGATAATAAAACATTTCTTCGTGTTCTTCTCACTACAATAACTCCTGTATATTCCGAAGAAGTTCTCAATTAACAATAAATTGTTGAAACTGTTTATTGGGGACATTTTTGTTTCTTAAGTTGTGTGCTTCTGTAACGACGATGAAGTAATACTTTTAATGGATGGAAGCAAACATTTCATTAGATACTTTTAATTTGTAATGAGTAGTCTTTTATTTAAGTAAGTAATTGTCCGACTGTTGTTTTGATGACAATACATTATTAATCATGCTGTTTAATTATCTAGCTGATGTGGTCAAACCACGTCATAAGTATTATAGAATAGAATATATTTATTTACTTTAAAACATGGTACATTAAGTTCTTATAAATAGAATTATGATCTTACATGTTTCGCCAAGGATTGGCATACAAATATTTAAACACGTTGCATGTACTCGTAAAAAAATAAAAAGATATATTAATTTGTTAAAATTATTATTCCAACATGTCTCATAACTTTTGTGAATTCTTAACAATAATAGGTACCTACTTACAAAAAGTGGTAATATAATGAAAATCAGTAACTATATTTATCTGTTACGTTTATATCAATAAATTCTTTCACGCTTACTGAAATTACTTTAAACAGTGGTTCCAGTTTTCTTTTGTATTTCGTACCTATTCTTACGACCGTCAAAATATTGTTTTCTCTCTCTCTCTCGACTCGGCTGATGTACAGACGCCAGCACATCAAGCTACTATAATCTGTCAAATTTCATTAATAAATTTTAAACTTTATGGCTAAAGCAAAAGGTTCAAAGTTGATTGGGAAAATTTTACGGTTTCGAGTAGCTTGATGTGCTGGCGTCTGTACCTACCAGTTACTATTCCACAAATTCGTCCTACCTAAACGAATTCTGAGAAAAAAGCCAATAACAGATTCCTGCTTTATATTCCATACATTTATATTATTTTATTTTACATCTAAGATACCTCCAAGAGGCTTAGATACCGATACCGTTTCGTATTAGTGGCTTAAGGCACCTTAAACGATTAATAATGTTTGCGTATGCTTCAGACGGTTCCAATTTACTAGATTGATATTACACGTGTTAGGTTATATGAGGACAATACCTACACGTGGTATACAAGGTCAACGTAAATTAGCTAGAGAAACTCCTTAGACGTGGTTGGTATCGATATCTAAACATGATAAAACTAAAAGAATTTGATGATATATTTTTTTGGGTTAGGTTATTTATTTACTTAAAATGTCAGTTTAAAAATCAGTTTCTTTTTTTGCGTAAACTTAACTGACATGATGGATATCCATATCTAAACACAATGAAACACAAAAAAATAATATTTTTAAATATTGATGGTATTAATAGAAGGCGTCGCGGCGTAATTAGACGCTTTTTCTAAGTTCTGTAATTTACATTTTTTGATTTATCATTTATTAACCCTTAACCACTGACGTGTATTTACTAGCATTAACGCTGACGTACGTCTCATGGACGTTCGCTTTTTTTAAACAGGCTTTATTCAGTAATTAGGTATGATACTATGGTTATTTTATTATACAACGTGTCCCAGAAATCAACGTCAAGCCGAAAACGGGCAATAGGCCAAGTCGTGATAGCTATTAGAAAAATATAAAAAAAAATCTTGGTCATGTACTTTTCGAATTATAAGCATTCAAAAATAAATCTCAAAAAGTGACACCCTGTGATGGTTTTTCAAGTCCTGTGACTACATTATTAACATTTCGGTAGTTTTTTTCTCTGTCATGTAACCATGAATAACCCTTCTGTAAATTACAGTTAAAAGTAAAACGTAACTGCCTCAGTTCTAAATTAAATGTTAGATTTTTGCCCAATATTGAATTCAAAATAATGACATCACCCAACTTTAACCGACTGTACTGAAAAAAAAATCTACTACACTATTTTGGCAAGTAACTTTAAAAGATGGCGCGTTTAGTCAGGATTCCAAAATGGTATAACACATACTAATTGCTACTTCTTAATTGAGAAAAAACATTTTTTTTTATGAAGCCGTATTTCATAAAAGTTCGATTGAGACGAAGAGTGACGTTATTTTGACTAGTGTGAGCGAGAAAGATTCATTTTAGCTAATGTGAGTGACGCTACTTTGACAAGTGGGAGCGAGATAGATAGTGACGCTACTTTTATCTAACTAAGAGGGAGACGGATTGACACATCATTTCATATGTGTGAGTGAAACAGATAGAGACGCTACTCTGACTAAACAGGGATGCGTCGGCAAATTGTGCAATACTGCAGTACGTTACGCTCTTTCGTTGACTGCACATCTTTTTGTATTCGTATTGACTTCGTACTTACAACTGTGGCTTTGTTTATTGGACTTGATTTGCATTGTAATTTGGATTTATCTGCACCGTTTCTGACAACCCCGGACTTGTTTTAATCGCAACCCCGTGTTTGTGTAGTGTTTTATCATGCCATCTCGATACACCGCACAGGAATACGCCAACATGCATCTCATTTATGGAGAATGCTTATGCAACGCCAATGCCGCAGCAAGAGTGTATCGTGAGAGATACCCGAATGCTGAGCGTCATCCCGATCATCGAGTATTTATTAATGTGCATCGGTCATTATCAGAGGGTCGATTTCCTAGCCAAATGGTTAGCGAGGGAAGACCCGTTATGCCCTACGAAGCCGAAGTATTGCAAGCAGTTGAAGAAGACAGAAGTATCTCAGTACGTGGAATTGAACAGAGCATAGGAGTCCCCAAAAGTACTGCACATCGTATTTTAAAAAAGAACGAGTTTCACCCATACCATGTACGACGAGTACAAAGTCTGCTACCCCGAGACTACCCAGAGAGAGTACGATTTTGTCGAACGATGTTGCAGAGGCACCGAGAGGACCCGCGATTCTTTGAAAAAATTCTATGGTCCGATGAATCAACATTTAAAAAGGACGGTTACATGAACCTCCACAATTTGCACGAATGGCACGTGGAAAATCCAAATTTGATGCGGGAAGATAGATCTCAGTACCAGTTTAAAGTAAATATGTGGACGGGAATTTTGAATGGTAAAGTTATTGGTCCAATCGAGCTGCCGGAGAATTTAAATGCCCAGGGTTATTTGAACTTCTTACAGAACCAATTACCAGAATTATTGGAAGAAGTGCCACTGAACATTTACGGCAGCATGTGGTATCAACAAGATGGCTGCCCAGCGCATTATGCTCTCACTGTACGAGAGTTTCTCAATCGAGAATACCCCGATAGGTGGATTGGGCGGGGTGGTACAATTTCGTGGCCTGCCCGTTCACCCGATTTAAACCCCATAGATTTTTTTTACTGGGGTACGATAAAGGATAAAGTGTACTCTAAACCAATTCAAGATTTAGACGAGCTGCGCCAAAGAATTGCAGAAGCCGCTGAATACATCAACTCAAGAAGATACGCCCGTCTTATTACGCGATCATTTTTAAAGAGATGTAGAACTTGCATTGCAGCTGAAGGAAAACAGTTTGAACATTTGTTATAAAACTTCGTAAATCTGATTTAATAAAAATTATAATAAAAGAAATCCAACGACTGAATTTTATTTCAAATGCACCTAAAACCAACAATGTACTTTTTTTCCTCAATTAAGAAGTAGCAATTAGTATGTGTTATACCATTTTGGAATCCTGACTAAACGCGCCATCTTTTAAAGTTACTTGCCAAAATAGTGTAGTAGATTTTTTTTTCAGTACAGTCGGTTAAAGTTGGGTGATGTCATTATTTTGAATTCAATATTGGGCAAAAATCTAACATTTAATTTAAAACTGAGGCAGTTACGTTTTAACTTTTAACTGTAATTTACAGAAGGGTTATTCATGGTTAGATCACAGAGAAAAAAACTACCGAAATGTTAATAATGTAGTCACAGGACTTGAAAAATCATCACAGGGTGTCACTTTTTGAGATTTATTTTTGAATGCTTATAATTCGAAAAGTACATGACCAAGATTTTTTTTTATATTTTTCTAATAGCTGTCACGACTTGGCCTATTGCCCGTTTTCGGCTTGACGTTGATTTCTGGGACACGTTGTATATTATAACTTTGGCATACGTGGGAAATATTTAATAAAAAAGACAGCATAGCAATTTTATTTAAGCATTTATTTTACGAAATAGAAAAAAAAAAAAAAAAAACTGTAATGTAAACGTCACTGGATCTTAGGAAGGTACAGGAAAGGACATGTACGTACGTGTACGCTGTGAAAAGATATTGTAATTTTTTTTTCGCGTCTACGTCTCTCAGACGTACGTCAGTGGTTGAGGGTTAAGATATCGATACCTATTAGGTCTGCGGAGTTTCGCTAACTAATTTAGTTTGACCCTGTATAATGAAAGTGATCATATTGAGATACGAGGCTACATTTGAATTAGACTTAAGTTTTCTGAAGTAATTTGCACAAAGTAAAGCGTCTGTCTGGGTTCCAATGTTAAAATAATAATTAATACATATTTATTATTTAAAGTTTCATTACTATTGAAGTGCCGTATCCAAAGAGGTCTTTATAAATTAAAACAATTGTTTTACACAATAGTCAGCAGTAATTCCGCTCTTTTGTCCAGTACGAATATTCAAATGATGCTGTAACTCCCTGGTTGTCAATAGCTCCGTAATGATTTCCAATCAATCCAATAATTAACGATGTATTCACAACATGTTCACAATACATTTGACTAATTAACTAGTTTGCTTTTGGTTCGAATTAAATTACTTCGGTATAAGGCCTTAGCCACACTGTGTTGGTCGGCTGCGTCCGACGGTTACGCACCCTTGAGTTGAGCTGCACGGTTACTGACGAATGCGTGCACTGACTGCACAGGTCCACTCAGTGTGGTTCTTTCCTCAAAAGACCACTTCAGACACCAATCTACATGGTCCTCAAAGATTATATCCGGATTTTTATATACACATTGACATTGATGAATTTTATATAAACAATGACATGGATATTTACTTTGTGTAAAGTATCTTATTTTTATTATTATTACTGTGAGTGTGAAGACTATGTGGGTCATTTCTTTTTTTCGGTTTTCCTTCTTAGTTAGTTTTAATCATGATCTGGCAGTTTGAGTCATTTATGCGGCCTACCCAAATGTCCTTTCATTGGTATTGTTCGTCGAATCGTAAGGCTCCTCAAGTTCTGAGTTGAGCTGCACGATTTTTAACAAATGCGTGCACTGACTGGACAGGTCCGCTCAATCTGTGTGGTTCTTTACTCAAAAGACCATTTCAAACACCAATCTACATGGTCTTCACATTATCTGACCAAGATTATGTCTGGACTTTAAAAGAAAATGTGACCTCTGAGTTTGTTTCGGCCTTTCTTCTCAGAGTAGTCAGAAAGGAAACGCCGACCTCATATAGTTTAAAAAAATATGATTGACATGTAAAAGTGTTTGTACAATCCTACTTACAGAAAATAAATCATTTATCATTTATCATTTGATGACCTGCGTTTAGTGAGTCGGAAAGTGGTTACCTGTTTTTTCGTTTAGCCTATACTGTCCCCTCTCCTGGGTAAAGGCATTTTTTTTTTGTTTCCTGGTTCGAAAATCCTCATGAATGTTCTCCGCCCTGTGGCGGGGTCTGTCAGACTCTTACTGACTAAAAACCACCCCGGTGTTCCATCTCTCACCTACGCTGGGGGTCGCGGCAAAGTACAATCCTTCCGCAAACCCCAACTGGTGCCGGCTCGCCACTGCGGGCCTCCTCGGATCAGGGGGGGAGTGAGGTGTTTGACTCCCCCCGCGACGTCTAAGAGGGGCGCGCGTGGAACGCTACGCGCCGCCACCTCGGATCCTGATATATGGGGGCCCCGACGTCCCCGAGTCCGTCGCACCTGGACCTATTCAGGGGGGCTGGAAGAGGGTGTTATCCGCACTCCGCCGACGCCTGGTGTGCCTGCTGCGGGTCCGGAGATTGGTCTCGACCTCCCTCAACCTTTCCGCAGCCTCCTTCTGTGAAATGATGGTTTCACATGAAGCGAATAAATTCGATCCCATCACTTAGTAAGATAAAATGTAATTTAATACGCATTTCAATTTTTTTTTTTTTTGTCAAAACTATAGGTACACGTACGGTATTATGATGTCTGTAAGAAGTCATAAATAAGGTATGTAATTCAATAAGATAAGGCAGTTTATGTATTTATTATATTTTATTGCGCATTTTAAAGTTAACTTTTACGTAATTTGGAATAGTTACGTTCTAAGGCAGCTATCAAAAAACGGTTAATCTAGTGGACAGAGTGTACCTAGTCCTCATTTGTTTCTTTTTGCTCCATTTTTAAGTACTTATCATATATTATTGTGCCTTACTCATGGGATCATAAAGGAGAGAAAAGAAAAAATATTCAGCCAACTACTTTCAGACTTTTCGCATAATTTGAGTAAAACGACCCATAAAAACGATCGCCAATAGATTTCTTTACAAAACCGCTTCAATTCTCAATACTTTCCGACAGACTCGCCCACTTGCTCCAAGTTAGTGATACAATCAAAGCCAACAAGTAAAACTTCAGAAGTGTATCGCGATTTATGAATATTGGGACGACGCGACCGCAACGTACCACTGTCCATTTTTAGTTTGTCTGTTCAGTCAGCCGCGAAATCAAGGGTTTTAGATCCGACAACCTACATTTGCAGTTCACGAAACTTATAACCAACCTTAATACGGTGAAAATAGAGTGTAGAGTATGATAATTCAGCTGAAAAATAGAATTGTAAAGTCGACTTTTCTTATAAATTATGATACAAACTAGAAGACTGTAAAATAATAAGTCGGGGAAAATCTTTATTTTATCTTTTATGTTTGCTTGTTCGGGGGATTTCCTTGACTGATTTTAATACTAAACTTGAGGGGAATACAAAAATGATAGGTAGTCTTATAGAGTTTTCTTTGATGTCGATGTTAAAAATATCCATTATTCGGTACGATGAGAATGTTTAATTTTTTTTTACTTTTACTTCCCTGTGTATTATGTTTATTAATTTTGTAAGGTAATTAATTTACATACTGAGCACCTTTTACTATATCTATTTGTATTCGTTTATACTCGTTACATATTGTAAATTAAACTAGCTTTTCGTGTTGGAATTACGCAACGGATAATGAAGCGGTTTTCACCATCATTTAGAAAAATGATTCCAGAAAATATATGTGTATAATACATTAATATTAAACTTACATATAATAAAGAAATGGCGATGTTTTTTCAAATCGTATAAACCGTGCGAAGCAGGGCCGGCTAGTTACCTATACAGGGTTATTTGTAAAACACCAACAACCTCTTAAGAGGTCATTGTACTCATCATTATGAACAACTTTTACTATGGGACCAAACCTGAAATCGCGAAAAAAAAATCAGCTGTTCCCTACATTTTGACGACTCGTACGAACATAAATGTAGGGAACAGCTGATTTTTTTTTCGCGACTTCAGGTTTGGTCCCATAGTAAAAGTTGTTCATAATGATGAGTACAATGACCTCTTAAGAGGTTGTTGGTGTTTTACAAATAGCGAAAATCATGAGGTCGAACCCAGCATTTTTATGATTGCAATTTAAGATACGTGTTGTAGAAGATAAAACCAAAATCAAAAATATTTTATTTCACACAAACCTGCATGAGCACTTATGAAACGTCAGAAGCTAGGCGCACAGTACCAATTGGCCGTTTCCTATGGAGAAGAGCCGGCAAGAAATTCCACAATTACTCTTTTAAAAATAATTACCTACAATGTTTTCAAATTACAATTTTAACAGGTATGGGAGGACAGCCTGAGAGGCCTGTCAACATCATCATCTGCCTACCCTTTTCCCAACTATGTTAGGGTTGGCTTCCAGTCTAACCGGATGCAGCTGAATACCAGTATTTTACATGGAGTGACTGCCTATCTGACCTCCACAACCCAGTTACTGGGTAATAGGATACCCTTGGTAAGACTGGTTGTCAGACTTTCCGGCTTCTGACTACTCGTAACGACTGTCGAAGATCCACGAATGACAGCCGGACCAACGGTTTAACGTGCTTTCCGAGACACGAAGAGGTCTCGGTATGTAAAGATGGTCACCCATCCACAGCCTAACCGCGGCAAGCGTAGCTTAACCTGATCGATCGACCTATGCGGCTGTTATTATTTAGCACTGGCTTGTTAACAATACTCATAAAATAGAAAAAAGGTATACAAATCTACAGGCTACAAAGTCTACAACGTTCTCAGACTTAACCAATTCTCAACCATTATAAACTTTCCAACAAAACAGCTTACTATATCATGAATCTCATAACAACTATAAACAAGACCACTTTGTCGTGTCTCCACAAAACTTGTAAAAGTAAACACAGAGGGACAGCATGAAGCGGCACTTTGAAATAAAACAAACTACGATTACGTTGATACTTTCATTGGGAACGGAGCACACATGTTTTGGGGGAAGCCGATTTGAAGTATAGATTACCTTCCACAATCCAACCGAAATTGAACGTGGTTCATCACAGTCCCAGAGTTCAATACCTATGTCTTTTTAAACAACAAGTTGCCAATACAATTTAAAAGTATAAACAGCATTAACTTGTTTAAAAACAAATACAAGACATGTTTATTGAGGAAGGGCTATAACAATATCGATGAGTTCATAGATGACAAACGACAGCTACAATTAATTGAATTATGAATTTATTATTTGTGTTAATATGGTTTTTTTTTAATTTGTTTTACAAAGTATTGTGAATTTTAAATTTAAATGCAATTTTGGTGATTATTTAATTTTCTGTTACTGAATTATTGACATATAATTATTTATAATTTATATTGTTCCATTTTGAATCCGTAATGAATTTTTAAATATGAACGTATTTAATAAAAAAAATACATTACGTTTCTTTTGCTTGTTATTATTATTTGATTTATAATCACTGTAATATTTTCAACACAATGTATAAATAACTTATGAGTTATGACTACGTACGGCCCTATAATAAGATTAGAGGTCTGTTTGTGATAAAAGTTTTTTTTTTTTTAAAGAAAAGCTTAACTAGGCATTCTTGGCCTTACCAAGCATAACTGATGGGTTTCATGCTCATGAATGCTCAAATCTGGGAAAAATGACTACTCATAATTTCCTCTTAAGGGCGAAGCGCCAAGGTAACCCGCGTAATTCAAATTTTCTTAGGTTTAACAAAAAATGAACGAGTAAAGTGAACGAGTGAATGATGAATGAGTGGTTGTATGTTGAACAAAAAATTGATTTACGATCGTAACAAGTATTTATTTACAGAATTATAATCACTAAACTCATTAATACAACCCTCTAACGTCGTTACGTTACGTTACGGCCGCGAATCATATTCTGTTCAACATACAACGTTACACTGCCTGTAAATTGCAAAAAAAAATTAAGAAAAATTTAATTTCATCTTGATTTATGTTTTGGAAGGACGACATTCAACTGATAATTCCAAATAAACGTGAAAGTATTATTTTAAAATATCTCATAACGACCTTTTATGTAAATAGATCGATAAAAATATTGTGAGTTTTTATATTATTTCATTACTTTCTTTTTCATCTCATAAATTATTTCCAGATAGACCAAATATCTTACTTTAAAAAGACAGCTAACGGTTCCGCACACCTTCAAAATTAAACTCTCTCAAGCTCTCGTAAAACTGAACCAACCCAAGACAACAAAACGTATTAAACTATCCAGCTAAACAGCGTCACCTCTGAAACAAAACAAGCTGTATCACGTAGCCGGTAGCTGGGACAGCTTGCAGAGAAACAGCTCGGAACAGCTCGTTCTCGTTTCAGACATGCTTCGTAACTGACAGGGGCGATGTGCTTCTATTTCGGAATGAGGCTGCGATATCTTTTATGTTGGACTATTTTAGGAAGGAAGACATCCTTGTCATTCCCACATATCGTTGTGAAATCTGTCTTGTTGTCCGTGAGTGTAAACGAAAACCACTTATCTGCTATACAACACTACTTGCCTGGCCACCACCACCCACGTGTCTGATCTGGTCTTGTCTGGCGGTAGAACTTGGTGTGGGTTCTAACACATCAATCATCATCTGGAGACATTTATGAAGTAGGATATTTTACCAACGCGTGTCGTGTATCGACGTTTTCGCGCTACGTGACACCTCGGCTCTGCGAAATACGCCGCCGACCGTACTTAGTTACCTAATAGATTTTGAAATATTTTTTTTAATATGTAAGTAAACAAAACAATGACCTAAATTTGTTTTTTTTTAGATTATTTGTGTAAGTATTTTGTTTAGAGGTGTGTGTTTCCTGAAAATAGAGCAATTAAGTATTATTTTGTTTTTTTTTTTTTGTTTCAATAAACAGTACTCAGACGATAATAATGGCACATCTAGTCTTAGTACGAAACTGTCACACGATGTGATTGCCAGAGACGACGATCTAGCAATTCACGTAGCAAACAAAATTAAAAACCATTTATTCAAATTAGGCTGAAAAACAGCACTTTTTGAACGTCAAAAATATATCTCTCAAACTATAAAACTTTAGCTAGGAAAAATGTGGTTAAATAATTAGGAAATGACCTCCTCTATATGCGAATATGCTATGGCGGGTCCAGATCGGGTCACCCTGTATAATAGTTATGGTTTACTACCACTTAGCGGACGGGTTGATAATCACAGTTTACTGTTATCACACTTATCACTAAAGGACGCTACTGCTTACGCCTTTGACATTAGCCCGTTACATCTGTTACCCTACCCGTATAAGGGAAAGGTAACACCATCATCATCACTGTTATGCCTCTAAGTATTACCGTTATTAAAACAGCTACAGGACAAAGAATATACGAGGAACTACAGCCGGTCGATTCTGTTAAAATCTCACCGTGAGATCATAAGTGAAGTGAGCAGTGTCAATAGTGTTAATCCCTAATGACAGCTCACTCCACGCTCACTTCACCCAAGTTTTCACGGTGAGATGGTTACAGAATCGCACGACATAGGGCCTTTGCTTTTACTAGGTCTGTAGAATGTAAGAAGATAAATTGATATTGGTGATCGACATGCCTACTGTGTTCAACGCCGGAACGTGGATCCCCGCGAAACATGATGGCTTTTTAATTGTTTCTGTAATTACGGCATTCAACCGGTTAAATTGTTCCTTCAATAGAGCTCGCGAAATTCAAAACTTACGGTTTTTGCAAATCGCAGAGCGGTTTTACGTCGTATGTCAGTCAAGATACAATTCACGGCAATTATGATAAAATAATTACTAAATTATATATCATTTAAAACATCAATATAGCTCTCGAAATTATATTTGCCACAAGTCGTCATATTTTGACGAAATACGTGGGTGGATCAAATATAAACCGGACTTAAGTAAAAAAAAATACGCACGTATTATTATACTCGTAAAAAAAAGGGAATATATTTAATTTTTTTACATAATCTCCCCTTCTATTAACACATTTTTCCCAGCGCAGGGGATGTTTCTTGATGCCAGTATCGTAGTGTATCAGAATGTAGTCGGTCGTGCCTTTAGCCAATTGCACACAAATGATTCCACTATCTGGTCAGTGCGAAAACGGCGTCCTCCACTTGAATTTTTTTTTTGTGCCATTCTACACTTGAGTTCTTGAAAGCGTATTCTTATCGAACTGTAGAGTCAATGGATGCAAAATTTCGGAAGGTTTTATGCCCTCCCGTGTTTAAAAAATTATGATAAGTCGTTGCTCAACAGACTTATATACCTCCTGCTCATACATGATGCTACTGGCGCGCAATAAACTAAAGTGAGCCGGACCACTAGCCCCTAGATGATCCCCCCTAACACATGCAACAGCACCAAACGCGTCACTTCACTCAGCGACCAGTAATAAAAAAAGTCCTGTTTATATTTGATTCACCTAATACATATTTTTATTTGTACCAAAACTAATTGCGAAAGCTCAATTGAGGTTTTAGAAAGAAGAAAGAAAGAAAGAAAAAACGTTTACTCTGCATAAACAAAACGCACGTTACATAAAATAAGACATAAAATAAAAACAAATTATTGCCTCTTTCAAATGCAAAAACCGTAACAAGCAACGTTTTGTATTTCATCGGCCTTGCCGGATCCCCCTTGATCAAATAATTACTCCACAGCAGATCAAAGATACCGTCGACAGACCGTAATAGCATCATTCCGTACCACTCCTACGACAAAATGTAATATGTTCCTCACTTGTCGCTTTCCTAATGAATCACCAATTTAACATAATGACAATACACCATTGCCTAGCAACATTACGTTCGTAATTACAGCCTGAAGTACATAATACATTGGGAAAGTACTTATGTATGAAGTTTATTACTTCTTCTGGCATTTGTACCTTTGATGTGTACTTCCCAAATCGAGTAAGGAATTAAGGAGTGAGTTCGAATTTACTTTTCTTTTCTTTTTTTATTCTTTGTTTAATTAGGGACTTTTATGACCGCAATGCGTATAACAGTCCCTTAGTCAGTACCCTAAATACATAGTGCTACGGATTACATGGACACGGGCCATGAATCTGAACAGACTTTTCGCATCCTCACACGCTTTTCGCTGTGATGGGGCCATACAGGGAGGCGTCATAGCTATTATTGGTGTTTTACGGAAAAAGGATGGCTCGTTTGTTCTGTATAGACTATAACACTTCCCTATACTATACTATCGTTTATCTTACAAGGAAGGTATCCCGACGTGTCACCTCCGATTTTTTTGTGGCCATATATGTTATTCTCCATCAAATTTTAAGAGACACGTATTTTTTTTTTTGCCAACGCGCCTTTTTTGGGGATGAAATAGCCCCCTTTGATGAAACATTACCACCTTTCGGGGCAGTTTGAGGGTTTTACATACTTCTAGTTAATATTTTTCCAAAAGACTATTAATATCTTTAACACAAGTTGCCTTGGTAACTTAGCAAGGGTGCTGGTGTCGCCACACTATTGTATAATTTACTTTAAACTGTATGTACTACCATGTGTTTAATGTAAAATGTAAAACTTGATGCAAATAAATTATTATTATTATTATTATTATTAAAACAAAATTATCACAGTTATCAAAAAATAATGTTCAAAAGGCATGTTCCGGCAAAGCCGTTTATCAGGCGTTATTAATTTTATTAATTTCAGTGTGTGTCCTTGTATGTATTTATAGTATCGCAATGTTATAATTATAATTTTAATTTTTAATTTTTATGCTAGAATTTTTGACATTTATTATGAATTTATTTTTATTATTATTTTTTCATTATTTTATGTTATTTTATTCTATTATATGAATGCTTTGAAAATTGTAAATTGTCTATGGGCCTTGTTACCCGAAATAAAAAAAAAAATGAATTTTAATATATTTTCCATTTTTTTTTATATTCATTTATTGGATATATTAATATATCCACCACCAGTATTTTACATGGAGTGACTGCCTATCTGACCTCCACAACCCAGTTACTGGGTAATACGATACCCCTAGGTAAGACTGGTTGTCAGACTTTCGGACTTCTGACTACCCGTAACGACTGTCAAAGATCTACGAATGACAGCCGGGACCAACGGCTTAACGTGCTTTCCGAGGCACGGAGTAAAGATGGTCACCCATCCACAGACCAACATCGGCAAGCGTAGCTTAACCTGATCGATCGACCTGTGCGGCTGTTATTATTTAGCCACGGACCCCTCAAAATTGTTTGACCAGTGATTGAAAACATACCTTTGGCTAAAATGCCAATGTAACAGCTAAAACGATCAGGCATTCCAGCATATCATGACCCATTAAGTCTGTTGCACGTAAGCTTGTCAATTTATCGTCATTGCCAACAGAAGATTGATTACTGTAAAAAAGCTGTACGTTCGTTTAGTTCGATTTATCTACCAAGGCTCGATGTCGTTCTACTAAAAGGTATTGCTTCGTCAAACTTGTCACTCATGTAGAGACAAAAATAAATGTAAGGTCCTCCTCGAACCCTGATGTTTTTTTAACTGGTAGTACCTATGGAAAAACCTGTTGTGTAGAAATCGGCATGGTATGAGCTTGTGATGCCTAGAAATCAGGGAAATTTCTTCAGGAAAATTTTGAGTATAAATGTGGAAGGTGTGAATGATGATATGGCTAGAAAGGGAGTTACTAATGAGATGACGACTTATAGAGAAGTAAGAGAGAAAAAGTCATGTTGCACCGACCCCTAATAAATTAGGATAACAGCAAAAGAAGGATGAGTCCCCCTCCTATCACACCAGTTGATCCTTCTTTCGAGCAGCCACGTAGCAAGAGATCGACATAATTTTTTTGCACAAAGATAGTTTATTGGCCGGTGGTTATCCCGGGAAAAATTCCGGGAGCTCGGTCCTTGTGGGATAAGCCACGGAAGAAGCCAGTCAAGCGGAAGGTAAGGCTTGTCATTAATATTTCTCAGTTAATCACACTAACCGCAACATTACAAAATATTATGTTCAGAATCCCATATCGCAAGACCGCAAAACCGTCATAAATCCTTTAGTTTATTAGCTTCATAATTCGCTTTAAATTCACTCATAAGCTGTATTGACAAGCGACGATACTGCCAAAGGTTGGCAGTAATTAGGTGGGCGATTAATGGCACCACTGACGCCTTTATACTGTTCAGTGCCAATAGCGGGCTTTGGCGCCAGCGGACGATGCCAAACTACGGCATAATAGATGGCGGGATTTAGTTTAGATTATGTTGTTCGTTAATGTTACTGTCGGGTGTAGTACGCACGAGAGATTGTTCAATCGTTGACCACATTTTATGGGACCTCGGTGGTCTACGATAAGTCAAATAGCCTAGCTAACTGGCTAAAAATTTAAGGAAGAATGTAGACGAAAAGGAACGGCACTGTTGCTGTTAGTTGCCGTTGCCGTCAATGACAACGGCAAAAAACGGTGACGGAAAACATCGTGAGGAAACCGGCATGTCCTAGAACCTAAAATTCGAAGACATGTGACATCTACCAACCCGCACTGGACTCGCGTTGTGGATTATAGCCCACTCCCTCTCGAAGAGAGTAGGCCTGTGTCTGGGACACATACACGTAAAGTCGTGCTTTTTACTACACTTCAATTACACGCCGTGCGATTCTGTAACCATCTCACAGTGAAAGCTTGGGTGAAGTGAGCGTGGAGTGAGCTGTCATTCGCTAGGGATTAACACTATTAAGTGCTCACTTCACTTATGATTTCACGGTGAGATTTTTACAGAATCGACCGGCGGTAATTTACCCACTGTTAACCTAAAAGTGGAGTGGACATAACCCGCTACAGCAGAGAAGCAAGGTACTCAAACTAAATTATTCTCAACAAAAAGAATCAGAGATAAAATAGATAAAAATAACCGACAGAATCCCTCCAAGCCTTAACCGACTTCGCTCCTCTTTCCGGGACCCGTTAGATGTGTATTGAATGCACACCCCCCGGGACGCCCCGGGATTCCTCACATTGTTACACATACGACCTTATGTAAATACGAGGGATTTCACAACTTTTTGTGTCAATCTGAACAATCGGAGATACTTCGAACATTGTTCGAATGCATTTGGTATGCGACACAATAAGTCGGGGACACAATAGAGTGTTTTAGTAAAATTCCATTCATTGACATTTTCTTTACCAATGGAAACGATTTACAATGTTCATGTATGTTTTGCCTTTAATTTTGTTACTCACGATTCGTACATACATACCACGGCGTATAAATATTCGCTTCCATACTAATTATAAATGTGAAAATCACGCCGAACAAATTTGAATGAAAGGCACACACAGACAAAGGATAGACCAAAACCTGGGTTAGGACATTGGACATTCAAAACATTCATATTATAAACTGTGTAAATTTTGAAACTTATGGGAGAAAATAAATAAATTTTATTATTACCGGAGTTTTTGTCAGTTTGAAGGCTGGTTTTAGCTACATTTACACATCCAAGTAAAAGCAGTGTGTGGTGAATTTTATGGCGAGAGTTTACTTTCGTCTAACTGCATGAATTTCCTAAAGATTCTGCATGTGTTTAGGATGGCTGCTTTCTGCAGATTGATGTAAAGGGATTCTTCTAGATCTGTTCATTCCAGGCTACGGGGGAGATGGTTGGGAAAACCTGTCGTGGAGAGAATGACAGGAACAACATAAACTTTATCTTTTCTTGTCTCCAAACACCCTAGCGTACGATATTACGAAAGGAAATAAACAAGAGACTTCAATTTAAATTGGCTTTTATAAATTGATGTGCTTGGTATTTTCTTTTTATTATGCCACATTTGATTCTGGACTTTTCTCTCTTAATATTTAAAGAATGTTCGCCCCAACTGTTATCAAACCTAACGCACCAATCATACACAATTCAGAAAACCATAAACAACCCAAAATATATTTTCATTGCGTTCAAAAATAGAACCGTTTCCATCGCAGGGGTGTCACGTTCGCCGAATACATTTTTCTAAAGCGTCGGAGCCCGCTGGCGTCCACATGGGCCTGAACGTGATACGACTCCCGAACACAACAGTTGGCCTCTTTTTATGGTTCCGTAGTCAACAAGGAACCCTTATAGTTTCGCCATGTCTGTCTGTCCGTCTGCAGCTTAGCACAGTGACTCTTAGTACTAGAAAGCTATAATATGGCATGGATATTGTAATCACGCCGACAAAGCGGTAAAATAAAACCTTGAAAATATTTTTTAGGGTACCTCCTGTACACGTAAAGTGGCGGTGTTTTTTTTTTCTTTTTTTTTTTGACGTGACTATGTCTTATAAATCGACGAACGTCGGATGTACGCACGAAAAAGCATGACTCATTGTCACGTTCCGCCTGAGCCGAGCGTCCAAGCGAGAACGCGGAAAAAGCGATAGAGAGGCACGATCGGCCTAAGCGTTCGGCTTGTGGCACTTGTATCTCTCGTTATCACGTAAAATCGTCCGTAAACCGATTTTATAGACAACCAATTTTTTTTATCTACCCCATGGTGTGGGGTATCGTTGGATAGGTCTTTCAAAAATACTGCGGGTTAGTGAAAACTATTTTTCGATTCAGGGATCCGTTTGAGAAATATTAAGCTTTGAAGTGCTAATTTTTGTTAGAGTCAAGTCTGCCAACCCCGCCAGCTAAATAGTTGCTTTTTAAAGCAGTTGCAATGTATGGGAGAACATGATTTTCAACCACAATGTTTAGTTTGTTCAAGAACAAACTGTGGCGTAAATTCATTCCAACTATGGAACCCTTCATTGTGCGTGGTCCGACATGCACTAGGCCGGTTTTTTGATTTTAAATACATCGCGATTTTCAATTCGCCGTTTTGGGATATTAATTTTCCATCACGTGGCTTTTCGTAATTGGTTTCTTAGAACTTTAAGTTTGCTACAGATTGTAACAGCAGCTTAGCAATTTTTTTGAGACTAGAAAATGTTTAAGTATAATAATGAGATTCAAGATAACAAGTAGCTTGTTTTCCTTACTTTCTTTTACTAATAATTCTAGGCGGAATAAGCTCTTTCTTCTGGAAACGTGATTTCTACAAAAACTGTGGTTCCCTTGCGGCAAATTTAACAAAGGTCTTCTAGTTTATAAAAATGTGTGCTCATTTTGGTGCTAACTTCTTCGTTCGTCTATATTTTGTGACCCAATAGTTTCTTATTTTATACGTCGAGACCTATATTTTGTCTGATTTTGGATGAAATATCTTTTTAATAAAGTATGATCACAGATCATTAACCTTGCGTCTTGAATTCAGTCTTACAGGTCTACCTCGTAGTACCTTATAGAACTCTTTGTGTAAAGCTATATTTCTGTCTTCAAATTGTATAATTTTTTTTGGACAATATTTAACACAACTAACTACTTACACTAGGTACTAAATGAAATGACTAACTATACAAATGCGAATTCTTTGGCCAAAGAACAACCCAGCCCTCAGGAGTGCAATTCTGTAACCATCTCACCGTGAAAACTTAGTTGAAGTGAGCGTGAGTGAGCTGCATACATACATTTACAATCATAATCTAGATTTTAATATTATTTTTTATGCTGATTCTATTGATCATTTAATACAATTTCAAAGCTAGTATTTTAATCGTAAAAACATTACTATTTTGTGGGGTTTTAATCTAGGAAAAAAAAAACTAGTCCAAAAAAAAATAAAATGTTATTCTGACTAAGTACCTGTTTTCTTATTTAATTTTAAAAACCCACAAAATATTAATGTTTTGTCAACTAAAATACTAGCTTTGAAATTATATAAAATGATCAATAGAATTAGCATAAAAAAAATAATAATATCTCGATCATTATCGTAAATGTATGCTTGGTCAATCCGTAGCATCAGTGGAATGACACTGACAGCTCACTCCACGCAAGTTTTCACGGTGAGATTTTTACAGAATCGACCGGTTGGTCACGTAAAATGTCGACCAGTCGAATTGACCTTTCAGACTCAAACATTTGACTTTATCGCTACAGTCGTCGCATTGATATACAATCATCTGCCTAGACTTTTCCCAACTATTTCGGGGTCAGCTTCTATTCTAACCGGATGCAGCTTAGTACCAGTATTTTACATGGAGCAACTGCATATCTGACCTCCACAACCCAGTTACTGGGTAAATACAAAACTTCATGATAACACTGTTTGTCAGACTTTCGGGCTTCTGACAACTTGTAAGTAACGACTGTCAAAGATCCACAAATGACAGCCGGGACCAACGACATAACGTGCTTTCCGAGGCACAGAGTGGTCTTGGTATGTAAAGATGATCACCCATCCACGAACCAACCGCAGCAAGCGTAGCTTAACCTGATCTATCGCCCCGTGAGGCTGTTATTACTTAGCCACAAGCGCGTTGATATACCTTTAACATTAAAGCTGGGTCTCAGAAATATAACCGGCGGTAACCGATTTGTATCACATGAGCAGTCGTTCTTACTAACATCAACCTACGCAAAAACACGTCTATTCCCCTCCCATGCCAAAATAAAATTGGCTACATTATCCAATCACTTAAGCCTTCACACTTGAGTCTCAAATATAACTTTTTAATCAAGAACAAAGCTATAAAAGTTGAAGTGTTACTTGGGAGCATCATCATCATCTGCCTAGCCTTTTCCCAAGGGGTCGGCTTCCAGTCTGACTGGATGCGTCTAAGTACCAGACAGCTTGTGGCTAAATAATAACAGCCGCACGGGTAGATCGATCAAATTAAGCTACGCTTGTCGCAGTTGATCCATGGATGGGTGACCATCGTACCAAGACCGTGCCTAGGAAAGTACGTTAAGCCGTTGGTCCCGACTGTCTTTCGAGGAGCTTTGAAAGTCGTTACGGCTCGTCAGAAGCCCGAATGTCTGACCACCAGTCGTACCAAGGGGTATAGACATATGTATACTACGTGTAACGTTAAATGCGCAAAACCTGAAAATAGTTTGATCAGAATAACTAGCAGAATTGATTGAACCACTTTTTAATATAGGTCACATTTTTCAATTCAAATTTCAATTTTCAAAAAATCATCATTATAACGTTGCCGTGTCTATTTATTAGTAGGTCAAGCAACGCAATGTCAGCGCGACGCAGCGGCCCGGTGACGAGTCCTCCCTCGATAAAGCGTCGTCGCAGACGCAAGAAATGATTAGAATGGCCAGTAAAACTAAAACAGCACATAAAACCTTTACAATTTTTTTAAATTTTTTTATGACTTATTCTCTCTGTGAAATAGGTGAATTGAATTAAAAATCAGTTGGGGTGTCTGAGGTTTTGCGCATTTAACGTTACACGTTGTATAGCCCAATAACGGGGCTGTGGAGGTCAGATAGGCAGTCGCTACAAGTAAAATACTTGGGAGCATATAGAGCGTTATTTTGCCTCCGCAGCATTTGGCGTGTAACATAAATGGCTCGCTCGATCAACCCATTACTTCGGACAATTTAAGGTTGTAGTAAAGCTTAAGAAATGATTTCCCTGACTTTACCATAAAGTTTAAAGGTCGAAATAGAAAGCGGCAACCACTTTCCATCAAAATAAATGCGCCTTCGTATCCTAAAGTATCGCTCATAAACACACCTCTATTTCTCTCCAATGCCAAAATAAACAAGTCTACATTTTCCAATCACTTAAGCGTTCACACTTTTGACTCAAATATAACTTTCTAATCAATTACAGGGCTATAAAAGTTGAAGTGTCACTTGGAAGCATATACAGCGTTATTTCGCCTCGGCCAGCATCTGGCGTGTGCCCTATATGACTCGTTCATTCAACCCATTACTTAGATTGGATCTCGCTCAGAAATCTTGACGATATGTCTCTGGCAAGTTTTTTTTTTAGGTTTTATGGGTAATTATTTTTTATTTATTTTGATACCATTGACATTTAAAATATATTATTGTTTGCTAATAGTTCAGGTAACATTAATTATTTTGACAAAATAATCATTAAAAATCTATTATACATGACTGATGTTTTTTTTTTTTTGTGTTATATTGCATGCATTTTATTATTGTATGTGACCATAATGTTTTACCATATAAATTTGTATATCTTATGTTATCGTATCTTAAGGCTTTTCTTGGAACTACAAGAATGATTTACAACTGAAAACTGACATGTTTTAAATGAGGGTTAAAACATTGAACTAATTTGGTAGTATTCTTAAGTGCAAAAAAGCAAAATATCTAATGTTCAAAATAAATAACCACGTTGAATACACAATTATGAATTATGAGAATTATGGAAGGTACTCATTTATTGTAGCTATTAGTTTTATAACACTCAGTGACCTAAACCCGCACTCAAGTCACGCTTATCTGTGACTTAAGAAGTCAAATTTTACACAGAAAAGCGTAAACTAACGTGTAAGCCTAACGCGTAAACCTAAGCGTAAGTGCGCGTTTAGGTCACACGTGCTATAAAATTGTATTCGATACGTGTGACTTTAGTAGTATCAATGCACGGCGTTTAACACTCTCGCTACACTTGGGCGCTAATTTCACGCCGCGCAATAATGGACTATTGAAGTTACACGTATCGTAATGTAGTTACTCTGGTCGCACCTATTATTAACCCGTGAGAAGGCGCGCTATGAGCAATTTGCTCACACAAAAATCTAATTCAAAAATTTTTTGTCTTTCCCATGCCACACCAATTCAAGCACTTAAGTACCTTCCTAAATATTCACCCCCTCTCCCCTGACGCAATTCTCGATCCGCTCAGTGGCGTTGCGACCGCGCAGCAAGGCGTTTGTGGAGGCCGTGTACCAACGTGCGGCAATTTGCTCATCACGCGCCCAGCAATTACTTTGCACCGAACATGTAAAATACATGTGTTCAATGTGTTTCGAGAGGCACATTAGTGTAGATTTAATGCATGAATAACACTTTTTAGTTTTTGTTATGGAACAGTTTTTATTGTGATTTTTATGAAACGTGCCAAAAAATTAGTTAATACTAGGTTGTTTTGTTATTTGCGTTAGAAGTTGCTATTATGTTTAATAGTTTTGATTAAAATACTTGTTTTCTTACTTACTAAACCTTGTGTTATTTATTTAAATACATTATAAGCCAATAAATATAGAAACACTAAAAATATAAACATTTATGATAGTGTGAGCAATTTGCTCGCACGCGCCTACTCGTGTAAGAAAATTAGGCGCGCCTTCTCACGGGTTAAAAGCAAGCACTTTTTACCAACTGCATTTATCGTCAGTTTTTCTTTAAAATGCAGTTTAAGGTGTCAAATCTACATGAACAGCATATCAAAATGAAACTAATTTCGACTACGCGTCGTATAGTTAACAAAAGGAACCTTACCGAATAACAAACATCAATTCGCTCCAAAGATCTATTTAACTTCCCCACAGTAAAATCACAGTGAACGATGAACTATAAAACCAATGCATAGAAAATGTATTGAATAGCAATCTCTCTCCTGAAGTTAATGAAAACACGTAGCTCTATTCTCGTTCCGACTGAAACTAATCATGACGCCGAAATGTCGGGGGAATAGAGGATTAAGCACATTCTTTTAAACGAAATAGCGATGAAGCATGGCTTTGACATACGGGACTTGATAGGCTGTGACACGCATGATGGGGGAAAAAATCATCATCTGTTTGGGATTCTGTGAAAGGTCATTTTGGAGCCTAGAAAAGTGGCAATCGCTTTTCAGGCTTTATAAAACCTTCAAAAGTGGCAACATTATATATGTGTTTTTCATTTACTATGTTGGCAACGTGTGTTCGCTGTCAATGTCATAATGACGAGATATGACTACTTCATAGTTTATCTGTAAAAAGCTTTGTAATCTCGACCGAGCTTACACTCGTAAAATAGAAATTATAATACTGCAATTTCTGGGCTTTATTTACACCAACCGGCTTCGTAAAAGGATGATCACTTCTGAAACAATCCTCTCCGTATAAATCTGAGCATTGAGGTTGCCCCTGATCCAAACGAGATCGGTTCTTCCACCGATCCAAATACCGGCCCAAACCATCATGGTTCCCCATCCATATGAATGAATTTCCTGACAAAATTTCAAACGTTCTTGACGTCCAGAGGTCCGCCAGACTCGAGTACGTTTTGTATCCGGCCTCATACCGAAACGAGATTCATCGCAAATACAACGCCATCTGCCTAGCCTTTTCCTAACTATGTTGGAGCTGGCTTCCAGTCTAACAGGACGTAGCTAAATACCAGTATTTTACATGGAGTGACTGCCTATCTGACCTCCACAACCCATTTACTGGGAAATACGATACCCCTTGGTAAGACTGGTTGTCAGACTTTCGAGCTTCTGACTACCCGTAACGACTGTCAAATATCCACGAATGACAGCCGGGACCAACCACTTAACGTGCTTTCCGAGGCACGGAGTCTCGATGTGTAAAGATGGTCACCCATCCCCAGACCAACCGTGGCAAGCGCAGCTTAACCTGATCGATTGACCTGTGCGGCTATTATTATTAAGTCACGGGCCCCTCTTTCAGCACATGGTTGTACTAATAATAGTTAGTTAACATGCGGTTCCAATTATGTATCTTAATTTGAGTGTAGGTACAGTCTACTCAAAAAACTCGCGTCTTTTGGTCTTTAAGGCCGCCGGCAAGTGCCCGGACACCATTCCTTCAATTACCTTAAACGGCGCTAGCATACAGCAGGTTAACAAGTTTAAATATCTGGGCCATATACTTGTCGACGACCTCAAAGACGATGAAGACGTGGAGAGGGAGCGCAGGGCGTTGGCGGTTCGCGGGAACATGTTGGCGCGCAGATTTTTCCGTTGTACCGATCAGGTCAAAATAACCTTGTTTAAAGCATACTGCCAGGCAGGGGCGTTCCTTTCATTAAAGCCGAAAAGCCCGGCTTTCAGTCAAACGTGAGCCTAACAATAAAAAATTAAAAAAAATAAAACTACACAAGTAAACTTGTAAATTAACCAACTCAATCATGTCGCAAGAATTGATAAGAATAATAAAAACTGCGCGCCCCGGCCGGCGGCCGCGCGCCTGCTATACGTTCGATGCAAGGTTGCCAGGTTTACATACTCGAAGAATAATATTTAAATCCCGCACAGTTTTCATCACGCGCACCGTTGCCAAACCTCTCCAATACCGCTATTGCGAGAACGCTATAAACATCGTCCCGTCTCGCTCGCACCAGCTGGCTTCTTATGAGGCTTCTGGACCGCTCGGCTGCCCAAATTCAAAACCTAGTAACAGGTGATTTGAAAAAAAAACGGTTTTTGGCATTTTTCGACTTACTAGACAGTATCAAAATGATGTGTACCTTAAAACACCCAGTTTCATACGTAATTTTAAAAAAATAATTTAGTATGTCTAAGCAATTTGGCATGATTACGAAAATTTACTTGAAGTACAAATTTTAAACTTAGTATGTCAAAATCCAAATTTAAAACCCTAGCAGCTCAAGCGACTTACTAAGTTATGAATTTGAAATACCAACTTGCTATGTTTTGAATTTGACGCCGATTGTAAAATAGATGAAATTTCGTTTAGTAAGTCCAGTGTCACCTTAGCTTAAGTTTATTTATATTTTTTAGTTTTTGTTGACTGTTGAGAGCGTGTGTCATGTTTTAATTTAAGAGTCCTTTGAAGTACGTTAGTAAATATCTTTTTATAAGTCAACAGGATTTTTATTCAAAATCCAGATTTTGAATAAGCTCATAGGTACTTTAGAATATTTTTTTAATCTTATAAACACTTAATGTATAATGAATTTGTTTAGTCTTCACGTTTACCATAGAAAATCAAATTGATAACCTAGTAAGCAGACTTACCAAGTTTTTATATTGTTTTTACATTTATATTTGGGTAAATTCACAAATAAAAATAAAGTATGAGCGATTCAAGTGTAAATACTCTAAAAATGATTACGAGTATAACAAACTAAAATGTCAACAATATAGCACAACTTTTCGCCAAACATCCAAATCGCTATCTCTTCTGGTTTCTTAGGGCGAACGAATCAAAGTAGCCGACCAGTTTTTTGGCTCTCCTGAACATTTTTGTGGGAACGAGTTACTATGTTTTGATTTTAAGCAGCCGCGCTCACTATTTGTATACAAATTGTTCACGTTGTTGATTACATCAGTATGTACTTATTTTCCAAATTGTACTGATTTTTAAGCCTGGCTTCTGATTTTTTATGAATGGAACGTATAGCGAAGCGTGTGTGTGTAAATAGTATGAATGAGCGCGTCGCTGTGCAAAGCTCGATCTATGGAATGGAATGATACAATTTCAAATTAGTTCAAGTTCGTTTCGAGCGGTTACTGGTGCATTTTTTGCTTGGACATTTTCTGTGAAATGAAGTGTTGTGATTAGTTTTGCGGTGATTATCTTTGTTTTGAAGTGATTAAAAAGTTTCTTGACATTAAAATGAATTCGGAAACGCTTGCAAATGTGCCTTGTGATGGATTAAAGTATGTGCAATCTTTATTCGGAAAGGTAAATACTTTCAAGTTTTACAGACGAATATAATCTCATTACTTCACCTAAACCTACTTTTTGAGTACCTATTTCTCAGAAATCTAAATTACGTAATAGGCATTTTAGTCGAACATTGCCTTCAGGGTGCCTTTCCGGAACTTTTAAAGATAGCTCATTTAATTGTGACCATTCCTGCGACAAGTTGTTTCGCGGAACGTGTTAAATAAGTATTCACACATATTTAATTAAGAAATAAGTACTCAAGAACAAGAACGGCTTTCCGAATTATCGAAAATTGCAATAGAAAAACAGCTGTTGGTAGAAATTAAAACGTTCACCAAATTTTGACGCCGACTGATTACGCCGTTTTGAGTTAGAATATATAATTTTTATATTTTGTAAAGGCCGCTTAATTAATTGTAAAAATTAAAGCAGGCGCCAGGATCATGTTCTCTAAATTAATTGACAAAAAACGGCTTTTATCAAAGCTACTGAAGGTAAAGTAAATCTGTCTAGTAATTTTTACCATGCCTTCCGTGTGCGTGTGTGTGGTGTTTGTCATCTGTCTGTGATAAAGAAACGAAAATTGAAGAGTTGTGGCTGTTCACATTGTGAGTAATTATAATTATAAATATTATCAACATCGTAAACAATGTGTAGTTAGAAATCAATCAATAACTTGTACGCCATCTAGTGGCCAGATTGTAATATTTTGCCTATAGCGACTGTTGCGAGCGAGTGAAATATGAACTAACTCTGAGCTCTGTTGTGCCAATAATGTTAATAGATGGCTCTTATACGTCTTATCATATTTTACACGAAACTGATAATATGAAAATGAAAAAGTTGCGATTTTGTAAAGGATTACCAATACTTTGAGTATATAATTTATAATATAAGAAAAAAATGGTGCTATTAAAAAACATTTCATTTTAATTGCTAATAGCAAAAACTTACAATTATGAAATAAGAATATTAGTAATAACTAAAACGAATCAGTCGGTAGGCACAACTTGTGACAGGCGATACGGTAGGTAGGTACTTAGTTTTTTTTTTTTTAGTATGTTGGCTTGCCCTAAGTTTAACCACTAGGCACGCTACTGCTGCCAGGGCCTGTACACGGGAAGTCTGTGGTTCAGCTGCTCACGGGGGACGCTAAATGCCTTGCGCGTCCAATACAACAATGTTTTTAGGATGATGTTGAAACTCCCTCGTTTCTGTAGTGCCTCAGGGATGTTTGCCCAGTCGCGTACAGATGGTTTCCATGCGATCATCAGGAAAAAGGTAGCATCGCTTGTGAGGAGGATTCGAGGGAGTAGCAATAGCATCCTGAGGGTCGTGGCTGAGGACCCGAGAGCTCCTGTGCTGAGGCATCTCATGCGAAATCATTGTCCGCATGAAATGCCTCGTAAGTACATGACTCATTAAGAGTTTATCCCTAAATTTTGTTACTAACCCTAGTGTATAAGTTGTAGTATTTAAGGTGTGTACTAACAAAAGTGGTTCCTATGTTGTTCCAAAAATAAAACTATTATTATTATTATTATTATTTTCGCGGACGACTTAAACAAAATGTGGTTAAAACTTGAAAATGTGGCGAAAACGAAATATGGTTAAAACTTAAAAGTGGGAAGAACAAATTAGACTTTGGTTTTAGGGAAACCAATTATTTTCCCTGTCTGTTGCATGTATCCATTTATTTTTAATTTCTGTATCTTTCGGGAAAATTAAATAAAACGTATTAATTGTGGTAAAACAGATTGTTAATATTATTTCTTATTTAGAACAACCAGAAATTATCGATATCCATATCTCAACGATACACACCGGTCAGCCTGGAGACATGGAGGCGACATTTATGCCACGCCTCCAAGACATATCCCTCGATATCAGTGAGTGGCCACTATTAACCACACGGCTAAATTTCAGCTTCAACACAACTCTAAACTCCAATATCACATCAACACTCACCACCGCAACACAAAGAGCATTAATAACATGACGATCCCATGACGTCACAACACAGTAAACTAATCTAATCCCGCGAACATGCAATAATGGGCTAATGCACGGCGAATGCCTCCCAACTGCGCACACATGAATATTATAATACCACATATCTTGAACGCGAAACGCCGCAGTAAAGCCCGCCAAGGATCCGCACAGCTATCATCATTATGCTACAAATTGTGCCATCCATATTAGGCCAGGAGACAGATTTTGGAGTGAGGGATTGTGGAAGTAAATTACATGTTATGTTGTGGGTGTATGAAGTGTGTGGTAATGACAGACAGATCGATTTGCATAGTTAAGCTAGTCTGTCGGTTGCTAACCAATGGAAGTAGGTAAACAAAGTGCCTTGAGTCGGTTTACTCTTAAGAATTTCTTTGTTACTCGTTTAAAACGAATTTGGGGTAGGTATTTAATCACGTCTGACTATCCCAGGAATTTAAAATAATTAAATTTTTCGGCTACTGTTCCGTTCAAAGTTTAAATTGATTTAGATTTTGTTTTCAGAGCATATTCCACGCCAAAGGCATATTTTACGCGTTAGATTTCGCCAACATGATTTAATAAAAATAACCTTCAATAAATAACATGTCACAAACACAACTTTCAAACAATATTACGTCAAAGTAGAATTCTTTAAGCCACGGTTTCCTAGAAAAACGATGGCCGCGAAGTCCTGATCATAAAAATGATGGTAGCGGGGTCTGACTTTACGGTGTAAAAAACGCTCTTTAGGGAAACATCAACTCACTTTCATAAATAACGTTTCAGTGACGTCATTCGACGGTAAATTGCGGACGCCAAGTGGCGGCCACCGTTATCAGGTAACCGTTGCCTTATACAACATGTAACGTTAAATGCGCAAAACCTCAGACACCCCAACTGATTTTTAATTCAATTGACCTATTTCAGAGAGAAAATAAGTCATTAAAAAATTGTAAAGGTTTTATGTGCTGTTTGAGTTTTACTGGCCATTCTGATCGTTTCTTGCGTCTGCGACGACGCTTTATCGAGGGAGGAGTCGTCACCGAGCCGCTGTGCCGCGCTGACATTGACTTGCTTGACCTATTAATAAATAGACACGGCAACGTTTATAATGAAGATTTTTTGAAAAATGTGACCTATATTAAAAAGTGGTTCAATGGATTCTGCTCGTTGTTCTGATCAAACTATTTTCAGGTTTTGCGCATTTAACGTTACACGTTGTATAAAAATAGGGTGTGTGCTTATGTCACGACAGAAGTGAAATCTTACGACTGGAGCCGAGTACCTATACTCGATTCAGCGTCACCGAACCAAGTTTGACGGTTCAGTTTCATTCGATGTTGAGAAAGAACGCAAATGTGCCTAAAGATGTTTTCACTTCAAAAATGTGTCAGAACGGTCAAGAACACTATCTCCTCAACTACATCCAGTATGTTATGTCAGACAATGTTTCCTAATACGACACTTTAGGTGATGATAGTACAGCGGTCGTTTTCTTAACTACCGTTCTGCGTTCGTCACGTTATATACACCAACATATGTTGGTGTATTCCTTAATTATATAGTTAAAGTGTCCAAGGACGCCCGAGGGTCCCCGTAAAGTTTAAGAAGTTAGGGTAGAAAAGTTTGTAGACACAATTGTGTGTGGTCGAGTAGGGCTTCAGTAAGGATTTTTATTCGCATGAAAGTACTAGAATTTGCTAACAAATGGAAAGTGTTTTTAACCCTGTGGTGAATCACAGGGTTTATGAAGTGTTTGATTAACCCGTGAGAAGGCGCGCCTAATTTTCTTACACGAGTAGGCGCGTGCGAGCAAATTGCTCACACTATCATAAAATGTTTATATTTTTAGTGTTTCTATATTTATTGGCTTATAATGTATTTAAATAAATAACACAAGGTTTAGTAAGTAAGAAAACAAGTATTTTAATCAAAACTATTGAACAGCAACTTCTAACGCAAATAACAAAACAACCTAGTATTAATTAATTTTTTTGGCACGTTTCATAAAAATCATAATAAAAACTGTTCCATAACAAAAACTAAAAAGTGTTATTCATCCATTAAATCTACACTAATGTGCCTCTCGAAACACACTGAAAACATGTATTTTACATGTTCGGTGCAAAGTAATTGCTGGGCGCGTGATGAGCAAATTGCCGCACGTTGGTACATGGCATCCACAAACGCCTTGCTGCGCGGTCGCAACGCCACTGAGCGGATCGAGAATTGCGTCAGGGGAGAGGGGGTGAATATTTAGGAAGGTACTTAAGTGCTTGAATTGGTGTGGCATGGGAAAGACAAAAAATTTTTGAATTAGATTTTTGTGTGAGCAAATTGCTCATAGCGCGCCTTCTCACGGGTTAAAGTTTTTTCTTAACCCTACAGAGCATGATTTTTCTTATCGGCTTAAAAAAAATACATTATCCTGCAAATATGATGCTATTTCTCGAAAAAATATTTAGAAAAATCATAACTCAATAGAAACGTGTGTTTTTGTGTATAGCACATCACGAATTATAATGCGAATCTGTGTTACGTAGTATCAATGAAATTACAAGATTACACGTAAAATGTCAAATATGAACCTTTGATTATATATAATCAAAGATATGAACATGAACTTACCTCTACTAATTATTTCGACACTGAAAATTCAATTTTATCATTTTTTTGCGATTATTTCATCATTTTTTTTAATGCCTAAGGCATTAAGTCCGCCTTTGTACCTTTTGTGCGAAAAGTTTAAATAAATAAATAAATAAATTATACGCCGCTCTGTACTGTACTGTTGGGGCTGTCATGGTGTTGCAGTGCGTTAGGGATGATTGTTGAGGTGCGTTTGGCTTTGCCGCTATCGTTAGGAAAAGATGCGCCTCCCTACTCGCTCGCGTTCCTGGCAGTACCAACACTACATATACTGTTTTTACTGATCGGTGGGAGTCCCCATGCTGTAAAGGTGGGCGCGGCTTCATGTCGTAATTTAATTTTGCTGCGAATACTAAAATTTGTTTTTTTTTATGTACAGACGCCAGCAGGTCAAGCTACTACAATCTGTCAAATTTCTTGAATAGATTTTCAACTTTATCGCTAAAGCATAAGGTTCAAAGTTGATTTCGATAATTTGACTGTTTCGGGTAGCCTGATGTGCTGACGTCTGTTTATTGTTACAAAATATGGACCTAGTCTGAAATAAATGTTTATAATAATAAATAAAATTAATCACTACTCAAGGCAGATTGCCGATATCAGACTTATAAGCATAAGCATAATCATCCTATAATGTTCCCACTGCTATGACACAGGCCTCCTCTCTGTGAGAGGGAGTAGGCCGTAATCCACCACGAGCCAAGTGCGGGATGGTAAATGTCACGTCTTCGAATTTTTGGTTCTCAAACATATATAAAATTTAAAAAAAAATGGTTAACTCTAAACTTAACCAGAGAAGACACACACACATACACATAATCACGGACATTCATCTTTGAAAGAATGTATTTTCAAAGTTTCTTTTGTTACTAATCACCAAACATCAGCCCCCGATCACACATCCCACCTAAGATTCCGCCATCTTAAACAATACCCTAAAGCGTCCTGTTATTAAGCTGTACACTTTAATTAAACGCCTGGACGTGATGCACTGGACAATGGACACTAGAGGGCATCACGAGCAGTCATTGCGCATTACATTCTGTTTATTAAACGTCCTCCGTCCGTGCTGCGATCCACACAAATAAAGCTGGTATACACGGAGGATTATTGCGTCGAACTTGTCGATTTAGCATAGAGTAATGCGTAAATGCGGCATTAGATACTATTTGGCCTATAGTTTACAGGGCGAATATCTGCCTACCACTCCACTTTTCCTCCATCTGGGCCAGCAACTAAATCCTTTGCAGCTAGATAAATGTGACTGTTTTATTTATTTTTAATTAAAACTTTATGCACAAGTAAAAAAGTAGTGTACAAAGGCGGAATTAATGCCTGAGGCATTTTCTACCAGTCAACCTTAGGGTGATGCAGAGACAAAATATGGAAGGTGCAACATACGGGATAGATAGCTAGGAAATGACTATGCAATACAAGAATTAATAACAATCAGGCCTGTTGGTCTAGTGGTCAGTGGCCCTGACTGCTATGCCCAAGGTCGTGGGTTCGATTCCCACGTAGGACAAATGTTTGTGTGATGAGCACGATCATTTGTTCTTTGTCTGGGTGTAATTTATCTATAATATGTATGTATTTAGAAATATATATGTATGTTTATCAGTTGTCTAGTACTCATAGCACAAGCTCTGCTTAGTTTGGGACTAGATGGCGTTGTGTGAAAGTTGTGGAATATTATTATTATTATTATTATTAATAACAATACATAGATAGATACATACATACATATAAACAAAATGAACTGTCTGGAGAAAAATGATCGGTAGAGGAGAAAACGAATCCAGCATATCAGCGCTGGGATGTTACGGCCAACTTCTGACGGATATGTTCACGTGCCTTCACTTTAAATGATAACCGACTGCACAGATTTTAGCACATAGTTTGTCAGGAATGATATGACATAAATGGTAAACTAAATATTTTGATTTGAATATTTGTAATATCCATTTTATTCGATTATGAGTTTCATGTTAAACAAAAATTAAACTATGAGGTTGCATTCTACGTTATTCGTTGAAGCCAAAACTGTTATTAAAATATGTTGGCCTGATATTAGTGTGAAGTTACGTTATTTAATCCCCATTTTCAGGTTGTTTGTTTAAATAATAGTTAAATTAATAGGTACAAATTGAAACTGGCTTTTAATTTTATGAGTGCAGGCCTTAAAGGACACAAACGAGTAAAAAGCCTTAGGCAATTACATGCAGCTGAGATGAGAATTCTAAAAGTGATGTTTGGTGTTAGGGTGCGTCCACATCTGGCGAATGCGCCGCGAATGCGCAGCCGTCAAGCCGTTCGTGAGCCGCCCGCGAGCTGCGCGCGTGCATTTTATGTTCGCGCACTGCTCTTGCGCCGTTCACGCGCCGTGCGCGAGCGGCGCAAGTGTCGCGCGTGCGCTATCGCTCCTCCCCGCACTGAGGCTAGGCAAATGAAAATATAAGCACGTGAGCGTCCAGCTCACGTAAAATGCACGCGCGCAGCTCCCGGGCGGCTCGCGAACGGCTCGACAGCTGCGCATTCGCCAGATGTGGACGCACCCTAACGTGAATGGGTAAAATAAGAAATGAGTACACGAGAGGAAGTCTGAAAGTGCCACCAGTGTGTGCCAAGTGCCGTGTGAAAAGTTGTATAGAAATCGGTGGTCATGGTATGGGCTTGTGATGCGGAGGAATAAGGAAAATGTCGTGAAGAGTTAAAGAGTGGGGGAAGACCAAAGAAACGATGGATGGGCTGTGGAAAAGATGCTACTCCTAGAAAGGGAAAGACTACCAAGGTGACGACTAATTCAGAAGTATAGAAGAAAAAGACATGTCGCACTGCCGCGGCAGGAGAACGATGATGATGACGATAAGGAATAGAACACGGCATTAGTATCTACATTTACTACAGCACACAATATGTATTGCAACGATCTTCGAGTACAATAAAGTTTTTAAAGTGATATTATACAACATGTAACGTTAAATGCGCAAAACCTCAGACACCCCAACTGATTTTTAATTCAATTGACCTATTTCAGAGAGAAAATAAGTCATTAAAAAAAATGTAAAGGTTTTATGTGCAGTTTTAGTTTTACTGGCCATTCTGATCGTTTCTCGCGTCTGCGACGACGCTTTACCGAGTGAGGAGTCGTCACCGGGCCGCTGCGCCGCACTGACATTGGCTTGCTTGACCTATTAATAAATAGACACGGTAACATTTTTAATGAAGATTTTTTGAAAAATGTGACCTATATTAAAAAGTGGTTCAATTAATTCTGCTCGTTATTCTGATCAAACTATTTTCAGGTTTTGCGCATTTAACGTTACACGTTGTATATTTTACTAGCATCCGCCAGCAACTTCGTTTGCGTAGAATTCGAAATTCCCGCCGTTTAAATCCCCGTTTTCCCGTAGGAATGAAGCATTTTCCCGCGGTAAAAAGTTGCCTATGTTCATCAGGGATAACGTCGGCTTCTAATGGTACAACAATTTTTCAAATCGGTCCTGCAGTTTCGGAGCCTATTCAATACAAACAAACAATCAAATCATTCCTCTTTATAATATTTGTATAGAAAAGCCCAGTCCAACGGAATACTCCTCCAGACTCCAGACAGAAATGCAAATACAAAGGATTTTCACAACAAACAATCCACTTACCATCTAAATCACGAACACGAATGGATTAAAATGTCAGCTTATCGACAGGGGTGGGGCTGTTCATGTATTACGTAAGACGATTTGAGAGGGGAGGGGGTCCAAACAACTGACCTTACGTAAGATCACCAAAGTAAGCAAAAATTATAAGTTTTTAATTTTTTTGTTACTTTTTGCAATATTGGTAGATTCCTACTATCTTACGTAAGATTGAAAAGGGGGAGGGGGTTCATCCAAGTCTTATCTTTTCTTACGTAGGGGAGGGGGGTCAGAAAGTGGTCATAATTGTCTTACGTAATAAATGAACAGCCCGGTGTCGCATCGCACTTTTATATTTTAAGTAAATTTCAGTTGCACAAAACGCCTGGATTTTCCAAATAAATGTTATCAAATGGATACGGTTGGCGAGATAACCGATATTAATATTGCTATAAATCGCCGATAGCTTTGACAGGATTAACTGTCTACCTATTGTTTGGTAAACAATAAAATGTTGAATAATTTAAAGTTGTTTCTGATTTTTTACTTTCTGATTAAGTTTTTATTAGGAGGAGCTCGTGGCTAAGTAATAACAGCCGCCAGCAGGGTCGATCGAACGTTAAGCTACGCTTGCCGAGGTCGATCCGTGGATGGGTAACCATCCATTACATACCTAGACTCCCGTGATTCAGAAAGCACGTTAAGCTGTTAGATCTTTTGCAGTCGTTACGGGTAGTCAGAAGATCGAAGTTTGACAACAAGTCTTATCAATGGGTATCGTGTTACCCATTAACGGTTGTGAATGTTAGATAGGCAGTCGATCCATTCATCCATCCATGTAAAATGCTGGTATTCAGCTGCTTCTGGTTAGACTGGAAGCTGATCCCAACATAGTTGGTAAAGACTACGCAGATTGCTTGATTATGGAGATGTAGTAGAACTTATTATTATGACCTTTCATAGAATATACTATTGTCATCTATCTTATTGGGAGTAAACCATATAAATTCAAATTCTTATTGCATTCATGTGTAAATTTACTTTTTTTTTTGTACATTTAGTTGTTACAATAATAGGTAAGTTCCAACATGAAACCCGGTTAGGGCACGGCAACATATTAATAAAAATAATTTTAGCATAATAATAACAGTAGAGCGCTTTTGCCTTTTTTTTCTATAAGATATGAAATTATTTTATTTATCTAGCTACAAGTATTATTTATTTATATTTTAAAAGTTTCTTAATATGTTCTTGTACTTTGATCATTTTAAAGATCTGTATGTTTTCATCAAACAACGTCTCTGGAATTCAAATATAGACTTTAAGACAGTAATATTAAATTACCCCTCACATCAAACCTTTTTAAAAATTATTACGATGGAGTTTAGTGCGCCATTACTGAATAAATATAGCTGTTACTGAAAGTTTGCTTTGCCTTATTATTTTCAATCTGTAAACAACTATGTATGTTCTCTATATTGTCTTTGATAAAACTTTAATAGCGGAGCATTTTAAATGCTAAGAGAGTTTATATTTACAAAGACATGTAGTCTTGAAGTTCAAAACTTAGTGTACAGAAGACTTCGCAAACATTTGCCTTCGTGTACAAACACTCATTAGGTACCTCTTTGAAAACGTAATGAAGTTAGTTTCTAATAGTCCACAAACGCTCCTCCAGCGCCGAATTATACTGTCTTAACCTTTCAGAACAACGTGTCTTTAAATTAAACGTTTTCAACGCGAAGTATAAGTACCTGCCTTTCTTCACAAAATTCTTCTTTGTAAGTGAAAAATAAGGGCGGCATCCACGACATTTCTTAGCGAGACAACGATTTTACGTTGACAAAGTACCCTTTATACTGCCATAAGTTAAATAAGCCCGTCTCCCGCCATTTTGGGGGAAGGATCCAAAAAATTGTTTCATATTTCCAGCGTAGCGTCAATATTTAATTTGACGAAAAGCCACTTTGTATTTATTTATTGTGTACTTCAGTTACAAAGAGTTTTGTTGTTGGCACAAACAATATTGTCTGACAAACTGACATGACGACATGAGCTTCCACTTTGCAACGGCATCAAAATTTTGGCGTACTTTAAACAGTTAAACCACCACTGATGTTTGTAGGACACACGCTTGTATTAACAAATGAACTCGTAACGCAATGGAGCGTGTTCACTGAAAAAGATCAGAGTGTGAAAATGGAGGTAAAAGGATCGGTTTTGTAAGTCGGTCACGTCCGAACTCATTCAAGCAGATCGAACGAGTCATCGCGTATCCTTTTCTTATTCAAAACTTGACACCTACGAGTACCTCTATATCACAAATAGCAGTTGAGTTAGCTACTTTGCTATTGATAACATAATGTTTTTGGATCAGGTTATTTGAGCTAAAAATGTGTACGTGCATGTTTGATACGATTGGGGATAGACGTGGTAGGATTTTTTTATTTTTCTGAACTATTCTGACGTGTAGGTTATATGTAAAATGGCTTGAAAGAGTTTTATTTTGTCTTCTTGCTTCTTTATCGACGCTTTGTGATTGTAAGGTTGAATAACGTGAAGGTTAAGCGTTACTGTGGCGTACTATTTCGTATCATCTTTTATATATTGCTTTTATCAAAAACAACCTTTTTTTTACGTTTTAACAAAAACTGTTAAAGGTGAAAAAACCCAGTGGTTCCCAACTTACGACTTTTAGATCATAGGTTCAACCAAAGGCATGCGCTTTTCTTTAAAATAATATAAATGTAATAAATATGTAAATAATTTCTTGTTGTTTTCAAGTTGTTTCTAAAATATTGAAGTTCAACAAAGAATAACTATAAGTCTGTTCTAACTTTTTAGGATCTGGGCAGATACTTCAAGCCTGACTTACACGATGTTATTTAATAGCCTATGGCAAACTATTAGTTGAAGTTACAATAATAGTTGCACCGTGTAAATAGTGTTTAGACAATGGAAGTCATTTGTTGCCTCATTTTCATGGTAGATATATGCCACAGGCAAGAAACTTGCATCGTGTTTATGAGGCGTTATTTTTGTACACAAAGCTTATTAGGGCAGTGATGACCCAGTGAGAAATGGTGGCACAGGGCAGTCAGTAGTAGGTTCGAACCCAGTCAGGTGCTTTACTTTGCGTAAATTATTTCATCACCACTGGTCTCAAAACGGTGAAGAAAAACATCGTGAGGAAACTGGCATGTTCTAAAACCAAAAATTCGAAGACATGTGACATCTACTGCGGGTTGGTAGATGTCACATGTCTTCGAATTTTTGGTTTGCTGGGCCCGCGTGGTAGATTACAGCCCACTCCTTCTAACAGAGAGGAGGTCTGTGTTCCAGCAGTGGGTATATTGTAGGCTGATTATGCTTTTGAAATTATACCTAGTAGTAGTAATATCCTGCCCGTCATGACATACGGTGCTGAAACGTGGACACTGACGGTCGGGCTGGTCCACAAATTCAAGGTCGCTCAGCGCGCTATGGAGCGAGCTATGCTCGGAGTTTCTTTGAAGGATAAAATCAGGAATGAAATTATCTTGAAAAGAACCGGAGTAACCGACATAGCTTGCAGAGTAAGCAAGCTGAAGTGGCAGTGGGCTGGCCATGTCTGTCGAAGGGCCGATGGCCGGTGGAGTAGACGAGTCCTGGAGTGGAGACCGCGTATCGGCAAGCGTAGTGTGCGACGCCCCCCAGCTAGACGGACGGACGACCTAAAGAAGGTGGCTGGGGTAGACTGGATGCGGAAGGCGGAGGACAGGGTGCTGTGGCGCAGTCTTGGAGAGGCCTATGTCCAGCAGTGGACTGCAATAGACTGAGTTGATTGATTGATGAGTAGTAATATCTGTGAGGTAAACTTTAAAAGTTTTTTTTTTTTCGGCTGTACAAAAGCACCGGCCATCTAATCTCTTCACCACCCTTGGTTGACTGGTAGAGAATGCCTAAGGCATTAAGTCCGCCTTTGTACCTTTTTGTGTGCGAAAAGTTTAAATAAATAAATAATTTTTTTTTTCAGACTGAAGAAAAATTCGAGTTGTTTTAATGTCACATTCCAAAATATATGTATATATTATACAGGCAGTATTAGGCGGCTTAGACTCAATATAACTACAATAACAAACTTAGGGTGTGTTCATACATTATTCTCAGACTGAGATTGATCGTACTTATAATAAATAAGTTCAGTAGTTTAGCAGTTCAGTAGTTAATAAATAAGTTCTGTCGAGAGAGGTCTGCGCTAAAAACAGTAACACAGTATGTATCACTGTTAATAAAGATGAAACTTATCTTCACTATTTAATAAAGTGTAACATTAGACCAGCAGTGCGATTCTGCAACCATCTCACCGTGAAAACTTAGGTGAAGTGAGCGTGGAGTGAGCTGTCAGTGTCATCCCACCTGATAGGTACTAGGGATTGCCCAAGCATACATTTACAATCATAATCGAGATTTTAATAATATTTTTTATGCTTATTCTATTGATATAACTACAAAGCTAATATTTTAATTGTCAAAGCATAACTATTTTATGGGGTTTTATTCTAAGAAAAAAAGACTAGTCCTTATATAAGGACTAGGCTAGGAAAAAAATGAAAAAAAATAAAGCAAAATTGATATTCTGACTAAGTTTCTGTTTTGATATTTTATTTTAAAACCCAAAAAAATAGTAATATTTTGACAACTAAAATACTTGTTTTGAAATTATATAAAATGATCAATAGAATTAGCATGAAAAATATTATTAAAATCTCGATTATGATTGTAAATGTTTGCTCGGTCAATCCCTAGCATCAGTGGGATGACACTGACAGCTCCACGCAAGTTTTCACGGCGTTGAGATTTTTATCGGATCCAACACGTAATGATAAATTATAAGCAAATGGTTCACATAATTCTCTCATAATGCAATGCTTTACAAATAAAATTTACATTAACTCGTGTCACCCCCAAATATAAAAGGGTGAGCGATAAATACCAATCGAAAGGATTAAAATAAACATGTTTTAAAGGCTTAAATCAAAGCTCTATTATACCCATCCATTATGTATACGAGTTTATGTACAATGTCATTAAACTCATTTTACGTTGGCAAATAATGCGTCTGCGATGATGATAAATACCTACTATTGAGTGTATCTATTCATTTAAGTGCTAGAGTCATTTTAGGGCCAATTTTTCCATTGTCAGATAACTTTTATTTTGTTAATTAATATTGCGATTTGACAGCTTTTCCATGGAAAATTCAGATAAAAGGTATCTGGCTTTTGAAAAATCTACTCTTAAGCAACTTAATTATTTTTCATATCGCTGACTGAATCACAGCAAAATCTACATTTAAAAAAAAGATAAGAAAAGACAACCTCAAATTAACCTCAAAAATTATAATTTACAAGAGCTCATTTAAGTCACCACTTAAAGCGTTCCTATTTAGGAAATGCACGACGACGTTTTAATAATAATAATAAATTTATTTCAGAATTCAGACCATAAGTCCATAAAACAACACACATTACAATTTTTATACACAAAACATACATGCATACATGAAAACACAAAAAGTACGTGGGTAGATCAAGTATAAACCGGACTTAAGTAAAAAAAATACGCACATATTATTATATACTCGTAAAAAAAAGGAATATATTTTATTTTTCTACATAATCTCCCCTTCTATTAACACGTTTTTCCCAGCGCAGGGGATGTTTCTTGATGCCAGTATCGAAGAATGTAGTCGTGCCTTTAGCCAATTGCACACAAATGATTCCACTACCTGGTCAGTGCGAAAACGGCGTCCTCCACTTGATTGTTTTTTTTTGTGCCATTCATTCACTTGAGTTCTTGAAAGCGTATTCTTATCGAACTGTAGAGTCAATGGATGCAAAATTTCGGAAGGTTTTATGCTGTTCCCTACATAGGGAAGAGCTGATTTTTTTTTCGCGATTTCGGATTTGCTCCGATAGTAGAAGTTGTTTGTAATGATGAGTAGAATCATGTGTTTAAGTATCGATCACTAATTACCAGTTACCCTATATAACTATGTTTATTTCATTTTATAAAAAAAATTTCAGGTTTGGTTCCTGATAGGCCAAGCTTTCGAAACATAATACAAATGTATCGTTTGCGTCGGACATCTGTGATTGACGTGGCCTTCTACCAAATCGCGTACGTCAGACATATATGTCTGACATGGCTCATGTAGAACTTCTTAGCGTCAGATACATATGACTGACATGGCGATTAACGTGTTAAATGATTTCAAACACAATGTGAATTGTTCCTGAATGAATTCAATTAAATTGAAAATTGTATTGAATGGCGCAAATATTTCAATCTTATTGGAACTTATATGTTCGAGCCGTTTGGGGTTGAAACTCTAGGGTCCGTGTGCCCACTTAGTTTTTCGAGATATCACCAAACGGTTGGTCAACCCTTTACGTCACCAGAGGGCTCACCTATTTTTTTGCCAAAGAATCAGCATTGCCATATAACGTGGCAATTCCGCCAGCGAAAAATCGGATCTAGAAGTAGGCTCATAATGAATTATTCCATAGTACAGACGCCAGCACATCAAGCTACCCGAAACTGTCAGATTTTCCCGATCAACTTTGAACCTTATGCTTTAGCGATAAAGTTGAAAATCTATTAAAGAAATCTGACAGATTGTAGTAGCTTGATGTGCTGGCGTCTGTACATGACTAAAACCATTTTCAACGGAAAAAAACCATTTCTTTCGAGCTGTTTATTTTGTGCCAAACTGAATCTAGAAATGAAATTAATAAAAGGAATTCCTAGAACCTTACAACTAAGTAAGTCCCAACATTACGTAAGATACTGAGCGTAATACTTATGTAAATACTTGTAACATTGAGATGAATAAGCTCAACATACGTAGAAACAAGATGGTCGTGTTATTGCCATATTTGCTATCAGCTTTCCGGCTGAATAGCTTTTAGACCCTCATCAACTCACTATACTTCTGGAATAAACAATACTGGATATGGAAGATTCTATTAACGAGGTGATGGCGAAACCGAAGAGTCACCAAAGTAAACTAGACATAATAACAATACACAAACATTATGACTTTTTTAATAACGAAATGTTAAAGGTTCAGTATTTGTTTTTTGGAGGTGTACCTACTATGACAACTTGAAGCTGGCGTAGTATGCTACGACAACTCGTAGCTGGCGTAGTATGCTACGACATCTCTTACTGGCGCATCATTGAAATTTCTCGTCGGCTACGCCGTAGCATTTTTAAATGATTTTATTCAGTTAAACACCTCCACCACTTCCACTATAGAGATACACCTCGTTTTTTTTTTTTTTTTGTTTCTGGGTGGCAAATCCTCATGGATCTGTCAGACTCTTACTGACTAAAAACCACCTCGGTATTCCCTCTCTCACCTACGCCGAGGGTCGCGGGAACGAACGATACTTCCGCAACCCCCGGCTGGTGCTGGCCCTGGCCCGCACCTGCGGGCCTCCTCGTGTCAGGGGGGGAGTGAGGTGTTAAACTCCCCCCGCGACGTCTAAGAGGGGCGCGCGTGGAACACTACGCGCCGCCGCCTCGGGTCCTGATGTGAGGGGGGCGACGGACGTATAGAGATACACCCCTGGCATAACCCTTCGGGGATTACAGGCGTGATGGTATGTTTGTATAATTTTTTTTTTTTATATTTGACAGCGCGAGCGTGGGCGTAGCGATAATAGGGCCATCATCATAGTTTCTTGGTACGGGTTCCATGAGGAAGGTGGGTACTCGGGCAACTCATTAAAACGTAGTTTGAAGCACAAATCACAGTCACGTTTATTCGGTAATTTACAATCACTTTATGAGTAGTAAGAAACAAAGGTTTGTACGGTGAATATGACAGTTCCGATGGTATGCTCTCAACCGTCCGGCGTGCGGCCGCTCTCCAATCGGCTCTGTCCACGTGTAGAAAATGGCGCGAAGTTATAGCGCCACCTCACGGCGTTCACTGTACTAACCGATCAACTAATGAGAATTAAGTTCCGGTTCGACCAATATTATGAAATCAACCGGAAGTAGTATTTTGATTATTTTGTCGTCTTGATATCGCTTGCGACGAAATATTTTATACACATACCGGGGCGGGTGACATAATAACAAAATCTAACCAATTTCATTTGTGGTTGAATCTTGCGTTAAAATCAGCTTCGCTACAGATAACGTCCTTTACCTAATCGATTTTCTAATTTACAATCAGTTTAAAAAAAAGAACCTTTTCAACACTACCATAAATCACCTGCATCAAGAAAATATAAGCCACATTCCTTATCCAGTCCTTCTATAATCCATCCTTGATACCAATCCCATTGTGTCATTACAACGCGACCACTTCAACTAGAGCCCTGACAGCTGATCGTTTCGCGCCACTTACTCCGATTGACAGCTCACGTCAAACTGGACGTCCCGGTTTACAAGATGGCGTCGTCAGGATTTTATTTGTTACGTAATAACGCTGTGTGCCGTATTTGATGATCGCGTTCGCGCCAATTATAGCCCTTTGATGGGCGAAGGATATTGCATGTTCGCGAATAGCTGGTAGTGGTGATGTGCTGACGATGTGATCGCGAAGTTCGGGAGTTGTCGTTTTATACAATAATTAATTTGAAAAAATGGTCTATATTAATGGGTGTAGTGTTTGAAATTAAAGCTGAAGACCGTGTTTATTCATTTTATCGGGACTAAAGTTACTCTAAAGTTACCATGACCACTGAGTTTGTTTCCGCGTTTCTTCTCAGGGATCAGTCATGTAGAAAATGCCGGCACCATCTATAGTTTTAATATTATAAATTGAACTAAAATGTACGTGTAAAAGTGTCTTAAAAGATCTACTTACAGTACAGAAATAGACATAATTATATTTCTATAGTTTAATTTTTTATTATATTGTTTCATTAGTCGTGTTTGTATTGAGTTGTCTAGCAATAAGAAGGACAAAGTCGGCATAAATCTAACTTATGAGGTTATTTTCTAGACAAAGTTAGTAATATAAAAGAAAAAATACTAGGTTAGAGCTACACTAACTTAGAAGTTTTCTGTATCCTGTATCTTAGAAAGGAAGCAAATATCCGGTGAAGACGAAAAAAACATACTAAAAATCTACTATAATAAAATAGTAACGAAGAATTTTTGTCCGTTTGTCTGGATTGGCGCAAATGCGGCTGAACGGATTTGGATGTAAATAGGCACAAAGATAGTTTATAACCTGGATTAATCGGGTAGTACGTTCCCGTGGGATATTTTCCGATATTCACGCGGGCGAAGTCCCGGGATGAAGCTAGTACTACCAACCAGGATTTGAAATAATTGCTCAAAAATATTTAAACATCAATAACTATTGTAGTCAATCTGCCTAGCCTGTTCTCAACTATGTGGAGGTCGGCTTCCAGTCTAACCGGATGCAGCTGTATACCAATGTTTTACATAGAGCGACTGCATATCTGACTTCCACAACCCAGTTACTGGATAAGACCCCTTGGCGAGACTATTTGTCAGACTTTCGGGCTTCTGACCACCGATAACGGATGTCAAAGATCTATGAATGACAGCTGGGACCATCGGCTGAACGTGTTTTCGGAGGCACGGAGGGGTGTCGGTATGTAGGTAATGGATGATCACCCATTTTTTTTTTTTTTTGGTATCGGGTTGGAAAATCCTCATGGAGTCCCTCCGCCCTTGGGGAAGGGCGAAGGGGACTGTCAGACTCTTACTGACTAAAAACCAACCCGTGTTCCTCATGTACCCGTGTGTCAGGGGGCGGGTATCGCCGAAGCATTCGTCGCTACCCTCCGACGGGTATTGGCCCGCCAGATGGTCAGGCGGGCCCCGTCACCCACTGCGGCCGTCACCCCGGCCGCAGGACTCCACTCTGAGGCGCGCGCGGAACACGACGCCGCCGCCTCGAGGCCTGCTGCTGGTCGGACGACAAGACGCCCCAAGTCTGCCGTCCGCAGGCCGCACCCTACGGTGGCCGGAAGTCGGCCACCCTACGACGCCCAGTGCGTCTGCTGCGGGAGGGGAGAGAGGAGGCAGCCTCTCTCTCCCTTTCCGCCGCCTCCTTTGCGAGCATCACGGCCTCGCAAAAGGTGGCGACGGCACTCCACCCTGACTCGCTCCCGAGCATGGTAGACACAACAGTCGGAAGCGAGAGGTTTCCCGCAGCACCTACGGCCGCGACCAAGTCACGGCGCTGCTCGGCCCAGGCTGGGCACTCCGCCAACGTATGCAGCGCCGTATCGTCGCGGCCATCACCACAATGCCCCGACCGTGGCTAGCGTAACTTAAACTTCGATCGACCCGTGCGGCTGTTATTATTTAGTCACCATCCCCTGTCATCAATGACTATTTTATTTAATTTTAATATTTTTTTTAGTTTTAGGCCATAAAGAGAGTAAAAAAAATAATCATACAAACAAAAGAATATCCTAACAAACGAAACTTAAGTAACTCAACCCAACATCACTATGTGAAACAGTCCCCAAAACATAGTTCCGAAGTTCGAAAGACGGGGGTCAAACAGGTCCCAAGTTCGTGAACAATGGGCAAGCAGGGCGATATCACAGATGGTATAACTAATAGCACTGAGTACATTCATTAATCGCGGGACGTCTGATCATTAGTTACTGCCAACGTCGACTGAGAGGCACGCGTGGTCGCGCGTCGCAAACTACCCGCGAGTTCACTTGATTAGTAGATGGGGTTTTAGGTTTATGTGAAGGTAATTAAGATATTGTAGGGTAGATAGAAGGTGGTAATAGGTGTCACATTTTTAGGGTTCCGTAGTCAGCAAGGAACCCTTATAGTTTCGCCATCTCCGTCTGTCCATCCATCCGTCCGCAGCTTAGCTCAAAGACTCTTAGTACTAGAAAGCTATAATTTGGTATGGATACACATATTAATCACATCGACAAAGTGGTAAAATAAAATCATAATTTTTTTTTAAGGTATCTCCTGTACACGTAAAGTGGGGATGTTTTTTCTCGTGTATCCCAAGGTGTATCTTTGGATATGTCATTCAAAAATATTACGCGTCTGTAAAATCATTTTTCGATTCAGGGATCGGTTTGTGAAATATTAAGCTTTAAGGTGCTGATTTTTGTTAAAATCAAGTGTTCCACTCCCACTGCAAACCAAATGGTGAAGTTAAAAGGACAACTATCACAATTAAGTAGGCTTTAAAAGTTTACGAGTAATCGTCGACCAACATAAATTTGCTTCTCCCATACATTGCAATTATAAATTGCCCTTTTTCCTAAGATAAAATTAATAAAAATAACTGAGAAAGGACTAAATAATAAATAAATAAATTGTTTATTGGGTCTCAAACAGTTACATTTGCAGATGTGATTGAGACAGACCCAGTAAGTAATAAATAATACTTGTGTTGGGGTTAGGACTGTAGGTGCGCTTTTTAAAAAGATAGTTTTAAAGCTTATTTTATCTTTTGATCTGTTTGCTTCGCATGCTACGATGTCATATATTAACAATACACAACACAGAAATTTACACACTTTATTTTAAAAAAAAAGCATTTAATAACACCATTTTCATTGACTTCAAAGCAATTTCATTTGTACCGTTTTATAAATAAGCGACTTTATTTCAGCAATTACCTACGCGTACATCAATTTTACTGCTCGACCAATCAAAGCTCTCCACGGTCGTGCGATGTGAATTTTTCACGGATCTCTGGGATATGTCGGAAGAGCAATATTTTTATGAGATCACCTGTGCATTACTGACTTGCACCGATAGGTCGTCCGACAGTGTGTGACATCAAAATAAAACTCAATTTATTGTATTTTTGCTGTCGAACGACGTCGCCCTTATTTTATACAACGTGTAACGTTAAATGCGCAAAACCTCTTAAGGGGTCATTGTACTCATAATTATGAACAACTTTTACTATGGGACCAAACCGGAAATCGCGAAAAAAAAATCAGCTGTTCCCTACATTTGACGAGTTATGCGAACATAAATGTAGGGAACAGCTGATTTTTTTTTCGCGATTTCAGGTTTGGTCCCATAGTAAAAGTTGTTCATAATGATGAGTACAATGACCCCTTAAGAGGTTTTGCGCATTTAACGTTACACGTTGTATATTAACCTATTGCGACTCGCCCCTGCTTCGAACAAGTGCAATGTGCTAATGTGCCGACATGTTAAAACATCGAGGTTTTTGTGCTATATTTAAGTTAAATATTTATGTATTATACACATAAACCTTCCAGAATAAATCCTATAAATGATAGTGAAACCGCATCAAAATCTCAATACTCAATACTTTATTGCATTCCATAATGTGTACATAATAGTCGTATGTGAAAACATCGAATCAATTGTGGACCCTGTCGGGCACAGCAAAGTTAATTTTTAATAGGAAAGAGGATGAAGGCGTTTTTTATTAAGAAAAAAAAATGAATTAAAATAGTATCATTTATTTTTAATTTTTTTCAGACGTATGTCGGAAATAAAGATTATTATTATTATTTAATTTTATGGTATTTACATTTTGTATTTAATAAGTATTTATATATTTGGTTTTAAGTTATATTTATTTATTTTTATATCATATATTGAACGATTTACATTAATGACACATCTATCATGAAGTTTAGAAGAACTAAGCGTCACACTGACATACATGAAAAGTGACTGTTTTTCGTATGCATAACTATCATCATCATAATTAGTCCATATGTTCCCACTGCTGGGACACAGGACTCATCTCTCTGAGAAGGAGTGGGCCATAATCCACCACACGGGCCCGGTGCAGGTTCGCGGATGTAGCATGTCTAGAACTTACTTATGTACTCGTTAGTTCTAACAGAAAAACAGTAACCATCTTCTGAGATAGTAAGAGAAAAAACTAACCAAAAAACATGTTGTGTAATTATTCCCCTCGACGATTTAAGAAAGCTTTAAGCACCATCAACATAGCTAGAATTATATTTAAATTCAATTTTCTATCACGAACTTTAACTTGACAATAAAAACTCGAACCGAATTGTAAATCTCATCGCTTCCCAAACGAGTTTTAACTTATTCGGCCGGATCAATTGCTTCGGAATCGAGTTTAATATTGATTTTCATTGCGTTTTCATTATGTATTCATGCAAGGCACACAATATACCCTGATTGATGTACTCGCGCGGCATTATTACGTATTATGTGAGGATATAATGTGATTTAAGTTATTTCGGGGGAATTTTGTACATGTTCGACATTAATCCATTATTCGAATCTAAAATTATGTAAATTCACACTTCAAACTAGTGGTTTTACAGCCGTGTCAGGGTAAGTGCCTTTGCGATTAAAATGAAAGGTATTCTCACAAAATTACCTACTCGAGTTTGCTACAGGTATGTACAGACGCCAGCACATCAAGCTACCCGAAATTGTCAAATTTTCCCAGTGAACTTTGAACCTAATGCTTAAGCGGTAAAGTTGAAAATCTATTGAAGAAATCTGACAGATTGTAGTAGCTTGATGTGCTGGCTTCTGTACATAAATATCTAACCCTGTTGGTTGGCTCTGTTCAAAAGTGTCGCGTCACGTCTGCGCGTTGTATATTATCAGGGTCCAAATCTTAAATATTTACCTTCGAGAAAATGCTTAACGGCGCTTGTATACGGTAAGAAAATTTACCGTGTCTGCGGCAGACAAGACAAATTTTTCGTGTACACGACAAGAATTTTGTCTGTTCTACACACGAAACAACGTTCGCCGCGTCGTGTCTTGCGCAGACAAGATTTTTTTCGTGCACTGTACACAGCTGCGAGCAGTGTACACAGTTATTTTCTAGTCACGACACGAATTCTTGCCTAGGCCCGGCGTATATTCTTACCGTGTACAAGCGCCCTTACACGCCGCCCCGACCCTTGCTCGAGCCAGCCCGCGTTTTTAAGCCCTGGCTGGAGGCCTTAATTTATTGAGGCATCCACAGGCAAGCCCGGTTAAGCAGTCGACAACCTCATAGGTTGAACTGCGAGATGTCATTTATAAAAAAAAAAAAAAAAAAACGCCCTTACACGACATCAAAGAAGTTATACACAAGATGAATACGTAAAGTGCAGCGGTGGCGCAATTGTACCGCCCCCGACTTACAAGTTGAAGGTCGTAGGTTCGAACCCAGATAGGCGTTTCATCATCATCATCATTTCAGCCGAAAGACGTCCACTGCTGGATGTAGGCCTCCCCCAAGTACCTCCACTTCGACCGGTTCTGTGCTTCTCGCATCGTCCACCTTGTGGGAAGCCTTCCAACGCTACGTCTTCCGGTACGCGGTTGCCACTCCAGAACCTATCGGCCTCATCGGCCATCTTTTCTCTGAGCAATGTTCCCTGACCACTGCCACTTAATAATAATAATAATTTATTTGTTCAGACAACCATTGATCCATTTCATTACATTACATTAAATTTATATTTATTTATATTTATATTGTTAGTATGAACTTAAAAACTATGTTAGTACCTAATAACTAAGAGCGACTTGTCCTCTGGGTGAGGCTCCACACCAAGGGGCTGTCCAACCTATTGTCTATCACCCTCAGGATGCTGTTACTGCTCCCACGCAATCTGCTTAGCAGTGAGGCTGTCTTTTTGCGCCAGGTGGCATCAAAGCCGTCTGTGCGCGACTCTGCGAACATTGTTGACGCCCTGCAGAAGCGTGGTAGATGTAACAGCGCCCTGAAGGCAAAAACTTAAGCACAGGCGTTTTACTTTGTGTAAATAGTTTCATCATCACTGCTCTCAAAACGGTGAAGAAAAACATCGTGAGGAAACTGGCATGTTCTAAAACCAAAAATTCGAAGACCTGTGACATTTACCAACCCGCACTGGGCCCGCGTGGAGGATTACAGCCCGAAGAGAGGAGGCGTGTGTCCCAGCAATGGGAACATTATAGGATGATTATACTATGCATACGTAAATACATACATTACTTAAGTACAGACGCCAGCACATCAAGCTACTACAATCTGTCAGATTTCTTTAATAGATTTTCAACTTTATCGCTCAAGCATAAGGTTCAAAGTTGATTGGGAAAATCTGACAGTTTCGGGTAGCTTGATGTGCTGGCGTCTGTACATAGATATCTGACATCTGTCAATCAGGACGACACATCGAAATTTTCCGTTTTTACAATTTTAATGCATTTATTTTGAAAAATTAATTGTGTCTCAAAAAAATCGCAAAGAATGTGCGCGATTTGGATGGAGTAATGGCACTATTGAGCTAACGCTGTGTGAGCGTGCGTGTTCCATCGCCGCCCGTTCGATGTCCACCGCGCACAGGATGGATGGGAAGCAGCACATTAAGTAATTTTTTGCTCCGTTGGTGTAATTGCTGTATGGCGTTCCAGTAGGAGGATAAATAAATAAATAAATAGAATAATTACATAAATTCATAAATAATTACATAAATCACACACACACACAGACCTACATACGCACACACAGCGCGCACACACACACAGACATACACAGCACTCACGCACACACACACAATGCGCTTGCGCACTAATACCCTGTTATTTCTATTCCGTGTTAATACTTGTATATTCACTTTTAAAAATAAAATTGTAATACAATGAGAGGGTATCGGCACTGTTACTCCTTAATACAGGCTATGTCATAGCCTAGCAAGAAGAGCAGCACGTCACCCACTTGATTGCTAGAGATGTAATAAGTACTACCCACTTTGAGAAAACTGTTACATGTACTACAATCTGTTTTATGTAAAAATAAAGATTATTATTATTATTATTAAAAAAATTACGTAGATTTCTCACCGTTACCTACTGCAAACTAAGTGTTACCCACTTCGCCTGAAAAAAGCAAAACGAAATGGTGCAATGCGTCCCGATGCGATTTCGGAATATAACGAGCTAGCTGTTATCAAGCCGAGAGTTTGCTTTAACGGTCTCAAACTCAACTCGTGCCTAATTGAAGAGCGCTTGCTCAGCTCAAATAGCAGCAAAATATAGACTTAGCTCAAGCTGGATGGTCGCCATTTTGGAATCTGTATTAATAAGGAGCAATCGTTTAATTTGGTTTTCATTTTTGTCCGTCGTCTAACAGCATCGTCATAGTATAAAGAGGGGCTTTATACTATGGCATCGTGTGGCTAAGTAATAACAGCCGCACAATCGATCAGGTTAAGCTACGCATGCCGCGGTTGGTCAGTGGATGGATAACCAACTTTACATACCAAACCCCTCCGTGCCTCGGAAAGCACGTTAAGCCGTTGGTACCGGCTGTCTTTCGTGGATCATTGACAGTCTTTACGGGTGGTCAGTAGCCCGAAAGTCTAACAACCAGTCTTACCAAGGGGCATCGTATATTACCTAGTTACTGGGTTGTGGAGGTCAGATAGGCAGTCGCTCCATGTAAAATACTGTTATTCGGTTAGACTGGAAGCTGACCCCAATATATAATAGTTGGGAACAGGCTAGGCAGATGATGATTTAATATGGAACAATCATTTAATTTGGTCTTCATTTTTGTTCGTCGTCTAACGGCATCGCGGAAGACGCAGGCGTAGATAGAGGGAAACTTGACGCCGATATGAGGGATTGGTCCATATTGGCTCAGGATCGAGTTGAGTGGAAAAATGAAAGAGGGCTTCCCTTTCATTTTTCTCACTCTTTGTCACTGTTTATTGTGTGTATGTATTTTTCTTTCTCTTTGTCTCTCTGTGTGTGTATTTCTCTCTCTCTTTGTCCTGCAGTGGGAAAATACAGGCTAATTACCCGGAGCCCGAAGTCATCTTGCGTGCCACAAAGCCGAACACACCGGTGTTCATCTCCCGCCTACACTACACCACTAAGGCAGAGAACATCGTGGAGGACGTGCGCCAGGAGACGAGGTACACGCCGAGAGTGCAGTTACTGGAGTCGCACCGCAACGTCAACTTCAAGGCGTTCGTGGTGCGCGTACCGAATTGTTATCTGCTCGTCATCATGGAAGAAGACTTCTGGCCGCAGGACGTGGTGTTCCTTTGCTTCCGCGGACAATTACATCAGAACAGCACAAGAACTAGCTAGTGGAGTACTATTTTATACTAAAAATATGGGCCTGCGTCACCTAAAATAAATAAATAAATAATTATTCTGTTTTGTAGTCAGTTGCAAGATCCAGGTTGTTTGTTGTCGAGTTTGAGTTTACTATTAGAATTTCCTGGAAATATAAACGAGGTATTACCCCGGGAATAAGTGTTTCGGTACCTAATTATGTCAATGACCTCGCCACTTACGTAACATCGGCGTCGTACTCTATTTACTTCTTCGCGAAATGACGTCACTGTTTAATTAATAAACACTCCAACTGCTACGACCAGATTCGTATGTATAACCTACCTACCGCTTTCAAACGTATAAGTAGATACACTTAATAGATTTATTTATGGAAATCAGAGTACCACTTTTCTTGGCGAAATTCATATTTAAATTATTTCATCTGAATTCTATAAGACCCGTGGCGCCCGTGGCGTGCGAGGGGCCCTTAGCTAAATAATAACAGCCGCACAGGTCGATCGATCAGGTTAAGCTACGCTTGCCGCGGTTGGTTTGTGGATGGGTGACCATCTTTACATACCGAGACCCCTCCGTGCCTCGGAAAGCACGGTAGATCTTTGACAGTCGTTACGGGTGTCAGAAGCCCGAAAATCTGACAACCAGTCGTACCTAGGGGTATCGTATTACCCAGTAACTGGGTTGTGGAGGTCAGATAGGCAGTCGCTCCATGTAAAATACTGGTGTTCAGCTGCATCCGGTTAGACTGGAAGCCGACCCCAACACAGTTGGGAAAAGGCTAGGCAGATGATGATAAATTCTATAAGACCAAAACCCAAAACGCGCTCCAAAACGGGATCCTAGAGGCAAAAAGTCTACCAAGTGAAATGAGTTTGGGCGGGTCACGTCAGCCGCATGCACATTAACCGCTGGGTAACAGTCTCCACACGGTGGGTGCTTTAGGGTGGACAGCGCGGCCGAGGCCGGCCCAGGAAGTAGTGGCGAAACGACCGCAAAGGTTGGATCGATGAACATTTGAGCAGACACATTTTTCGAACATATGAAGCAATATGCTTCTAAATGATTCAAATTGAGAGTAATAGTGTATTACGCAATTAGGGTGCTACAGATCCTGGTCCCAAATGTTATTTTCCCGTCATGTTTAGCCATTCATGGCGTACAATAAAATTTACTTCTCCTTTCGCAGGTCTGCCGGAAGAAATTTCTTAAGAAATAAGCAGTACCTTTGTACTCAACTTATAATTATATCATATCCCTATGTATTTTACTGTGTGTACATAAATAATAAAATAAATAAATAAAAAAGTGTTGCCTTTTTGAGATCGAAGAAGTGTCATAATAATAGGAACTAAGTACGATCATTTAAAAATTCTGTTAGACAAACATTCTGTTATAATAACACCCGCATAAGTCTTGATCCCGTAGGAATATCGGGATAAAAGTTTTCTATGTGTTAATCCTGGTTATAAACTATCTGTGTTCAAAATTTCATCAAAATTGGTCCAGCCGTTTGAGCGTGAAGAAGTAACAAACATACAAACACACACACACACACTCACAAACTTTTGCCTTTATAATATTAGTGTGATTAGTGGAATTTCTCCAAAATATACCGCCGAACCTTAATATTGAGCTGATGAAAAAGTACATCTTTCACGCTTTACAACACCAATCACTCGTCCACAGTAAATGTATCACTTATGTACACTCTAGTTAGCACCATCGTTTTAATCTCATACCAAACCGCGCAGTAATTACCGGAATACCTTTGCCGAATTAATCGCGAAAAAGCAATTCTAGCTAGGTCGACGTTTAATTCGAGCCATTTTCGAGCTTTCGTTCAAAGAATGATTTATTTCTGCAATCAATGCGTCAACTCGAATATCATTGGTTTCCGGCGACAGCGAAACGGTTTCATGGACGATGCGGCGAGCTGTGACAACCAATATTAAATTACATTTTTTTATGATTTCTGTGGTAATTGGATGTGGTGAAAGAATTGGGAGGATACGCAATATGAAGACTATGGTTTTACTTACATAATTTCGATGCGGGTTCCAACATCCAAGGGATTCATTATTTCACTGGGACTCGTCAAACTTTCATTTCTCGGCGCTTTTCTGGAAGTCGTCACTTTTAATTCTGGTGAGAGTGGCGGAATTGCTCCCAAAAAAAAGTTTAAACGAAACTCTTTGTGAATTAATCTGTTCTTTATAATAATAATAATAATTTCATTTATTTCAGGTCTGTGACCCATATAAAACAAATATAGATAAAAATACAAAACACATAAATTATTGTTCGGCTAGACAAATCCAAATGGTCAGAATTACATCACAAACATTATTTAATTAACTTAAGTAGTCAAAAGTCAAATACACAATCGATAAAGAATAAATTAATAGATATCAAATTAAATTATCATATAAAAAATCCAATTACAAAATGAGCAATTACAAAACGATTATACTTCAGGCATGTTGGTGCACTCTTGCGCAAGAATCGTCAGTAAATGATGACTTTTTTGGCAGTCAAAAGTTCATGATATAGCTCACACAGGTGCTGTTTCGGATCAGAAGGCTTTTTTGTTACTGCAGAAACAGAAAGTCAATCAATCAACTCAGCCTATCGCAGTCCACTGCTGGACATATGCCTCTCCCAGACTGCGCCACAACACCCTGTCCTCCGCCTTCCGCATCCAGAAACAGAAAGAAAACAAAAAGTAATCACAAGGAAACAGAAAGTAATCTCCATTTATGCATAAAAATCTTGCCCAAATATTCACAGATAGTTATTATGGTTTGACTAACCTTGTTTCCTATTTAGCCGATTTTAGGTGAATCATTGCTTGCAGAACAGACGGCCGATGGGGCTGAAAGGTTCTGGTGTGGCCACTGCATACCGGAAGACGTATCGTTGAAAGGCCGCCCACAATGTGTACTGATGACCTGGTGAAGGCCGCATGAATCCGCTGTACGTGAGACGGACAGAACCGTTCGAAGTGGCGGTGCTTGGCCATCAGTGGACGTCTTTCAGCTGAAATGATGATGATGGTGATGTAATAAAGATAGTGCAGCTACCAGATTACTTTCAGGAAACACTACATGAAAATACTTCGTGGATATTATCCACGCCTTTTGTAACTATGCGAGGTAAACAAAGGTAATTAAGTGTCAGTCATTTAGGTGCACTATACAGGTGGCACTAACTGCCAGCAATCAGGCTGTGTTGTGTTTTAAGGCACTAAAGTCAGAAGCAAGGGGCACTTCAACGTCAACTATTTACAAATTAGCAATGTGACATTCAACAGTCATTTATTTTCTTCAATTCTAAGATTTCTAATTGGCATGGAAACGAAGTAGAATTAAATTAGGGCTTAAAACTACGGCCAACTCATAACAGCTACGGTTTCCTAGGAAAGCGATTCCGTCATGCTATAACGGCCGTCATGAAAATCTGTAATGCTCAGCAGTATCTGACATTAAGGTGTCAAAAAACGCTCTGTATTTGGATTGTGTGACCGTTGTCCGCTTTTAGGGTTCCTTACCAAAATGGTAAAAAGAAACCCTTATGTTGCGACTCAGTCTGTCTGCCTGTCTCTCTGTCCATCTGTCACAGCTGCATATCTCAAGAACTACTAATGCTATCAACTTTAAATAATTTGGAATAGTTTTAGATGACGTTTGCCCAACTATTTTTTGCAACAGGGACTGAAAGGGGCATCTTAAAAATTCGAAGCTGGGCTACTAGAGCATGTGGGGTATCATATGAAAGAATGCTGTTTGCACATTCTCAAACATTTTTTTTAGGCCGCATAGTTTTCGACTTTTGATGAAAAATGTAAAAAAAAAATACCGTCTCCGAAGTTTGCATAGAAAAAAATCTGAAATTATTCTATGTGATAGAAGTTTGGTAAAATGATTAAATATCGAATAACAAGCTGAAAAGTAAATCGTAGTCAGTCCTTTACTCTTTCACACGCTGTCTACATCTCTCTATCTAATGTCCTATCGCAGGTATGCTGGAAGAGATTTCTTTAGAAATAAGCATCACCTTTGTACCTATTTTTCTGTTCTGTTTTTTTCTTGTCTGTTTATATGTGTGTACATAAATGCAGACGAAATATATACGTAATTTTGTAAAGTGACACCAAACGTTGCATTCCCGTAAGTAGACATTATCAGTTTTCGCATAATAAACCGAGTACAATAATAAAACGATAAAATTTCCGATTAATGCGTCCGGGGGCGATTTATAAATGCGGAATACCGTTGCAATAAACTGCCCGAATATAAAACCAGTGTGGGTTCAAAACATGAAAATATCAGTAGGTTTCATAATTAATTTACAACGGTCTTATTTCCGGTTTTGGTGCCCAATTAACAAGTTAATTGAGTTCCACTGTAGGTAATAAAATAGCTGTTACGGTCATGATTTTAATTTTAATGCAAATGTGTCCCCATCCCTGATAAAAAAACATTTAATACAATAATTTGGCAATGTCTGACATGATTAGATGAAAGTAAGGCCCGGCGCACATTGGCGGCACGGCACGGCAGGGGATCCTTCGGCATCCCTACATGTAAGCGCACTCTGGCGGTAACAGTGCCGTGGCACCGTTAAGTATGCCGCGACGTACTTAATCATACCGAAGCGTCCTTAGGCATGTCGAGGCGTCCTTCCCAACGAAGCTACGCGCGGGGCCGCGGTGTTCGGGCGGGCGCTGTCTTGCCGCGGTATCCCGAAGACTGCCAAAACGTTCTGAGGGATGCCGAAGCGTTCAGAAGGCTGCCAACACGGCATGCCTAAGCATACCGCGGTATTGTTTTTGTACTTACGACCGTTAACATTCAAATTTAAAGTTTATTTCCATACCATTAAGTTATAATTTTATTCGTCGCCTAAAAATACCTTGCCGTGCCGTGCCGCCCATGGGCGCCGGGCCTTATCAACATTCAGACCAGTCAGGCCTTTTCTTCTAAATAATGCTGGAAAATATCTGGGTTCCTCAATTACGAGATATGCGTCAAGTGACATAAAAACCTCCTTAGTTATATGTTAAGGAAAAAAAATGGCAACTTCTTCTCAAAATATTACACAAATTGCCATTAGCAGTATTAGAAAAAGAAACATACTTAACTATATTTTTTCTTTTTTTTTTTATTCTCTTGATTACACACTGCCAGTGTCTATGACTAGGGTCATGAACAATAAAAATCTTCTAAAAAGTTTTATATTACAACGTAAGGCGAAGTTTTCACAGGAAATTCTGTGAATAACTCAGAGAGCACGTGTGGGGAATGTCTGCGGCTTTAGGTTCACAAAAAGGCATAAAAATAGATCCTTTTAGTGAAGTTGACTAGCAACAGAATACTCTGCAACACTTCTGTAACGTCTAAGCCTGTATTTTTAATGTGAACCTACAGTAAATAAGAGAGTTTTGTTCGTGACTTTCTTATAATGTGGTAAGTGTTCTCTTCTATAAAGTCTCGGCAAATACGAAATCCTGAAAACAAATAACCTTTGAGGAAAGTCTAAATAATTAACGAGGGGCTTGTAGCTAAGTAACTCTGTGCCTCGGAATAGTACATTATGATACATGTGTGCTATGTTGATCATTGCACCCGAGGCGGTATTATTCATATAAGGAAGCCAAGTGTGTCAATTCAATCAATCCACACGCGTTTCATACGACGACGGTTTCAACTCAACAGGCTTGTATTGTTAACTTTTATGGAAAATTGCGCGCTGGTTTTCGTTTTTTCGTGCGCCGCCGCAATAGCGATGCATACGCGGGTCAAAATAAAGGCATGGGCAAAACCGCTAAAAAACCTACATAAAAAATATAATAAAAACAAAATAATCTTTAAGCTGATCGTAGTCTTGTCGTATGTCAAATTGTAGTTTAATTGTTATGGAATTAGAAAGTACAATTGGCATAGCGAAATTTACATTAGTTCAGTGAGAATCCGCAATAATAGAACGCCAGCGCTTCGCGCTTTGCCGCGTCTTTTCCGTTTGGTTCCGGGAGCTACCACGGACAATTTAAGGTTAATAAATTTTATTCATTTTGGGACCAAGGACAAATCAGACTATTTAAATAAAAAACACTGAAACATGACCCGCGGATTCCTTTTGGCATGAAGTCTCTTTGAAGAGATTAGAAAAAGCTCACATCTCCGACTAGTAAATAGTTATCCGTGCGTTACCGCACTAATGTGGTAACATAAAACACGCGTGTTTAATGCACTACATTATGGACCTAAAAGTTATTCATTAAGAGCCACTTTACGAGCAAGTGTGTTGAAAGTAATGTTAAACAGTTGTTTTGACAGTCGTTCGTCAGAATCTCGAAAATCTGACAACCAATCTACCATCAGGGGGTATCGTATTACCCAGTCACTGGGTTGTGGAGGTCACATAGGCCATATAAAATACTGGTATTCAGCTGCATCCGATTAGACTGAAGAAAGACTAGGCAGATGATGATGAAAGTCTAAACAATTAACACACTCAACATTAATTAATAAATAAATTGACCAAAAGTCTAAAGAATGTACGGAACAGTCATGACAGTTTCTTAAAAGCTACTTTCGAACTTCTAACTTCAAATGAATAAAGTCCTAAAAATTTCTACCATGTTACCTCATGTTACTTACGGATTCATCGTCTAAAACCGACATTCCAAAGCCAACCACTATGCTCCTAGTCTCTTTAATCCAATTGAAGTAATCACAATCGCACTAACCCGCATCGTACCGCACTCGACGTCCGAAATGGGCAGCAAATGGCGAAATATCACGAAGATTGCACAAATTGGCCTTCATCCAGTGACTTAAAGGAAAACTAATTTACTCCAGCCCAGTATGGGATTACTGAATTTTGGTACAAAAATTTTCGAATGTATCGACGCCAGTAATTTTGCGAGCCGCCGCGCGCAGCGAATTATTTGTGGAGGATTCTGCGTATCGAGTTTTACCTGGGAATTTGTTGAATTATTGCTGGCGTTGTTTTGTATGAATTATAGGTATTTTTAATTGTTTACTGCAAAATATTTTTGTTTACAGAAGCCTGTTGTTTATCATGACAGTGGTTTCGTTCGACTGTAACAAGGATTGCATTATTGGAACTTATTAAATACCTATTAAAGAACTTATCAGTAGCAGCTTATCTACAGCGAGCTACTGCTCAGATGAGCTGACACAGTTTAACCCGTGAGAAGGCGCGCCTAATTTTCTTACACGAGTAGGCGCGTGCGAGCAAATTGCTCACACTATCATAAAATGTTTATATTTTTAGTGTTTCTATATTTATTGGCTTATAATGTATTTAAATAAATAACACAAGGTTTAGTAAGTAAGAAAACAAGTATTTTAATCAAAACTATTGAACATAATAGCAACTTCTAACGCAAATAACAAAACAACCTAGTATTAATTAATTTTTTTGGCACGTTTCATAAAAATCACAATAAAAACTGTTCCATAACAAAAACTAAAAAGTGTTATTCATCCATTAAATCTACACTAATGTGATTCTCGAAACACACTGAACACATGTATTTTACATGTTCGGTGCAAAGTAATTGCTAGGCGCGTGATGAGCAAATTGCCGCACGTTGGTACACGGCCTCCACAAACGCCTTGCTGCGCGGTCGCAACGCCACTGAGCGGATCGAGAATTGCGTCAGGGGAGAGGGGGTGAATATTTAGGAAGGTACTTAAGTGCTTGAATTGGTGTGGCATGGGAAAGACAAAAAATTTTTGAATTAGATTTTTGTGTGAGCAAATTGCTCATAGCGCGCCTTCTCACGGGTTAAGTATGATTAGAAGCATAACCCCGACTTCTGACAGCTTACGTCAAGCCGTACCGTCAGCCTTATCTAAACTAATATTGTGTGTTTGTTTGAACGCGTAACCAGTACCAGTCGGATTAAAAAAATATATTTTAGCATTCAATAGCCCATTTCTTGAGGAACACTATAGGGCTACTTAACATCACGCTAGGACACTTAGGAGCCGAGCAAAAAGGACAAAAAAATAAGAAAGAACGCGAAAACGAACATTAGTTCGTTTTCAAAAGCACGGGCAGGCGATCCGATGCGACGTGGTGGGTCCGGGGTCAAGAAATTTTACACGGGCGATGTCGCTAGCAAAAGCTAGTCTACTCAATAAAACACAACAGCTACAGTAATACACAGTAGTATACAGTATGCGGATTATACAATTGCCATTTTTTTTTTTTTTTTGTTAAATTTAACGTTGCCAGCCACTAGGAATTTCACGCAGCGGAGCAGTCAATCGCCTAACCACTGCGCCAACCGCGCCGTCAATTCGTTTTTGTATGTATTTGTTAACAGATATTATTAACAACGTAACTGTATAAAGTTTCGAACACCACTACTAAACACTCCTAGGGTTTTGAAAAGAATAGCTGCTACATTACTTCACCTAGTTATTTATACGACGCAAGGCAAAAGATGAAAGTTCACAGAATTTTTAATCAAAATTTCAGTGATCAAAACTTCTTGAGATCTTCTTCGTTGCTAATTCTGCGTGACTTGCGTTAGCTTCAATCCTACTTACTTAGTACTTTAAGTACGCACTATTGATTTTCACCTCAAACTAGTTAAAGTACCGACTTCTTGTTAACGCTAAAGCTGTTCAGTAATATACTTAGCAATATTGCCTAATTTAACTTTGAGACTGAATAGTGCGCTTATAAAAGATGTTAAAAAGAGCTAAGTTAAGTTCGCTTTCTTTTTAATCTGATTATTTAAGTTAAAAACACAACAATTACTTTAACAACTATTAGTGCATTATAATTAAGTGCTTAATTAATAATAATAATATAATAATAAGTTTATTAGTACATAAAAAAAAATAACAACACAGTACATAGCATACGGAAACAGTGAGTTGTACTACCAAGTTTAAAATTCTTGTCTTGTTTTCCGGGCTCCTAAACTGGGTACGCAGACCTATATCTTAGGAGTCGGAGATTTTGCGGCTTCAATTTTTATAATACAACCGTGACTTTTCAGTTTGGTTACAGTGGTTGTTAACACAGCAAATAGAGTGAATGATTGTGGATGTGGAACTAGGAGTGTGTATATGAGTGTTAATTCGATAAATGTCTGCAAAACTAACGATGTCTAGAACAAATGAATTGATGAAGACCGAATGAATGAAAAGTTATTGAATGATTATACTCAAAACTTCCCTCGCGACAAGTATGTTGTTCCTACAAGGGCCTTGAAAAAAAAAAAAATAAGTATAGGTATGTCTTAGCAACCAAAACCGCCCCAATTTGGACTTTAAATATGTATTAAAGCCACGATAAATAACAGGAAATGTTCAAGGGGCTTCCTGGAAGAAGTCATAAAGAAAAAGCCAACAGATAACATTTCCGAACTTGGTAACCTTAAAAACATGAATTTACCTTTAGCATTTTAATGTACAGACGCCAGCACATCAAGCTACTACAATCTGTCATATTTCTTTAATAGATTTTCAACTTTATCGCTAAAGTATATGGTTCAAAGTTGATTGGGAAAATTTGACAGTTTCGGTTAGCTTGATGTGCTGGCGTCTGTACCTTCATACCTAAAGAAGATAAGGATATCGAGTTACCTAAGAGTAGGTATTTGTATAGCTAAGTTTATGCCGTTTGCCCATAGAACGGGGAAGTTCGTAAAACTGGATGCCGAATCAAAATAAAGGTGTGTGCTAACAATATGCATTTGTCAAGTTACGGGAACATCATCTGCCTAGCCTTTTCCCAACTATGTTGGGGTCGGCTTCCAGTCTAACCGGATGCAGCTGAATACCAGTATTTTACATGGAGCGACTGCCTATCTGACCTCCACAACCCAGTTACTGGGTAATAAAATACCCCTAGGTAAGACTGGTTGTCAGACTCGGGCTTCTGACGACCAGCAACGACTGTCAAAGATCCACGAATAACAGCCGAGACCACGAAGCACGGAGGGGTCTTGGTATGTAAAGATGGTCACCCATCCACGTACCAACCGCGGCAAGCGTAGCTTAACCTGATCGACCGACCCGTGCGGCTTTACTTAATCTTCAATTTCTATACTGAATTCGTCTAAGACGACACTATGAAGGTAGCTAAGACCATTTTGCTAGATTTTTATGCTAGGAGTTCTTTTTGTCCAGCAATTTTCCCTTGGATCTTGGACATGCCTTGGACCAGTCATTGCTTCCGAGATTAGGTGTTAGCTGCTGTCTTATGTCCAGCAGTGCACGTCAGGATAATATAAAAATACTTTTAAAAACCCTTTAAAAGGACATAAAGTCTTGCGTCCCAGATTCATTTTTATAGTGGCGAATAAAATGGCACGAAAAGTTAATTAGATGAAAAGTTTTAATAAAAGTTTAACGATGTGGCTATCTCGTGTTATGACGTGCCGTATATTGAAATGGTTGTTAGGGGATGCCGAAAACTTACGAGTGCTTTTGAAGGAAACAATGTTGCAATTTTGAAACTTATTTTCGAGAACCAAGTTTTTCGGTTTTTGAAATGGTTAGCTTTGAGAGATGGTTCTTAGTAGCTGATTTATTCTTATCTGAAGTTTTACTCGTAATTAAAATACAATACGGACAAATAAAAGCTACATTTTTATAACTAAACCGAACTGAAATACGGTAGCCGAAAGTGCTTGCATCTAAAGATGATCGTTAACAGTCTCAGTCCTTTGATTATATAATGTGATGACATTATATAATCAAAGTCTCAGTCATAACTAATTAAAAATTTGCTTCTTTTGTAGTTGCTAATACGAGATAAGATTCTTAAGGGCTGATCTTACCAAAGTCAGATATCTTTTATCCGTGGAATAAAATTGACGTCTGACAGTTCTAATGTGGAAAACTGCCAAAAATTCAAAATTTATTCTTAGGATAAGACTTATTTTATGTACTTTTTTGATGAGATTCGCCCTAAAGTCAGCAAGGCAATAACCCAATTTATTACTAGTAGTGACGCGGAATGCTTTAAAATTATGATAATGAACTATTAAATCAATTAAATGAAGTTTTTCTATTAATATATTTTATATTTTCAAAGTGGAATAACTCAGAAAGTATAATATATCACTTACGACATTTTTGTCAATAGTATTTGTTGTTTGTAGGTAATAATTTTCTCTATCGATTGGCATATGTTTCAAACCTGTACATCAAAACTCGACTTTTTATGTACTTGCAACTTTAGGTATGCCACAGAGGTTCGAAACCTTTTCAAAAATAACAATAGAGAATTATAACAATAGAGAATTTCGATTTTCCCACAGTTTAGCAAAACGAAGGTATAATTATAGCTTAATCACTTGAGACAGTAGATACATAGTAGGGTAGATCATACATACTGCAGGAGGTACTTGTGACATGCCAATTGTGCCAACCGCTCTAAAATCAATTATTATCAACAATACACACACGTTGACATAATATTGATCTGTTATAACCTGAAGTTTTTAACCGATTGGCTCGTTGATTATCGAGTCTGATCATATCTCCTGCAGTGAGATTCTGTAACCATCTCACCGTGAAAACTTAGATGAAGTGGGCGTGGAGTGAGCTGTCAGTGTCATCCCACTGATGCTAGGGATTGACCAAGCATACATTTACAATCATAATCGAGATTTTAATAATATTTTTTATGCTAATTCTATTGATCATTTTATATCATTCCAAAGCTAGTATTTTAGTTGTCAAAACCTTACTATTTTTTAGAATGAAATAGCAAAACAGAAACTTAGTCAGAGTTAGAATCGCAATGTTGTTTTTTTCTTTTTTTCTAGACTAGACCCTATATAGTCTAAGGCGCGAACGCTTCACGCACGAAAAATAAATACATACAATAAAACATTCACGTTTAAGACAGCTACTACACTGATCAAAATACGCATAAAAAATAACAATAACAAAAAACTAAGCGAACTAACTAACTAGCAATAGCATAAAAAATATTATTAAAATATCGATTATGATTGTAAATGTATGCTTGGTCAATCCCTAGCATCAATGGGATGACACTGACAGCTCACTCCACGCAAGTTTTCACGGTGAGATTTTTACAGAATCGACCGGCAGGTATTAGGACTGGATTTCCATGTCAGTGGCGTTTGCAGACATTAATTAGTCAATCAACTCAGCCTATCGCAGTCCACTGCTGGACATAGGCCTCACCCAGACTGCGCCACAACACCCTGTCCTCCGCCTTCCGCATCCAGTCTACCCCAGCCACCTTCTTTAGGTCGTCCGTCCATCTAGCTGGGGGCGTCCCACGCTACGCTTTCCGATACGCGGTCTCCACTCCAGAACTCGTCTGCTCCACCGGCCATCGGTCATTCCACAAATATGGTCAGCCCACTGCCACTTCAGTTCGCTCACTCTGCAAGCTGTGTGTATAATTTAATAGTTTGTTGTAAATGGTACACCACAGACTACCTACAGTATTTGTCTCTCCTTCCCTTTTCAATCCATCCAAAGGTTGTCTTTAAAAGATCACTCTTAGCGATGAGACCGCCCATTGTGTCAACCTTTGTAAAATTTCTATATTTATTTCTGTAATTTTTATGGTGTACATAATAAAGAGTAATCTATTCTATTTGAAATCGAGTATGACCTCATTTATAAAGTAGGTTTTTTAAATTATACTTAGTAGGTTTTTTAAAATATACTTTTAGGGAATAATAATATATGGAATGGTGATTGAATGTTTTTATTGTAGCTTCTATTTGCACTTTATCGGAAATAAATTCAAAATGTGATTCAGATTTAAAAATATGCAACAGTTCATTAAAAATTCAATCGATTGATTGCAATCGATTGGGCATCCCTAATCTTTTTCGGCACGACATGAGTTGATATGACGTTTTGGCAAAGATGGCGGCGATGAATGTTATTAGTAGCGTAAAATACTTTATAATGTTCATTATGGCATGCAGCTAGTCCGTGTTACAAAATTATTTGCAAGTAATATAATAAAATAGACAATTAATTATCATGTATTTCCGATACTTGTGTTGCACAAGGCGATTCTAGACAATGTCCTTTATGTTATTATCTCACAATGCTATCGACATGTTTTTAATACGATTCGTGGTGAGTCACCTCGGCAGTCCTTAAACAATGTGAGCACGCATGAGTAATCATGACGTCATTCTGAGGATACGAAACGCTGTTTTCGACGATAATGAACAAGACTCGTTAGCTCAGTAGGTTAGAGCGCCGATATAATTCTAAACTTGGTCATCGGAGGGCGGAGGTTCAAATCCTTCACGAGTCGACCTTTTTGTGATACATATTTTCCTTTTTTTTTTGTTTATTAAGGGCTGATTTTTCAATCGACAGATAATTTTTATTCGTAGAATAAAATTGGCGTCTTACAGATTTTGTATGGAAGAACTGTCAAAAATTTTAAATTATTTCTCGGATAAAATTATCTGGCCTTGGTAAAATTTGTCCATAGTTACACGTTTACATGCAGTACTATTAGCAGTCGTCTTCATACTCCCGCATTCAAAACCGGACTAGGTTTTCACATTTACTTTACCTACCTCTGATTTTGCCAGTGTATAACTAAACGCCGACAGACACTACGCCGACAGACTGAACACCGACAAGAGTTTACTTCGACGGGACTTTTCGCCGACAGGACACTTCGCCGACAGGGCATTATGATTATTGGACATTCATAAAACGTATAGGTATATCTACTTTAACCATGTAACATGGGTATTACCTACTAAAGTGGATTCTACACCCAAGTCCCTCTTCATTCCATAAACAATGTCTATAAACCCCAGTCCCCACTGCTAATTCCCTAGGAAACAAACCATTATATTCTAGATATTATATTCGAATACAACAAAGATACTAAGCTCATGTATTTTGTACCAAAAATAAGCCCTTAGCAACGAACGGGTTACGATCTTAATACTCTAATACCCGTTATTTATTTATTTACCTATTCCTATATTTCAGGCAACTAGGATCCATAGAAAAAACAATGTCATACTACTACAAAATACCTACTTATAAACTGATACATTAAAAAATATCACTAATACAATACTACATATAATAATATAGCTTAAAAATACTATAAATACATACAACATAAACATAACAAACTAAAACTACTGCACACGAAGTGTTAGCGTCGTGTTTCGCTGACTGGTGTGATGTAGCCGGCCACGAAACCGGCGATACACAACACCCTTCGGGCAGAACTCTTCCTTGAGGAACTTCTCGAGATGACTTGAAGTTCGTGTTGTGACGCGGCTCCAACTCATAATTTTATTATTATACTAGCGACCCGCCCCGACTTCGCACGGGTGCAATGGAGAAACACTGATAATTTCAGAGCCATTATTTCTCGTAAAAAGTATAGGATAAAAAATGGTTATTGTGGGTTATCCCTAATAGATAGACATATACCATTGCGGACTTTTTTGTAAACCTTTTTAAGGTGTACAATACTGTAGTACATTATTTTGATTTATCTCGACGGGTTCAGCCAGCGTTTACAATGTAAGCGCAAAAAAATGTGTTTATTTACGACATTACATTAGAAACCTCTAAAATTATCAGTGTTTCTCTACTATACTATGCATGTATTATACATATAAACCTTCCTATGGAGTCACTCTATCTACTAAAAAAAACCGCATCACAATCCGTTGCGAAGTTTTAAAGATCGAAGCATATATAGGGACAGACAGACAGGGAAGCGACTTTGTTTTATACTATGTAGTGAAGTAAGTATTGTACATATGTAGGACATACTGCGACTACGGAAAACTGTGCGAAGCTTTTCTAGGTATTTAATTTATGTACTCCAATACTTAGCCTGTTGTTTAAATAGGTAAGCTTTACTTAGTTGTATTTAAGTAGGTGAGGAACTCGGCTTTCGGAAGCTATTGTACGTACAACCTACTTAACAAAAGCAAAAGGGGGGATGAGAACACTCTTTGCATAACAATTTAATGGATTGGTACCTTCCTGTATTTTTCTTTCGTGTTACCTATGGTGTAATTCTATAGATATCATAAGATCACGCCTGTCTTCCCTTAAAGGGGAGGGTGCAGAGGTGTCTATAGTAAACCCACATTTCTCCAGTTATTGTGCACCCGACAAGAGAATGCTTTCTTCACACCTGTCAGTTTCATATAAACAAATACGTGTTTTGCGAATTTGATCTTCAAATCTACTAGCGGCCCGCCCCAGCTTCTTACAATGCAATATTTTTTTGGAATTTCCGAAATTTTCTTTCATACAAACTTGTCCTGGCAATACCAAACACAACAAAAAAATAATTATCCAATTTGGTGCAGTCATTCGGAAGTTATGCGCGTACAGATATTTCGGCGACTTTGTTTTATACTATGTAAGGATTAGCTACTGGAATTTTCGCACTGACAGGTGTCAGAAACGCATTCTCTCGACGGCCGGACTGTCAGTCCCATGTAGTAGGGGGCGAGCTAATTTCCACTAAGGGCGCGTACCCACTATGTCGTGACGACAGATTATCGTGTCGTTTAAAGTGTCGTGACTTGTGTATTTAAATGGAGGTGTTCACATATAGGACGACACGATTAACTGTCGTCCACGACTTTTTTTTACAGTGACGACAGATTGTCATGACAGTGGGAACGGCTAGCACGACAGTCGTAAAACGATAAAAAAAATAAAAAAAATCTTGACCGCAAATCAACGATAAAATGTCATCGCGATCCAATGGGAACAGCTAGATACGATAATCGCTAAACGATAAATTAATCGTTACGACATAGTGGGAACGCGCCCTAACCGGGCACAAATCTAGATTCGGGCTGCTACTGTAAAATGAATTCCTCAAACTAAAATGTTGACTAGAAAGCTTCAAACATACTTCGTCATTCATTGAAATTCATGTCTTAATAGGAACTTAATTACACTAACGAAAACGGCTAGAAAGAGCACTAGTGTCATTCGGTGTAACGACTCGACAAGAATAATCGCGAACTAATTTATTACTCAAGTGAAGAGATTGAGATTACCCTCTCTAATGAATACGGAACATCTGGAGCGAACCAATTGTAATAAATTAATATAGAGGAATTAATCTTTTCACGGCGCCTGGGAACTACGCTATGTTGTAAATCTTAAAATCTTTTTAATTTAAAGACTAATGAATACCTTTATCTAGTCAGTCTAGGATTACTATATTCTTAACGTATTACACTAGCTTCTGCCTGCAACTACGCCTGCGGAAATTTCTGGTTTTAAAATAAAATATGATTCAAACTCAAACTCAAAGCATTTACCTACACCTACACTAATATTATAAAGAGGAAAGATTTGATTGTTTGATTGTATTGAATAGGCTCTGAAACTACTGAACCGATTTGAAAAATTGTTTTACCATTAGAAGCCGACATTATCCCTGATGAACATAGGCTACTTTTTACCGCGGGAAAATGCTTCATTCCTACGGGAAAACGGGTCATAGGACAACGGGTAGTATGAATTATCCTTCCGTACTTATCTTTTTCACATAACATCTAAACGGCTGAACCGATTGGGTTGAAATTTTATATGGGTATTTGGATGGTTTCCTGGATTATGTTAAACATACAATTGGACCCGGTAGATGGCGCTGCTGTCGGTATGTCAACTACTAAACGGCTTGACAATAGTTCTACACCAACCGGGGGTTGTCCTTGGGTAGACTTGCACAGTGCATACAGGGATAATCGCCGGATGGTGCCGCATTTCATTACAATCTCCTAAGGGGCCTCTGCGAGTTGGCTTCGGCCCCTCGTACGCCTTTCAAAGGACCGGGACCTCATGGTCCCGAGATATGTATAAAATAATAATAATAATTTATTTATTTGTATAGAATGCAGGTACAAGTATGGTCTTAGTATAAAATATATTCAATCCCAGTACATTCTGCCTGTTGGCATACAAAATTGAAGGAGAAACTTACAGCTAATTTTAAACTAGGTAGTAAGATAAATTTAAGAATGAGATCACAAAAAGTTTACTATAAAAATTGAGATCTTAAATAAGGTGAATGTTACAATTCATCATTTAGGAAATCGGTAACAGAGTAATAACACTTCTTTAATAACAGCGAAGACAGGAGTTGTTTAAATTTCCTTAAGGGCTGATCCTTTATACTATTCGGCAATTTGTTGAATATAACAGGTGCCATACCAATAATGTTTTTTTTCAGCAATGCAGTGTTACATTGACCTGTACACAATAAATTCTTGTATTTTGATCTCATTGCAGTGGTTCGTGTCCTTGTATCATTCAATGTAGGAAATAAATGAATATTAGTTTTAACATAAATTGCTATTTCTAAAATATAGAGGCTAGGAAAAGTAAGTACATTGTATGTCTTGAAGAAAGGGATGCAACTGTCTGTGACCTTAAGACTAAAGATGGCCCTTAAGCACCGTTTTTGGGCTTTAAATATAGCCTCTCTTTCGGAGCAATTGCCCCAGAATATTACACCGAACCTAAGAATGGAAACCACCAAACCGTGATAAGCTACTAATAGTGTATCAATGTTTACTTTTTTGGAAAGATTGTAGAGAACATACGCAGTGGAACTTAATTTTTTACAAATTTCTTCTGCTTGTGGTTTCCAGGTTAATTGACTGTCAACCAATATACCCAAGAATTTTGCTACATTAGTGCTATCAAGGGATTGACCGTTATAATTAATGTTTAGGTTTATAGGTTGAACTTTTTGATAAAAATGCATTATTTTTGTTTTACTAACATTTATTAAAAGATTATTATTGTTGAGCCAATTGATTATTGAATTCAGTGAATTATTAATTTCGTCTTCATATTTTTGTCTATTGAGACAGTTTATTAGAACTGTATTATCGTCGGCAAATAACACACAAGGGTAATTAATGTTGCGGGGAAGATCGTTAATATACAGCAAGAATAATAACGGTCCTAGAACGCTGCCTTGCGGCACGCCATATTTAATTTCCCTAGAATCAGATAAATATTTAACTTCACGTTTGGATTTGACACATATACTGGATATTTCTGTATATTGAAGACGTCCGCTTAAGTAAGATTTTATTAATTCTAGGGCATTTCCTCTTATGCCGTAAGTATTCAGTTTGATCAGAAGCGTTTCATGGTTTACAGAGTCAAAAGCTTTAGAAATATCGGTAAATATGACACAAATAGGTTTTTTTTATCTACATTATTTAATATTTTATTTATTAGATCATATATTGCCATATTTATATTTCTATTTTTACGAAACCCTTTTTGTTCCTCACATAAAATATTATATTTTGTCAGAAAGGAATAAAAGGCTTCATAAATTACTTTTTCAATGACTTTAGAAAATACGGGGATTAAAGCTATCGGTCTATAGTTTGTCATGTCTTCTTTATTATTCTTCTTGTGAAGTGGTTTAACTATTGTGGTCCTAAGGCTATTGGGGAAAATTCCAGCGGATATGCTTGCGTTAATAATGTGGCATAGAGGATCGGCTATAGTAGTAGAAACAAATTTTACAACGTTTGTTGAAATACCGTCATATCCAAAACTTTTCTTGTTTTTTAAAGATTTTATTATTCTGGTTATGTCATGAGGAACAACAGGGGCCATAAAAATTGAGTGAGGGTTATTTTTTATTTTGACAACGTCTTTAGTTGAGCATAGAGATAGATCTGAGACTTGATTGACAAAGAAGTCATTAAATACTTGGGCTATTTCATTAGGGTTAGTTATTATTGTATCATGTTTTTTATACAAGATATGGGTTCAGTTATTGATTTTGTACTATTTATTATCTGCCAGGATGTTTTAGATTTGTTTTTAGAGTTCTTTATTAAATAGTTGTTTTGCGCTTTCTGAGTCAATTTAATATTTTTTTTAAATCTATTTGAGTATTGCTTAAAAGTCTTTTTATTTTCGTTTGTAGGTTGAAGTCGTTGTTTCCAGAGCAATTGGCGTTGTTTTTTACTGCAGATCCTTATACCTTTAGACACCCATTTGATCTTTTTTTCAGTACTTAATATTATCGCTTTTAATGGAAAACATAGTTCGTATAGGAGTAAAAACATTTCTAGAAAGCTATCATAGGCCTTATTAGGATCTTCCGTGCTATATACATCTGAAAATGATAAGCTTTCGAGATGATTTCTAAATATAATCAAGTTTTCCTCGGATATGTCACGCCTTGATGTTTTCCAGGTTTTGATTTGACTAAACTTTTTAACTTTAATTGTAAATATTTGAGCCGTATGATCGGATAAACCGAAGTCTATTATTTAACTCTGACAGGATTGTTTAGAAATGTGCGCAAAATTATCTAAGCAAGTTTTACTAATAGGTCTAGTCGGTTTATTTATTTCTAGTTTTAGATTATAATTCATCAGAAAATATTCAAACTCCCTGCATAATTTGTTTTTTTTCAAGATATCTATGTTGAAGTCTCCGCATACAATTATTTTTTTTGTTTGTTTTGTTACATATCTTTTTGAGTATTATGTCTAGGTTTTCATAGAATATGTTGAGATCAGTATATCGCACCTTCGGTAAGACAAGGGCCGAAGTGCTAATTTTCAAATTTTTCAGGTCTTTGTTCCTACAGGTAGAAATTAGTTTTTAAGGCACTTTGGCATATTTAACTCATTTTCAGAAATTTTAGCACTTCGGCCCTTGTCTTACCGAAGGTGCGATATTTTGGCGGTCTATATACACATAAAATAGTTAGTTTTTGTGAAGTTAATTCAATTGCGCAACATTCTATAATTCCTGTAACCGAATGTCTCATAATGTCAGGCAATTCTTTATATTCAAGGCCTTTCTTAACTAAGATACAAGCTCATTATACATGTGAGAACGATGTAGAAAGACGTGCACGTAAATTGATGAAGTGAGAACGATTGATGAATATGATTACCCCTTACGTAAGTAGGTAACTTACAAATTTTACCTGTATATAATATAAGTATAGAAGATATACTTAGATGAGGAGAGGACGAGCAGACACATCCCTCCGTCAATACCAACATACTTACTTAGGTACTCGAGAAGCGTGTGTGTGTGTGCTTAGGTCGTCGAGAAGTTGGAGCCGCGTCACAACACGAACTTCAATTCGTTCGTGGTGCGTGTTCCGACACATCATCTCGAGAAGTTCCTCAAGGAAGAGTTCTGGCCGAAGGGTGTTGTGTATCGCCGGTTTCGTGGCCGGCTACATGACACCAGTCAGCGAAACACGACGCCGACACTTCGTGTGCAGTAGTATTAGTTATGTTATGTTGTATTTATTTATAGTAGGTACCTATTTTTAAGTTATATTATTATAGTATTGTATTTGTGATAATTTTGTATGTATTAGTTTATAAGTATGTTTGTAGTAGTATGTATTGTCTTTTTTTTCTATGGGCCCTAGTTGCCTGACATAAAGGATTAAATAAATAAATAATAAATACTGCGATAATCCGTGTGCCACTGGTTGGCGAATGCATAAGAGAAAATCCGCCTGTGGACAGGCGATTAGTAAATAAATAAATTATGGTAATCTGTACTCGCAGCCATCAACTACTTGCTCGTAGCTATGCATAAACATAATCAGCATATAATTCTTCTTCTTCTTCTTCTTGTATTTTAGAGTCATTTCCTAGCTATTTATCCCGTATGTTGCACCTGCCATATTTTGTCTCTGCGTCACCCTAAGGTTGACTGGTAGAATATTTATGTCTCAGGCATAAGTCCGCCTTTGTACAGTATTTTCTTTTTATTGTTTGCTTGTGTAAATAAATATAATGTCCCCACTACTGGGTCACAGTAATCCACCACGCGAGCCCAGTGCGGGGCGGTAGATATCGTATGTCTTCGATTTTTTACATAAAATATATCCTATGACACTCAGCAATGCTATAGCTTTAGAATGTTCGGTTCTAGGACATACCGGTTTCCTCACGATATTTTTTTTTCCTTTAGCGATTTGAGAGCAGTGATGATGAAACAATTTACCTATTCAAAGTGAAGCGCTTGTCTGGGTTCGAACCTACAACTTGTAAGTTGCGGCCGTTAAATACTGCTGTTCTCTAGCCACCCCTGTTCGTAACTAAAGCCTAAAATGATTATGAGGGTTCCACTTCCACGATGCCAGTCGCAGTTGTGTTTCCACATCTATCAACTCAGCCTATCGCAGTCCCCTGCTGGACATACGCCTCTTCGAGAGAGCCAAAACACCCTCCGCCTTCCGCATCCAGTCTGTCCCAACCACCTTTTTAAGGTCTGACTACCGTAAAAAGGTGGTTGCGACTGACTGGCGTAGAGTAGGACGCCCCCCAGATAGATCATCGGACATCGGTTCTTCGACAAACATGGCCACCTCACTGCCACTTTAGCATGCTTACTGCAAACTATGTTGCTAGAACCCAATTCAAACTTAATGGTGGCTCGGAACATGAGGCGAGTTTCTGCACAGTAACAAATTCATGTGTCAGCGGGGGTGAGGGGTAGGGTACTGCGCAGCGAGGAGCGCACTTCAAAGCCGCCATAATGATTGAATCGGGCTGTAACTCCGGTTCCTGTCCGGATAATTTCCTTTCTAATTGTATCCTTCAAAAAGAGTATTCACATAACACACCAAAAACATCACGCCAAAGGGGTATATACTAATGTCTATACCCCTTGGGTGTCACAAACACACTGACTAATGGCAGTAAGTGTGTGTGTGTGGGGTGGGGGGAGGGGGGTGTAGTAGGTACACCTGAGCACACCGACACTTCGCGAGTCACGTTTATGTCCCATGTAAGAGGGGTGTGAGCTACTTGCCATTGACTGGGAATAAATAATGACTGCAGGCTGCTAATAAGAAATTCCTGATGACCTGGGAATCGAACGCAGGACCCAACTACAATATGTACTCATGGGTAATTTTTATTTATATATATAGTTATAATAACAAGTAACAAAGGACTCAAATATGTTAGTAACCATAATTCTTAACAATTACGTTAGTAAACTAAACCTACACACAACCTAACACTGTAATATACAGAATGCCTTTTTTTACCGTCTCCAAATTTTTACAGGGTGTTCCACCCATGAATATGAATAACTTTCACTATGGAACCAACTCTGAGATCACGAAAAAAATCAGCAGTTTCATATATTTTGGTCAAGTAGGTATTGAACTTTAGTATTAAACAGCTGATTTTGTTTTCGTGATTTCAGAGTTGATCCCATAGTGAAAGTTGTTCATATTCATGAGTAGAACACTGTGTGAAAATTTGGAGCCTGAAAAAAAATCATCGAGTAGTTCATGCGAATCCCAACACCGATGTGGAAAGTTTGCAACAGCGACTCACATACAAGCAGTCCAGTCTGATCGCGATACAGCGCAATATAATGTTGGCGCTGGCCCGCACCTGGCGCACCAGGGAACACCTTTTTCGCATCGTAGCGTCTACGCTACGATGCGAAAATTGCGATGCGATTGAGATTACGATGCGCCTGTTCTAATAAGCAATCGACACGAGCTTCAGCAAACATCCCTGAAGCGCTACAGAAGCGGAACAGCCCCATCAACACCCGGAACGCATTATTATACCTATTGAATGCGAAGGGCGCTGTACGATTTTTGAGTGTAATCTACTGCAAGTGTAAAACGAGGTATATATAAGTTTTTTTTTTTACTATTCTAGAACCACATGCAAACCTGCGAGCGATCATATTAGCTCTCACCGACAGTGCCCTTCATTCTCTTTCAATGTCATCATCATCTTTGAAGTCAGCGGCCAATATGTCCCAAGTATTTCACCTTATATGCCCTTCTAAGCGATACTCCGTTGAACTTGACCGGGGGAATAGTATCAAAACATCGACCACTGACACCAAAGACCATGACTTCACTTTCAGTGACGTTGTGACCCCCGTTGTGCGCGATGTGACCCTATCACAGTTCTATTAGTACTTACGTAGGTAGAGCAGTTCCAAAGGCCGATAACATTATCACCTCCAGCATCCCCTCCTGTCGTGTGGTTTCCTGTGGTGTCCGGATTCATCCTTTTTACGCGACTGCGTGTCCGCAGACAGGGTTATGTTTGTCATGCATATCTATGTATATTTGTACGTGGTATTCTTTACCTCGAAGCATCTCTACGGCTGGATGGATTTTAATAAGTATATAAAGTGTATATCGACTCCTTCCATTACAGTTTGTTGTATTAACTATTAAGTTGTTGTATCTTGAACCAACATAGAAAAGAATTAAAATAAAACCACAAAACTATACATGCATGGTGTTTTATTACACTGTACAATAAATATTGGGCTGTATACAAAATATAGAGGAATTCCAAAAGATATTGTCAACACTCTAGCATACGTTAACATGAGTGTAAAACGACTCCTAACATATGTTTTAAAATTCATAAAATACAACTAACTTAGCAACCTCTTGCTTAGGGCTCCGTTAACTACCGAAATATTCCATAGGCCTAACGATGCTGTGGTTACAACTTACATTCGCGGATATTTCGAGCAATACGATTGGCACCCTTAGCTTACATCTACCCCTGTCGCGTGAAACATGTTGTTTAATATTATGATACAGAAAAAAATATATTAAAAGTAAAAAGAGGTAGATAGGTTACCGGCCCAACGTTCAGTTATTAAAAACGGCACAATGGCGTCGATTCTCTTGTTCACAAACTAAACTAAATTTAATTTCAGTGCATCTTTATATTTCATTAAGAAAAGGACAGAAGATAAATATTAGACTAGTCCTGTCAAATTAAGATACTCCATAGACAAGTTTAGACGTGATTAAAAAATTGGCTACTAATAATACGTCAATTTACGTCAGGCGCTGACTAATTTGACAGGACTAAACTAATATTTATCTTCTGTCCTTTTCTTAATGAAATAGAAAGAAAAAGTTGCACTGAACATAAAGTTAGTTTAGTTTGTGAACAGTATCGCCACCATTATCACACGATTACCCCAGGTACGTATTGGTGCCTTTTTTCCGCAGCGATTTTTTTTAACGCACTTGATTTTCAACGCGCTGCTTATTGCCGAGAATTGAAATCCAACAGTATGTTTTTTTGATGCGCTAGGATGCTCTCTGTCGGATTCTCAGTGCTCGGCTCAACCCTGAGAGTTGAAAATCCAGTGAGCGATAAAATCCGATAATTTTACGTCCGTATGAACTTGGGCTTAGATGACACGTGGAAGTAGGACGGCATGTCGTAATTATCGGGAGCCAAAAAAAGACAATATGTAACTTGGCTAATTAGCTAAGTTTGTACGTGCCACTTGCGGAGCTCGTATAACATATCAACATCTTTTTACTTTAAAAATCATTGACAGACAATTTGTGAATGAAAACACTGAATCGCGAATTTTACAATTAATTTTAAAAAAGATGAATAAATAAGTACTTAGTTCAGATCACTGCGATAATTACCGCATATTATATCAGATCTTAGAATTCTTAACAGAGCTGCCACAGCATTATGATATAAGTGATGGATTTAAAGACTATTCAAAAATTGAGCTTCTATGATCAAAGTTGCCAAGAATTTGTTACTAGTAACTTGTCAAGTTATTCGAAAATTGAGCCGATCTTTCTGACAGATCTACAACGCCTCCCCCAGTGACATCCCTTCAGTGGTTTAGACGTGAAAAGATAACATACAGATAGTTACTTTAGAATTTATAATATTAGTATGGATAAGTACAAACAAATGTTCCACGCGACAGTAACTACAATAGCGTTGTATAAATCACACCTCGACTTAGTCGCTACCGATTTGAGACCCACATTCACCTCACTAATACATTTGCCGACTTCATGTAAACATCAGTTCATCTTTATGTATATATTTCAAATATGTAGTCACGTGCAAAAATATGCATACAGTTTGTGAAATTCAACAGCGAAATTATGAGGTGTTGAGCACACACGTATAATATCGTTCATTAATTTTAAATTTCATAACCAACATTTGTATAGTAATTTTACGAAAAAATTGCTATTGAATTTTGGTAACTGCATGACATTTTTTTTTTGCATGTGACTGGTACAGACGGCTGCATTTATTGGGAACCACTCAAATGTGGTAATCAGTTAATGCAGCTGTCCTTACATTGATACAACAGTCATCAGGATTGTAGTGTTTCATCTTCAAAGGCCTGACTCCTTGGAGAAAAATGTTAGAAAACTATTTCACATAAACTGGTATCGCTTACTATATACGGAAGAAAATACTTTCCTTACAATATTCGATGTTATTGCATTTAAGGGTGACGCAAAATTGGACTTAAATTGTAGCCTGAAAAGGTTCAAATTGCAATGATTTAAGCGCCAACCTAAAATGTTTTTTTTTTTTTTCATTTCATAATTTGATTACGTCTTAAATATTTTCTAATTTAAAAAAATACAATAGTAACATTACTGGACACAATATAATCAAAATCTTTGTGTGTTGTGAATAAACTGAGACACACAAACAGGATGGGAAACTATTCACAGATATTTATCTAAGAAGCCAGACCTTTGAATAACATGCTTTATTTCAGATAACACCACAATTGCACCTAACAATTGTTTACAAAGATTATCTTTCTATCTTCGCGTCAAGATGTTAGTCAACCTTTGGCATCAATAAAAGTTAATTGATAATAAACCAGTCTAAATACTCAAACTGTCTTAACGGCAAAAGCTATGGATTCTAGTAAAATAGCACTGTATTACATCGAGATTATTACAATATTATTAATAATCATTTCTGAGCCAATATTATTTTAATGTATTTTAAAATTGGAACGAATTTTACGCGGCAGTGTTGACAGTATATTGTTAGGCATGTTCTTTTTCCAGTGGCAACACTGATTGCACCACACAATGGCACTACTAAATGCAAATTTATCACTGACATTGGAAATAGAATCCGTAATTCATTTCTAACCGATCAGACCATTACATTAACAAAAATATTAAAAACTAAAATACTAAGAAACGATATACAGAGTAAAGTTAAGAGGTATTTACACATTTAGCCTCAATAAACCATCCATAAAAATGTACACATAATAAATAGATAACTTCTACCTAAACTCTCACGTAAATAAACAGCTGTAGCCAATCTCGAAATAAATATTCTAAAACTTATGAGACTTAATACTAAATGAGTATAATTATTATGATCGAAAATTATGCGTTGTACTTAAAATAATAATTAAAATCAGATCATTCCCTCTCATGTACAAAAGCAAGTGCAGATAAAATTCACATTAAAATTATCAAAAAGGTTGTACACCTTTGTGCCCCGACTTTAAAAATTTATTTAAGTTGTATATTGTACAAAACATTTATAATTAAAAATACGTGGTAGAAGCTATAGTGAGATTACACGTCTTTGCATTAAATTGTGCCAAGGGACGGAACGCTTGTAAGATTAGAACACCCGACTCAAAATATACTAACATCAGCGCAACGAATCCAAAAAATTTGAGCGTCATTTGTCAACCGTATCAAACGTCAAAAAGCATTTTTTTTTGTAGCAAGAGACACTTACACTTCGTTGCTGTTTACAGCCTAATACTTTTTACACTTTTAATCACAGATTATAAACGATTTTTCTAACAATGGTTATTTATATACATTTTTATTCCCGGGAGGGATCTATATAAAGTCTTCCCAACGCAAAGGTGTTCCTTTGCTTCGTGGCACCCTATAAGAGCAATCTCATTGTAACTACATCTATATGATATAGCGGCAGTCGGCACTACCACTAGCGCTACGACTTGGCACTGCTACCTTGAGAACCAAGTATTCGCGATACGAACGAGACTGACAACTGTACTGGGGGAAATATTATAGTTAAATACATACCAATTATTCTAATTCATTAACTATACATGTGGCTTCAAGCTGTGATACAACTACATGTGAAATTTTGAGAAAATCGAGTAATTACTAGGACTAACATAAATAAAGGTTACATGGCATTTTTATTTCATTTCACTCCAGCAAAATTGTCAATCCCATCACTATAACATCATCACAAGCGAATTTAGAGTGTATTCGATATAAAAGAAATCTACTATCATTGAGAAAATGTCATAGAAAATGGCATAAGTTTATAAAATCCCCCTGGCATACCGCACTTCGTCTAATTCGCTACGTTTATAATATTGCGCAGTTAACTGTATGCGTGTTTCGTTACAGCACTACAGCGTGTTCGATCCTTTGCGGACAAACAACGCGTCTTAATATCCCAGTGATCATAATAATGTTCATCACGTGCAAAATCTACATTTTTGGTCATAAATATACTGATATACAAATTTTATAATTACAATAGGTTAGACTAAGGTACATAGTTTTACCAAATCCCATACATTTGGTAAATAAATACATGTCATATTACATTTATACAAGAGCCACTCTCCCGACCGTTAGGCCAGCATCAACAAATCACATTCTTTGTCTTTTCAGATGTGTTACACTATTATGCTGATTAGCAAGTTATAGAAAAACACAATAATGGAAAAATCGCGAGGTTGTATCACGAAGTGAAAATATTGCCAACAGATATCACAATTTAACAATTCCGTAGGTGCAGTTCTGTTTGGATGGTCACTGCAGCATGAGTGATTCTAGGTTACGATTGAGGATTGTGTCTTTGACGGAGTTGAAGACCACTTCGATGTTGTGCGTGTCGATGGCGGTGGTGAAGTGGTGGTACAGTGTGGTCTTGGGCTCTCTGCGGACATTCGCAAACATGTTGAGCAGGAACATCTGCACGTCTCGGAGGTTGTGGGGGTCGCCGGCGAACTGCGGGTAGAACCAACGTATGTCCGTCTCTTTGCTGGCGACCTTCCGCGCGAGCAGGTCGGACTTGTTGAGGAACAAGATGATGGAGATACCCTTGAAGTTCACGTTGTTCACGATCGTGTCGAAGATATTTAGCGCCTCTTCTAGGCGGTTCGTTTTCCTGGAATCAGCGAAAGATAAAATTAGTCATTTATTATTTTTTGTCGATTCTTCCGCTTAGATTTTTAAGTTATCGGCGAGCATAAATTAAGGATGGGACCAGTTTCTTTATGTGATTTTTGGCAATTTCCTGGAAATATCATATTACTAACGAAAACTGACATCATTGAATACAGATTTTAATTAAAAATTAACCGTCATATCTTCCTCAACCCTGATAAAACAATTGAATATCACAAGACCAAGCAATTTTGGGAGACCAGGGGCCCATCGGTAATGATCCCGACTTAAGTTGTAAGTGTTGGGTTCGAACCTAGGCAGGCGGCTCTTAACGGTAAAGGAAAACATCGTGAGGAAACCGGCATGTCCTACCACTGAGAGAAAAATCATAGAAAAATTACTGTGCTGTCTCATAATCTGAGTGCATTTATGTGGTAATGGAAAAATTACCATGCTAGCACAGTAAAAATTATTATGCTGTACAGTAAAATTTATTGGACAAATAGTGAATTTTTCCCAATCTCACTCAGAAAATTTTCTGTGGATGTCACTTGCACTCACTTTACAGCGACGAGCACAGTAATTTTTCCAAGAATTTTCTCTCCGTGTAGGACCAAGAATTCGAAGATACGTGACATCTACCAACTCGTGTGGTGGATTACGACCCATTCCCACAGTGGAGGCCTGTGCCCCAGCAGTGGGAACGATAGACTTGCAATTTAATATTTACATCTTATAAATCTCGCATCCGCGACCAGTCCAACACATCATCATCTGCCTTGCCTTTTCCCAATTATGTTGGGGTTGGTTTCCAATCTAACCGGATGCAGCTGAATACCAGTATTTTACATGGAGCGACTGCCTATCTGACTTCCACAACCCAGTTACAGAGTAATACGATACCCATTGGTAGGACTGGTTGTCAGACTTTCGGGCTACTGACGACCCGTAACGACTGTCAAAGATCCACGAATGACAGCTGGGACCAACGGCTTAACGTGCTTTCCGAGACACGGAGGGGTCTTGGTATGTGAAGATGGTCACTCATCCACGGACCAAACGCGGCAAGCGTAGCTTAACCTGATCGATCGCCCCGTGCGGCTGTTATTACTTAGCCACAAGCCCCTCCACCAGTCCAACACAGCATTTAATAAATATGTAATGGACGTTACGAGATAACTAATAATGCACATAATTGCATGTCCTCAATGGTAATGCACTACATAATCGCGACCTTGATCTCGACATGCGGATGTTGTTCACATAACATCACAGAAAATCAATCGGATGATTATCACTCAGCAAATAGTGGTAGCAGTTCTTATCAGTAGCCATTTTAAACTCGTGATTTTTCCTATTAAAGTTCGTTTTCGGTGAGGAACGATAATATATTATGTCCGCCGGCCGCATGTGATAATTTCGTCAGCTTGTTTTCCCTTTGCGGGACTTTTTTGGTGTGGTTGGTGCAAGTTCATTATAATGTCAGCTGGACTATTATGTTATTTACTTATTTTGTCTGTTCAGTCCAATCTGCCTAGCCTTTTCACAACAGTGTTGCGGTCGGCTTCCAGTCGGCTGCAGCTGAATACAAGTATTTTACTTGAAGCGTATTTTACTGTCTGTCCTCCCAGTTAGGTACTGGATAACACGATACTCCTTGGTAAGACTCGTTGGCAGTCTTTCGGGCTTCTGACTACGCGTAACGACTGACTACGCGTAACGATTCACGAATGACAACCGGAACCAACGGCTTAACGTGATTTCCGAGGCACGGACGGGTCTCGATGTGTTATGAATGGTCACCCATCCACGGACCGATCTCGGCAAGCGTAGTTTAACCTTCGTCTGACCCGTACGGCTGTTATTATTTAGCCACGAGCTATTAAGAATAAAATTTATCAATTGCCAACGATATCAGCTTACTGCTTGACAAAAGCCTTTTCTCAAAAAAAGGAAACAAGCTCTGATTACATTAAGGGCGCTTGTACACGGTAAGAAAATACGCCGGGCCTACGCAAGAATTCGTGTCGTAACTAGAAAATAACTGTGTACACTGCTCGCAGCGGTGCACGAAAAAAATCTTGTCTGCGCAAGACACGACGCCGACGCGGCGAACGTTGTTGCGGAGAACGTTGTTTCGTGTGTAGAACAGACAAAATTCTTGTCGTGTACACGAAGAATTTGTTTGTCTGCCGCAGACACGGTAAATTTTCTTACCGTATACAAGCGCCGTTATGCTGGATAATTCAGTTCCTGTCTACCTATTAGCGATTATTAATTTATTACACAGTACATTCACTAAACAGCAAAACCGACTTATTTAATTTCGTGCACGAGAACCAGCCCATAACACGTTTACGTAGTAACGCAAAAATCTAGCCGGCAACATCAAAGGAAGTCTGGCGAACCAAAGATATGTTTAGCAAATATTTTAGGGCCGCAATAAAAAGTTTATTAACATAACTAGCTTTGGCTGCGGTTTCGCTCGTGTCAGAAATGTTGAAATTGAGTTTGTGATCCCTCGGGGGCACCTTTTGATTTCGAAATAGAATTCTAAATTAAACTTATCGTTAGATTACTTTGTGGCTGTGATTGCATGAGTTATGTGAGCGAATTGCCGGTGATTCGCAAGGGAAAACTCTATTCTAGTTTGGTGCAATGAAATCTGTTTCATCTGTTATAATTTTACGGGACTGAGATGTTCATATTAAAAATAAAAGTCTCTTAATCAATAAAGACATTTTTTTTTTAAATCCTTATGATTGTATCGTCATAGCGAAAAAATATTGTCTTCTATTCTTTTAAGTATAACCTGCTTTTAGACTGTTTAACAAAAAAAAAAGGATTCATAATTCCAGTATGTTCTTCTAGTATAAGAAGGTGACACGATTCCCCTTCTATCTAAGCCGTGGTGAAATCATAATCCTGCCCCCTAACTGCGCAACGCACTTTCAATCACAGTCCGAGGGGTTTGAAGAAAAATATCTATTCCATATCTTTATAGGTTTGAAAAATTCGTCTGCTCTATAACGTGAAAAAGGCAATGAACGTGGCTGAACTGTCAAGATGAAAGTCATTGCGGTCGATTGCAATTGCATGTGAGTACGCAACTGCCCCGCTGATTAGGCTAATTGCGCCATCTACATATTACATGATCACTCGATCCCGGAATTATTGAACAAATTTTCTGATTAATAATATTAAAGAATTTTATTCGAATAAACACGCACGCAAGTAAAACCGCAAAAGCACGCTCAAATATTTTTACGCCACACATATTTGTAAAAATTGTAGAATCATACATTTTACTGGCATCAAACGTTTAACGATGTGAACGTTACGAATAGGGAGTCGACGGAAATAAAATTAATGTATTTTTAGTATTCGTGTAACGTCGGTAATTTCATACTGATTTCATGTTTTTGACGAATTAATGGAGGTAATTAGTGTGCATTGGAATCCTATATTGGAAAAACGCAGAAAATAAGGATTTTAAATAACAGAAGACACATATATGTAATGGAAAACCTATTTATACATCTGATTTTCTTTTTAAATAGGTACTCTATCCAAAAACACTAGTCCAGTTTTCTCCACTAGATTGTCACCATCGTTCCACCATTGGCTACTGTTTCTACTTTCCAATCGATCTGCCTAGCCTTTTCCCAACTATGTTGGGATCAGCTTTCAGTCTATCCGGATGCAGCTGAATACCAGTATTTGACATAGAGCGCCTGCCTGCCTGCAGAGATCCACGAATGACAGCCGTGACCAACAGCTTAACGTGCTTTCCGACGCACGGAGGCATCTCGATATGTAATGTATGGTCACCCATCCACGAACCGACCGCAGCAAGCGTAGCTTAACCTTTGATCGACACGTCCGGCTGTTTATGATTTCGACCGGATCCTATAACTCACCCTGTATCGTTCATTAACATCCCAAAATCAGCCGATTCATACGTCAAAAGTAACAAATCTTAACACTTTTGACAGCGACCCACGAACTCGGTCTGTGCTCCTATACTAAATACAATATAATAACGTTTTTTATTTATTTTTGATAATATACAAAAATAGATCTGATAGATACAAAAAAAAAATATTTAGGTTATTTTTTTTAGTCTGTACAATATGCCGAAAAACGACCGCGCACTAGGGGTAGCGGCGCAATAAAACGCCCCGCTGTCGAAATGTTAATCAATGAACGCAAATCATTCCGATGTGCCCTTTCTGATACACCAAAGTAGGTTGTAGTGAACACGCAACCGGATTCGGGTCACCAAGAAATTTTAAATGTCTTGTTACGGATACATGAGGTTAAACACAGTAACTAAGTAATGAACATTTAATACAACTACCGTACGTTATGGTGGGTCCACACGATGCAGACTTCACACAAACTTCTATAGAATTTTCTTTTCTAACGCACCGACATTTGTCTGTACTGCTTAGTTGCACAGACAAAATTCTATAGAAGTCTGTATGAAGTCTGTATCGTGTACCCATGACTTTCACCGTCCTAGGCAAATCCTAGTCCTAGGAAATTAAAATTTTCTTACGTTTTTTTTGCAATTTTCATGTCAGTATCAGGTTGATCTAAATATGATTCGCGGCCGAAACAAATATTTATTGGTCACTTGACAGGTCGATTGGTGATCACTACGCTGAAATTCGTACAAATAAATAGATTGCTGCAACTGCCCATTGTCTAGCTGGTCCAATGTTTCATTCAATGATGTCAGGGATACACAGGTGACAGGGATTATATTATATTTACTCATTCATCTTTAACAACACATATTTTATGTGAAAATTCTCTCTCGGGCCTTTTCTTTTCCAATAGACACACAGCAATAAAAAAAACACCACAGAATTAATCATGGTATAATGACCTGTCATCGCCTTCCACCACGATACTTGGAACCGTGCCATATAGGGGAAGGTTGCGATCATTGGACTAGCTCTTTCAGGGACCACCAAGGTATTTCGAAAACCGTGCAAACTAGCAACACGTCGAAACGAGTCCGTGGCGACTCAGGTGCACCCCCCACTTACCTCGTTGACGCTGCGGCACGTAGCGAGGAGTGACGAGTGTGGTTGTGTTTGCGGCGGTCAAAATTTTATAATATCACTCCGGACAATTTGACGTAAGTATCATTGTATTCATATTTGCCTGCTTGCACTGTTACGAAATATTGGACACTTTATTTGAGATTCCATGAGTATTATTCAATTTTGTCTAATCATGACCATGTATATTTTAGGTTTAAAATTCCAGAATGTCGCCGAATAAAAGAAAGTACTTTGCATGGAATGAAACAAGTATGAACCTTGCTTTAGAATCAGTAATGAAAAAGAGTTGGTTTAAATGGAGCAAGCAAAATATATGGAGTGCCGAAAACAATGTAGGTATGCGTATAAGTATTGTTTGTTTCTTCTTCTGTCTTATTATTTTAGTAATATAGATAATTACAATTCGTTGCCTCGATTGGAGCTCTAGAACAATTTCTCGAAGTCCATTGATGGAAACTTGGTGGTTCAATGAAGGGTCATGGTACAAAGAAGGCAACAGCCCCAGATTTAGTTTTCTTCGTTTATATAAAAAAGTGTTAGCCTGAATTCTTTGTGCGTTTGATTATTACAAATAAAGATCTTAAGAAATGGAAATAATGAACTGCTTTCATTTTAACACTTATACTTTTTGAGATTTGAGGTCGTAAAGTTAAGTGGTCCATTCACAGCAACCTTCCCCTATGGCACGTTACACAAACAAAGGTATTAACACTTAATGACGATTAACTCGTTATCTTTTGTGCGAAAATACGCGAGTAAAACATACTTATGTAAATGAGATTCAAATATCACTTTGTTCTTGTTAACTGTTTATTACGCTTGGATGAGACATTTTATGTAGAATCCAATTATAACTAAACCTCAAGTTGAAGGCTATAATTTATACAAGTAAGGGTTGGTTTTTCAATCGACCGCTAATTTTTATTCATGGAATAAAATTGACGTCTGACAGTTTTTGTATGGAAGAACTGTCAAACATTCAAAATTATTCCTCCGATAAAGTTATCTGGCGATGGAAAAATCAGCCTTAAAAAGTGTCTGTTTGTAATGTCAAAATAACAGCTTTTTAAAAATGCAAAATGAAAGTATATACCCGCGGTACTTTTTATTTTTTGTCTGTCTGTTTGTATGTTTGTTTCGGGTAATCTCCGAAGCGGCTGGACCGATTTTGACGAGACTTTCACTGGCAGATAACTGATGTTATAAGGAGTAATATATGCTACGTTTATTTTAGAAAAATAGTTAGTAAAGAGACATTATTGTTTTCCGACACCCACGCGAACGCAGGCATGGCTAATAGGGTAAATATTGATGTATTATGTACATCATTTATTTCAATAGACAATTTCAGCCTTATGATTTAGTGCTGATGCTTCACTTGCAGTAACAGGCTGGAACATTTACGAAGCGCTTAATTTATCTGACCCAATGACATCGCAAACTCCGGCGTTACAGACAAATAAACGATAATAATTATTTGATTTGTGCTGACTTTATACATGATGTTTTAAATATCGAGTCAGGTGAAGTGGTGGCACAGTGTAGTCTCTTCAAAACCCTAAGATTTGAAATCACACAGTGAGCAAGCGTGTTGGTCAATTGTTATCTTCCTTTCCGTATGATACGAGGCTTTTACTCTGTTGCAGACTATTACTGGTTAGTTGTATGTTTGAGTCATTAATTGATCATGATAATCATGTGTTATCCTGGAAGGTTGCGACAGATCTGTACAGCCATCGTCATGTCCGTAGCCTTGTCCCAACTATGTTGAAGTCGACTAATAGTATAACCGGTTCCAGTCTATACGGATACACTAAAAGAACTGTAAAGTCATAATTATCATCGTCATGTCCTTTTCCCAACTATGTTACGGTCATCTTCCAGTGTATTTATACGGATGTACTCAAAATTTACCGATATACTACCACAATTTACCGCCACAAATGACACAATAATAATAATTTTACGTGTATGTTGCATCAATTTTCCTAGCATAGTTTTTTTTTTTTTTGTATCGCTTAGGTACAGAATGGCATAAAAGGCTCGGCAGAATTGTTATTTTTCCGAAATTCTAACTCAGTTCTTTTAAATTTCAGTAAATATATACAACTGGCCGGCTAATATTATTTGTGCATTATTACATACCTAAACAAAGAATGATTCCGTCAATGACTACATATCTTGATAATACCTACGTGCCCCATGGGTGCTGTCATGAAATGTGATTTTCTCGTCATACCGAACACCCGCTGATACCATAATGACGCCTGAGTCATTAAATCGCAATCCTGACGTAACACTACATTTATTTACTCGTAGATAGACAACGTTTTGCCTTCTATGCAAGAGAATTACGAAACGATATATTACGGGTATTAGATCATAGATAAGATTAGCACTCACGTTTAGGTTTTGTTTACCGTTATATCCAGGTGTTATGTGAATCAGGCATCAAAGATTAAAGAAGAAATTTTTCGCTTCAGGAAAACTTCATTCTTGTGTCTGCTTGAATGACGTGCGTAACTAATCGGCTGAGTTCGTTTGTATAAAAAATAGCACTCGATTTTTTTTTGTTATTTGTACTCCCCCTCAGTTTTACATACACGCTAATTATTTTCGAATATATGTTTATGTAATTAGCTGTACGACTGTTTTATGGCATTGCAGCGTGGGCGGGGCTAAACTGCAATTTGAATATTAAATTCTTTATGACAACACTGCAGTAAGTCTAATTACCTTTCGCATTTTATCAGGTGATTACTTAATATATGAATATGCATTGGAATATGTAATGTAGGGTAGATTGAATGCGGAAGGCGGATAACGAAGAGACTTATGTCTACTGCAGTAATGAAATGCGACAGGCTAGATTAAGAAATTATTATGTTTTTTTCTTTTACATCTTAGCATTGCAATTCGTGAGAAACCTAATACAACAATTGCGAAACCACCAATTATAATTCAACATGTATTTATTCGCGCTCGCTTTGCTCTAGTCAATAACCACACGGAGAAAATTCTTAGAAAAAATATTTTGCTAATCACTGTAAATTGAGTGCAAGTGACATCTACAGAAAATTTTCTGAGTGAGATTGGGAAAACTTCAGTATTTGTCCAATAAATTTTACTGTACGGCATAAGAATTTTCACTGTGATAATTTTTTGTGTGTAATTTTTCTAAGATTTTTCTCTCCGTGCAGTATATTCTTGTTGAACTTACCTGTCTTCCGACAAGACTTGGTCGAACTCTGAAGAGGATACGAGAAAGAGTATGGACGTGACAGAGTCGAAGCACTGCGTCCATTTCTGCCGCTGCGTCCGCTGCCCCCCCACGTCGACGAATACAAATGGCACATTGTTGATGTTGATGGTGCATTCCGTGATGCCTTTGGTGGCCTTCCGGCAGTGCAGGATATCTTGGTGAGAGGGCACGTAGTCGGGTCTCGCGATGCGTTCGAGCTCGTCGAAGAAGTAACTAACTGAGTCGCTCTGAAATTGAGAGAAGAATTACGTTAATATAACATAATATCTCGCGTGTAGCCCCCGAAGGAGTAGGCAGAAGTGTACCTATAGTACACACATATCTCCCAAGTAATGTCTGAGTCCCATGTAATAGGGGGCGAGCGAGCCTAATGCTATCAAACGGCACAAATCCAGACTGTGGGCTGCTAATTCCGTTAATATACAACGTGTAACGTTAAATGCGCAAAACCTCAGACACCCTAACTGATTTTTAATTCAATTGACCTATCTCATAGAGAAAATAAGTCATTAAAAAAATTGTAAAGGTTTTATGTGCTGTTTTAGTTTTACTGGCCACTCTGATCGTTTCTTGCGTCTGCGACGACGCTTTATCGAGGGAGGAGTCGTCACCGGACCGCTGCGCCGCGCTGACATTGGGTTGCTTGACCTATTAAATAGACACGGCAACTTTTTTAATGAAGATTTTTTGAAATACGTGACCTATATTAAAAAGTGGTTCAATTAATTCTGCTCGTTATCCTTATCAAACTATTTTCAGGCTTTGCGCATTTAACGTTACACTTTGTATAGGTTGGTATAAACACATAGTCACGATGGTTAGTTAAAGATTCAAGTAATCATTTCCTCATGACTTGCTTTCTTGGGATATTCTTTCGCAGAATGTGTGTGACGCTCATGATTTTACATACCAATATAATAAATGCCAAAGTAACTCTGTCTGTCTGTCTGTTACCTTTTCACGCCTTAACGGCTGAACGGATAGACCATGACCTGGTTTAGGACACAGAATACACAGACTTTTTATCCCGGTAATACGATCCCATGGGATGATTTTCGACCTCCAAGCAGGCGAAGCGGATGGTAAATGCTAGTGCCAGTATAACTATCAGCAACCAGGTGGACAGTGGACATAGCTGCTTATTCATCTGACTCCAATATAGTCGCCTCTTACATATCCACATCAGAAACAGTGACCTATTTTCGCCCGGCACAGGAAGCCTGGCATGTTACAAAATAAATAAATCTGTTTGCCAATAGCTATATACGTTTAAAATGTAAGCTAAATAAGTACAAATATAATAACGGTATTGTGTTAACAGGTGGGTCATAGTGGATACGTCACGCCGACAATCTGCGTTAAATATAAATGTACACTATGAACAAGTGACACGATTATTGTGGAATTTAACAAAACTATTTATTAACAATGTAGTGAATAGGGGCAGGTCTTGAAATGAGTCAAAGAACTGGCAACATTCAAATTTTGCTCTGAGAATTTTGCATATACTGCGTTCTGGCGAATAAACGTTGAAACTGCCTTGCGGTTGTTACATTTCATGTTGCACTGTATAAATTAGGACGAGATATTACAGTCATTACAATTCAAATTCATACAAACGAATACGTGTTTCGCGCGAATTTTATCTTTATTAGTTACTAGAATTGTCGCATTGACAGATATCAGGGACGCATTCTCTCGACGGCCGGACTGTAGTGTAACATTTCACGTTAGGTTTCACCAATCTGTAACCGGCATTAGATATTTGCTACCTACATCAACCATTCATTACTTAACATACTCTGCAAATTAACCAGAGTTAAAATACGACTTGTTCTAAATGTTACCATGTCTGGCATAAAGGGGGTCAACAAATAAATGTTGATGATAATTCCTATGTAGTGTGATGATTAGTCAATTGCCTATCCAGTTGAACTGCAAGATTAGAAAAGATTTTTGTCTTAATTCTATGACATACAGTGACCTCATTGGTGATGTCCTTCAGAAAGGTCAGATGCGTACCTAGTTCTCGCAACGTGTTCATACGTTGCGAGAACTAGGTACGCATCTGTAAACAAAACAAATGGAGTACGTAAGGGTGCGTTTCCACAGAAGCGGAGCTGGGCGAAGCGGAGCGGAGACGTGCAGGAATCGACTAATCACAATGGTTGAAATCCTCATCGCGGCACTCGTCTCGTCTGTGATTGGACGATTCCTACACGTCTCCGCTCCGCTCCGCCCAGCTCCGCGTCTGTGGAAACGCACCCTAAGGCCTCATTTACGGAGACGCGGGGCGTCTCGCGTCGCGTGTGGCGTGGCGTCTCGCGGCGCGTCGGACGTTTTTTCTGTTTACGGTGGGGCGGCGCGTGAAGCGGCACGCATCATCGCACGCGTAAACACAAACTTATAGCAATATACGACCATGTTCATAGAGAAGCGAGACGGGAAGCGTGGCGGTGCCCGCCGCGGCGCCCGCGGCGAATCCTCTAGCGTGTAGCGAAGCACGCCTCGGACATAGCTTCATCGAGAATTGCCGCTGCGTGCGCCGCCGCGATAAACGCCGCGTGGGACGCGTCGGTGCCATCCGCGGGCTCGGCCGCAAAAAACGCCCTAATTCAAACAAACGCGTCTAAAATCGCTTCTCCGTAAACGCACTCATACAACGCCATATATTTGAATTCAGTGCGGGCCGCGCCGCTCAACGCAACGCGCGACGCCCCGCGTCTCCGTAAATGAGGCCTTAAGATCGTAGCAGGTGGCGGTCTGTCTTTTCTGCCTACCCCATGGAAATAGGGCGTGAGTTTATGTATGTATGCCTATGACATAAACTGTATACCTAACAAGCAAGATACTTGTACCAGTCATACATGATGAAATACATATTTGACATGATTAAGGTTTTATTCTAGACTCAAATCAACAACAATACTGCTTCATAGACTCAACAGTTTATAGAGTTCAAAGAGTATAAAAATAGGTAACGGCTTACTTTTTTTGCAATAACACCAAAAGTAAGGCGTCATTCAGCCAAGTTATCGTCAAAATCTAGATTACCTACAGTAAAAAGTTTAAATTCACGCACGCTACAAATGAATTTCGATTTTCCGTTTTTATTATAATTGTTTTATCCATTATCGATTGCATTCACCTTCACGGTAATAACTAGTGAGAGAAAGGAGATCGTACGAGAACCTAGCATTATGCAATATAAATTAAGTACAATATTCTATTCAAACTTGGCGTTTCCCGGAACTAAGTATTTATGTCATACAAAGAATGCAATATGACGTAAGGTAGATGTTCGATAATTATGTATGTGTGTCTGTGATTAGGTGGTGTGCTGGGTGGCCAGTCGCAAAAACTATTGAATGATGTTGTTCTCATATTTCTATGTCATAGCCGGATGCAATAGTGTCGTACGAAATACAAGCAATGGGAAATTACTACTGAATGTTGAGGGTGTCGACCTTCAGACGAGCTGCTTCTCACACGGAGAACTGTACATCGCTTGCTCTCGGGTCCTGACTCTTCATATTTTGGCTGCTTACACCAAAACTACAAACGCAGTATACAGGAAAGTTTTATAAAAATGTGGCTGTTATTTTAGTATATTGTGGTCTTACGACTTCCACGCGAACGGAGTCGCGGGTAAAAGCTAGTACGAAATACGTAGGGACCTACTTCAAGCCTCATACCAGTACATTAATAAAATTTCTGTAAAGGTAAGCGCATAGCCATGCCGCATCTGGCCGCATTGCGGCGCAAGAATGCGTGCCGTACACATCACTACAATAAATTTAATGTGAACGTTTCGCAAAAAAAAGTTGCCAGACCAACCGGCAAATCGATGTAAACTCTAACTAAACAACTTAGATCAGCTTACTTGCTACGTAATTAATACGCGTTAGTCTTCAAGAAGCCTCAAAAAATGTGGGAATACCGGATATGCTTAAGTCCGGTAAGTAACTTTTTTTAAAGTTGATGTCTGGCCAGAAAGGCTACGACCAATTGTCTGGAAACTTTAGACAGAAGAGAATTTGTAGTTACAGCACCAAGTATTTATGGGCGTAAATAGTCTCGATGTGAAAAAAATACCTTTTATGTAGAAAAAGTAGATAGAATGTAAAGAAAATGCTTAAAAGCCACAGCCAATCCGATTTTCTTTGATTTTCCATTAAATTTTAATTTGATACACAATAACAAATCCAATAACACGCTTCACTTTGTTGTTATTAGATTTTGAACTAAAATTACATTTAAGTTTGCTATAAACTGATACAGTACTAAAAGGCCTTTAAAGGTTATATAAGTTATCTACGATGAACTTCAGGGTACAAGTGACCCGACTGGTATCAAAAGCATTACTTAAGTAATAGTTGGAGTAAGGAAAAAATTGAATTGTGGTTTCACTAGCGCCTTGAGCACTGGAAGTTTTTGATTACTTTGTACTTTGAACATTTAATTTTGTAGTCAACTAAGAGACCGCATAAGAAGCAGTACAACTAGATGTCACGAAGACCGAATTCAGAAATATCTGTCGAAGAATGACGAGGGCCTAGTCCCTAAATGAGATGGGTATACGACTAGGCAGAGAGAGAGAAATATGAAACCTATTTTCAACGTGAAAAATACCGTGAAACGGGCTGATGCAAGTTATTAAAATCAAATACAAAATCAAGATCTCGCACAGGAAAAACTTTAAATATTAGAACAGTGCACTAAAATTATACATGCGGGATTAATAACCTAGGAATACAAACTCGATCTAGTTCTAAAACTGTTTAATTTCACCTGCGGCGCATACGCATACTCAATACATCACTCCCGAAACACCACAAATCCACGGCTACGGTGCAAAATTGTAAATTCTTACAAGCAAAATGGCTGGAAACTTATTTTACGATAAGCGTGTCGGAATCTGCCATGAATGAAACTGTATGTTTATGGTCAACGACATATAACAAAGACTGTACTACTACTACTACCTCAGTTATAAACGGAAAATATTATAAAAATATAATTCTGAGCGAAAAAATATGCATTTATTCACTCTGCTTCGCAGGAGTCTTCCGGAGATCTTGTTTATTAAACAAATTTCTTGCTCGAGAATTAATGGACTAGAGGAAAATCTTGTGATTTTTAAAAGTTAGGTGTAGATGCACGTAATAATAACATTCTAGAACATTTTTCGATCAGACATGAATCATGAATCAATGGTGCTTCGATAGCCCACATCACATGTGACTTTATTTCCAAATGACGCGTTTCCACGTTTTTGTGACTCAAAAAATATTACTCAACAAAGGTCAAAACCTAAAAAAAAACTGTGGTCTTTAATTTCCATATTCTTCCATATTAATTACTTGCAATCAAGTTACAACTTGACAGTTATCTGAAAGTAATATTAACCTGTCAGTTGTGATGTCACTCAATCACATTGTTGCAAATTGCTGTGAGCGAATGTGACTACTTATTGCAAAAGTCACGGGATGTGAGTTTCAAAATCATCATCTTAACACTCTCCTTACCGATACTATACAACGTGTAACGTTAAATGCGCAAAACCTGAAAATAGTTTGATCAGAATAACGAGCAGAATTAATTGAACCACTTTTTAATATAGGTCACATTTTTCAAAAAATCTTCATTAGAAACGTTGCCGTGTCTATTTATTAATAGTTCAAGCAAGCCAATGTCAGCACGGCGCATTGGCCCGGTGACGACTCCTCCCTCGATAAAGCGTCGTCGCAGACGCTAGAAACGATCAGAATGGCCAGTAAAACTAAAACAGCACATAAAACCTTTACAATTTTTTTAATGACTTATTTTCTCTCTGAAATAGGTCAATTGAATTAAAAATCAGGTGGGGTGTCTGGGGTTTTGCGCATTTAACGTTACACGTTGTATAAGACTTTTAAGTTCAGCCGGTCGATTCTGTAAAAATCTCACCGTGAAATCATAAGTGAGCACTTAATAGTGTTAATCTCTAGCGAATGACTGCTCACTCCACACTCACTTCACCCAAGCTTTCACGGCAGGAGGCCTTGAGATACGCCGATGGGTTCAATTTTCTGCTTGCGGATGCCAAGATTTAAAACTCAAAATTATTACAAGACGCCGCGTGGGACCCAACGTTGGATATAAAAAAAAATCTTTCCCGCCGCCTTGGGATCCACCCTGACCTCCCACATTCAAATAGTTTTTACTACTACTGGCGTGCTGTTGAAAATGTGATTATACTCTGACGGCCACAAGAATCTTAGCTACAAATTTAAAAATATATGCAACTTTAAGTACATAGTGACAGCGTGCCGAATAAAAAAAATGGGTGTTGTCGGCGGATCCCATGGCAGGGAGTGTTAAGAATTCTCGCCAAGTATTTTAAGACACTAACAGAAGTGATAGACAAACTATGCTCTTGGTTCTTTTCTTAGACACAATGCACGCAGCAGAAAAGCGAAAAGTATATCATTAACGAAACGGGAACAGTTTACTTAGTATTTATTAGTCCGAGGCTATCGTGGTGTGAACCAATACCGATAATTAAACCTTTTATACCTACAAAGGTTTAACTATTTCACACCAAAGAGAACAAAAAGGAAATACACTTGATACCAAGGCACTGTTTGATCAAGATAAAGGTTATCATGTAAATGAAATCAATTTATCGCAACTGATTAGGAAAACAGTTGTGTTAGCAAATAGTTTTACTACGTCTTGCATACTGATTCATAGCGTGTTGTAAAAAAAATAATCAAATAAAAAAGAATGACGTCTACGCTATGCTTCGTGTGTCAGAGTCAGCATCAATTGCCTTTTTTACAATCACAGATGTGCTGTGAATCACATTTAAAGGCCCTGTGCAAATTAGCTAGAACAGATAGTAGTAGTTTACAAATGTAATTTTGACCAACAACAAAAACTATTGGATAACTACTGTCCAACATTTAATCCGAGGCCCAGGATACAGCTGATTGTAATCCCATAATTATGATTAGGGTGCAAAACTATAAAAATGTTCATTGAACATAATGGAGCCATACCAAATGGAACTTCGCCATGGTGTAGGGCCCTCGATTTGTCATTCAGTGATCGGTTCAGCACTACTGACGATCTGGTAAGACAAAATCACTGTATATAGTCAAGCTAGCAGTGGAAGATGGTGGTTCCGTAACAAACAAATATCTGATCTAAATGAAAAACGAGGATATGTAAATTACTACGAGACATTTTTGGCCTAGTAGGGAAGCATCGACAGGATACCTATGCTACTATATCATAATGGAATGGAGTATACAGATTATGGTTATCAAACCACACCTCGAAGCTTATTATAATTTAATTTCCCATGGTGTTCGAACTGATTGTAGTAATAAAAAAAAACAATAAACTACGTTTACAATACAAATTCCACCGTTGTGAGAAAAAACGTTATTACGTGCAAATCATAAGATTTGATGTACTTTTACTGAGCGATAAACTTCAATATACTGGATGATTTTTTTTTCAAGCTCCACATTTTTACAGGGGGTTCTACTCATGAATATGAACAATTTTCACTATGGGAGCAACTCTGAAATCACGAAAACAAAATCAGTTGTTTAATACAAAAGTTCAATACCTACTTGACCAAAATGTATGAAACAGCAGATTTTTTTTTCGTGATCTCAGAGTTGGTTCCATAGTGACAGTTATTCATATTCATGGGTGGAACACCCTGCAAAAATATGGAGCCGCTAAAAAAAACATGCTGTTTATGGATTAGAACTACTGAAATCTCTGCTTACTTCCTTTGGTTAATTAATCACGAGTATCACATCACATGTATGTTCGCAGTAGACGCCAGTCAGAGATGATTTAGAAACAGCTGTATAGCCAGCAGTTGCCAAAAGCGGCCATATGCGGTCACTTTAAAATCGCATCGATCACGCAGCTAAATACCCAAGCAGACACATTAACCAGTCAATTTCAATCATCGTTAAATGACCGACGAACTGAAACATCGTATATTACGACTAGAAAACGAACTCTTTACGGTTTAAAATCATGGAAGACAAGAGCCTTACTGTGTTCCAGAAAAATTTTATCTTGACTAAGCAAGATTTCGGTGTTCCTGATTTACTAGGACCACCTTACTATCTCGTAGTTATGCCGTAACTCCGTAAGATACGACATTAATTAGCTAAGCGACTTAAGCTTCTAGTCCTGCCCTAATTACTGGAAATGTAAACTTAATCCCTAAGGATTAGCGCGACGGACAGTGAGCGAGTAATTAACCTCAAGAGCCGTTACTAGTGCACATTTGGGATTTAGATATCAACTGTTGCACAATTAATTACCGAATGTCGAAAGGCTCTAAACAACCTGAACTTGTTTTAAACCAAACTATACCAAATACAACTAAGTAAACTAAGTTTAACCGAGAAAATCTGTGTAGATAGTCAGTTTTCGCAATATGCGACACGAACAGTTTATGGTAGGTGTACTGGTATGTAGGTCGACAAGCGATGCGTCGGTTACGCTGTGAATGCGAAAATGACGCCAGTGACAGGGAAAGCAAACCAGGATGTAATGGTCGGGATTACTTAACTATTGTTTAACTATTCTTATTTATTTATGAATTCACGCTGTATTTATGAATAAAGAGGTGAGACAAATGAAAGTGTCAATACTAATTAGGTTTAGCTGAAATGTTACATTTATTGTTTATTTACTGCCGGGTTTCAACTTGCACTGTATTTTAAATGAAGCTCTTCCTCATGCGAAACTACCGTAAAAGGTCTACTCCCTAAGCAACAAAATTCCGAAGTTTCGACCGAAGTAACGGACGTTACCAACTCTGTATCACCTACGCACATAAGATTAGTTTGGGGCCCGAACTAATAATAAATGAAAACTCGATTTGACAGTTGTCCTTACTTCCGATGTGTTTTTGCCCGTCAGTAAAAGTTATTTAACCGGGTGAAAGATTCACTCCGAAATATCGCAGTTTCCGGACGGGCCCGTATCTGCGTTGATGGTGAGAGGAGGCCCATTCTCAAAAGCCGAGAACTGTACCACTACCAGAAGACTTTAGCTGTTGTATTTTAAAATCTGGAAAGCTGCTATTGTCCTTTGTTAAAAAGTGGAAGATCATAGCAAAAAGTCAACTCTCTGGGTAAAGAAAAATTAAGGCCTTAAGGACCTCTTTGGTAACTGTGTCACATTCTTTCTTGCATTACCACCTTAAGCCGCAAAACAAGTGCCCGCACAACTGCACTTTGAACACCTCAACAAGACCACAGACAACACGACTGGCGTGGCCACTTATTTGACGAAAATAAAAAACTATCGTAATAAAAAAAGCAGTAAGACTGCATTTGGAGATGAGTAAAATCTGATAATTCTAAGGTCAACCAGCGGGGTAGTTGCGTAACACATTATCAATCGGAATTGGTTTGATTTTGACAGTTCAACAACATTCATTGCGTTATTTCCGTGTTGAGCACGCAAATGTTTCGAACTTATGAAGCAATGGATTAGCAATTTGCTTCAAAATGATTCAGATTCCGATTGATAGTGTGTTACGCAATTGGGGTGCAGGTAATTAAACGTATTATAGAATCTCAAACAGATAAAATTTAAATTTTTTAAGTCGTTTTGACAAGATTGTGATATGATTTTATGCAGAAAAAAGTCAGCGTCAAACTACGTAAATAACGCAATGAATGTTGTTAAACTGTCAAAATTAAAGTTAAAGCAATTATTAGTGGGTTACGCAATGACCCCACAGATCCTAAAAGAAATCTTTGAAATGAACTTGGCAGTCCTACATTTAGATTTATCCTCAATCCAAAGGACCTTGAAGATGTTAAGATATTCATAATATCCGCATTCAAAAAGGGAAAGTTTAACGATAACTGCGTCGATCGATTCCAAGAATTTGCATGATAATGAGCAGTTAGGAATTAGGTCACGCCCCTCGTGAACTAAGGACGAATTCAATTACTATTTTCTATCATACTCAGCATTATCTAGTCCCACAGCGTTTGTTTGAACTTTTTCTAGACCAACGTACTAGAATGGTGTAAATTTTATGCTTGAAAGGAAAATATTTCGTGAATACGCTGTTCTCGAACTAGTGACCCGAATTGGGTGGATTTTCTACATTTTAAATGAAAACCGAGGACTGGAAAAATAACTGATTCTAAAATATATTTTGGAGTGGAAGCTTTTTTATCGAGTATTGGTATTACTGGTAACATTTGAATTATTTGGTTTTTTTGAATGAAACCGATCGTGAATGTGGATGATAACGTAGTTCTTGATGATTTTTTAAATACTGTATGTTACTGCACCGTCACCATACTTCATATACAATTAAAGAGAAATAATTACTGATAATTATATTCAAGACACCTCGTGTTATTCGCAATCGATGACAAATATCCCTATTACGAGATAAGGTGTTCCTCAAACGAAGTCGCAGGCCTTCCTAGTAAGAACAATTTCAATTAATATGAACGCATTATAGATTAATTCGAACGCATGATAAGAACACCTAAAGCGTTGCCACAGAAGGCATGACGCAACACCAGAGTGACTAATCAAGTAAGATAAGGAATGCAATTACAATTATTTTATTTATGCCCAACCCAAGACTTTAAAGGAATAAATTCGTTCTTCAGATGGTCACCTAGACTGGAATGATATACAACGTGTAACGGAAAGGGGGTATCAACCCTGAAGGAGGTGAATGTGCTCATGAAACTCAACAACTTTCCCCAAAGAACATAGGTCGAAATATGAAAAAAAAATTTGGCCCTCCCATAGTAAATCAATCAGCTGGTAGTCAGTTTTGTAAGGGAGGGCCAAATTTTTTTTTTCATATTTCGACCTATGTTCTTTGGGGAAAGTTGTTGAGTTTCATGAGCACATTCACCTCCTTCAGGGTTGATACCCCCCTTCCGTTACACCCTGTATATTTATTTACGGGATAATTAGGTGTTTACTTTACTTGTTCATAGAGTTAATAAAATTGTCGTGGTCATACACTTTATAGTATGATCTTTGCCCCTTATAAGTAAATAGAAACTCGGCGAGTGTCGTTTAGTTTTTATTGTTTAAAGTTACGTAAATATACGCCATGTGTCTAGCCTTTTCCCAACTATGTTGGGGTCGGCTTCCAGTCTAACCGGATGCAGCTGAATACTAGTATTTTACATGGAGCGACTGCCAATCTGACCTCCACAACACAGTTACTGGGTAATAAAATACCCCTAGGTAAGACTGGTTATCAGCCTCGGGCTTATGACGACTCGTAACGACTCTCAAAGATCCACGAATGACAGCCGAGAGCAACGATTTAACGTTCTTTGCCACACACGGAGGTGTCTTGGTATGTAAAGATGGTGACCCATCCACAAAACTACCGCGGCAAGCGTAGCTTAACCTGATCGATCGACCAGTGCGGCTGATATACCTACCTATTGCATAATATTTGTTTTTTCTAACGATAGACACAACTATTAAATTAAAGTCGACATAATCACATATCTTAAGTAGGGCATGCATCGGCCACAGAGGAAGGGGAAAATTACTAAGTTAATTTACCAATCTAAATAACTAAGCGAGCGAGGGGCAAGGCAGGTGCGAAAATGCTGTCTCTGAGGTCAATAACCCGAGAACTAAAGGACAATATGGACTGGACTTTGTAGACCTACATCTAGATTATGAATTTATGACTACGACCGAATGGCGAAGAGTGAAAGTTTTCATTTATTCCGTTCAAAAAGCGGGCAAATATTGATACGACACCATTGGTATTTTTATAAAAGGGAGAATAGATAAAAGGAATATTTACATAGACCTTTCAACTTCAAGACGATGACATTATGGTGCGAGGTGTGTTGAAGATCCGCGAAAATATCTGGCGAACGGAAGTTCAAGCGAGCGCATTCACCGATATTTTATACTTCCGGATAAAGGGTCAGGCAGACACTACTAAGGATGTAATCTTTTATATCTTATTATGAGGTTGTACTCTATAGTCCGTTGCGTGGATATTTTTTTTTTTTAATGTGGCTATACGAAATTTTGATGAAATATATTAAGCGTTGCCTTCGGGAAATAATCTACTGAATTTTACAGAAACTTTTTAACCGACTTCAAAAAAGGAGGAGGTTATGCATTCAGGCATTCAGTCAGGTTTTTTTTAACTGCCCTTAATATGGGCTATAGATGTAATTTTGCCAATACGCTGTCTCAACAATTTAAGCCGATCTTATAAACGTTGAATGTTGCCAACAGCCAACTGAACCCTAATTAGTCACAATCTTATTTGACCCTCTAAGCACGCACAACTTTCATGATACCAATACTAAAACCTGCTTTAAGCTTTAAATATACCTAAGGGCATAAATCGATTCCGGACCGAATGCCGAAAGACAAAAAATGGAACAGCCCAAACTGGTTTCGCAACTAAATTACATTAATTGAGTGACAGGTTATCTCCATAATTCACGAGAACCGACCCTTGTAGACGGAACGACGTTCGAAATACATTTTATTTAAGTCATTACTAATCTTTAAAAGAAAACAGTTGGTATATCTACAGCATGCTTTTTTTTATCGGCTCCAAATTTTTACAGGGTGTCCCACCCATGAATATGAATAACTTTCACTATGGAACCAACTCTGAGATCACGAAAAAAATCAGCTGTTTCATACATTTTGGTCAAGTAGGTATTGAACTTTTGTATTAAACAGCTGATTTTCTGCCAAATCGTGTTGTCATTAACTGTTAGTTCGGACCCCATACTAATCATATGTCCGTAGGTGATACGGAGTAATAACGCCAGTAACTTTGGGCGAAACTACGGATTTCGTGCTTAGGGGAGTAGTCCTGCATGTCCGGAGCAATGCTAGCGCAGCGTCTACGCGACATCAACCAAGTCCGGACGAACGCATCCCTATCTTGTAAAACCAATAAAAATTACTCAATGACTCAAGTTTTCAATATTAAGTAAGTACCAACTTAAAACAAATTAAAACAAGATGATTCAGACGTAAATGATATCAAAGGAGGTAACAATAAAAAGTCGTCAAACAAAGTGTTCGCTGGAGCAAGAATTTACCTACAGCCACCTAAACGTGTCAGCAAACTGGTTTTAAATTAAGTGATCCTAAATTCATTAATTTATCTGTAGTCTATGTTGTGAGTGGTGCTAGTAGTCTATCAACTAGAAGGTATTTAGGTTGTACTAATTTATTTTATACTAGCGACCCGCCTCAGCTTCCCACGGGTGCATTTTTTTTCGAATTTCCGAAATTGTCTTTCATATAACCTTGTCCTGGCAATTGGATAATCCTTTTCTGTTGTGTTTGGTAACACAACAAAAAAGGATTATCCAATTTGGTGCAGTCATTCGGAAGTTATGCGCGTACAGACATTTCGGTGACTTTGTTTTATACTATGTATAAGGATTCTGTAAAATTCTTTGAGCTAATTTTGAAAATATTTTTTTTCTAAGATGATTGTTAATTTTATTATATTTTCTTTGTTTTAGTGTTGGAACGGACTGTTGTATACTTAACCCGGTCCACATGTTTCATACCCAAAATACTCTGTTCCATAGCTCTCTGACAAACCTTGAGCGTGGACCTCTGCCAAATTGTCGAAGACCATGTTTGCATACAATGTGATTCTTTCAAGCATTTTCTTTACTGACTTCAAAATCAATGTATTTAAAAATATAATGCAAGGCTCTAATTTAGTTACTTTGGCTCAAAAGTAGGTAAAACAGAATAAAATAATGTGTCTATGAGTAGCTTCAGGTCATGCCTTTATTATGCTAAGTAAGCAAAACACTTAAATGTAATGTTGTCTGTTGGTGAATCATTGTCAAGATTAAGGAAAATGTATAGATATGTATATTGCATCATTATGGTCAAAACAAAGAAACCACAAATATATATGATACTTATGGAAGGAAATATCTATTATTTAAATAAGTACTTACAAATTGCATTTTTAAATATTTTAATAAAAACTCATTTAAAAATATAAAAAATAGTAGCCAATTGTATTGGGGACAGGGTCCAAGCTACTGGCGGTCATTTATTTGCATTTTATTTTTAAGTAAAAAAAATGTCTGAATACTGTGGCACTTCGTGTGCTTGTAAATACCAAAGGAAATGCTGCCACACCATTCACACATTTTTTTTTTTTTCCAATTTTTACCACATTATAATGTGCTGACTACAGTAAGTTTGCAGTAGATCATTGATAACCTTGAAATATTAGGGAGAAACTGCAGTCTATAATTTAGAAAAAACCTATCCAGCAGTACCTTTTGCTAATAGTAATATTAATTTAATGGGTAGGCAGCACATACAACGTGTAACATTAAATGCGCAAAACCTCAGACACCCCCTCTGATTTTTAATTCAATTGACCTATTTCACAGAGAAAATAAGTCATTAAAAAAATTGTAAAGGTTTTATGTGCTGTTTTATTTTTACTGGCCATTCTGATCGTTTCTTGCGTCTGCGACGACGCGTTATCGAGGGAGGAGTCGTCACCGGGCCGCTGCGCCGCGCTGACATCGCGTTGCTTGACCTATTAATAAATAGACACAGCAACGTTTTTAATGAAGATTTTTTGAAAAATGTGACCTATATTAAAAAGTGGTTCAATTAATTCTGCTCGTTATTCTGATCAAACTATTTTCAGGTTTTGCGCATTTAACGTTACACATTGTATAAGACAGCTGTGTTCATGAATCAAACATTAAATAAAGTCTTATCAGATAGTAAACTAGTTATTAATGTAATTCACCTAACACATGACCTCATAAGAGCCACTTAGTATTTAATAGCCTTACTTCTAGATACTTTAGAATTAAACCTTACAATGATGTTAATTTTCAAAAGAACATTTAAGGCACTAATTGGACCCATTTTTGCAAACAAGAACCAACCCACAGCCAACCTGCTGTGGGTTGGTTCTTGTTTGCAAAAATGGGTCCAATTTACACGGTCCTCACATGATCTGACCAAAATTATGTCTTGACTTTAAAATAGACTTTGACCCCTGAGTTTGTTTTGGCATTTCTTCTCAGTCAGTCATATAGCAATTTTTATTTTTTGTTTTATGACATTTAAAAGTGGTTCTGATATCATATTATAAAAAAAAAAAAAATTAACTAAATTAAATAAACTAACCTTAAAAACAAATGCACCATGGTTTAGAAAAAACTGCAGGATTTGATGAACCCATAGGTTCATCTTAACCACAACACAATGTATCAGGAAGCGAAAAACTGGGCAGAACACTACAGAACACGCCTTCAGAATCATCCTATTCCCCTTTAGCGATAGGGCTTACAAAACCGGATAATAGAAGAGCAGTTGAAAAGTTTAGCACTAATGGACCTTGCCAATGTCAACTAGGACATGCTGCCATGAAATATAAAGTGGGAAATCTTGCTGGAGAAACCACTCTGCATTATCAAATCCAACAACAAACCTGCTCACAGTCCAGAGACTGAAAGCTGAAGAACATAGAAAAAAAAAAAACTAGATGTAGTATAGCACCACAAAAAAATTACCACAAGGATTATCAGATAAATTCCTTACCAATTGCCAATTCATTACTTTAACCTACTTCATCACCATTCACTGTTAATTAAAATATAAAAACAACAGAAAAAAAAAACAAGTTCCTGATAGACAGAATGGAACATTAACATAATAATATTATGCATGCATGTTACCTAAGCAAGTGTAAACCAATGAATAAACATCATACAAATTGCAAACATTATGATACCAAAGTAATTGATATTCCTAATGTGTTACTTGATTGGTGCCAAACTTTACTCAATACTGAAGCAGTGTGCATCATTTCACTTTATAACCCTTTCCAACCAAGTTAAAGTGATTGTGAGTTTCCACTACAAAATTCTGAGCAAAAAATGTAAACTAGCGGACGCAACCGGCATAGATCTATCGTGACTCTATCTAAGAATGAGACAAAGATAGTTTTGTACTTTGCGCCCACATTTCGTCCTGCCAGTTTGTTGAAACCCAGATGAGGGATGGCTGTGTTTTTTAATCCCAGCCCCTCCGCACATATACTCATGATCGTGCAAATAGCAAATTATTCCTGAACCTCACATATGTGAGGGTCTGACTGCTGAAGACCAGCTTGCATGACATTTTTTTCAGTATTTTTTCCAGGACCTCTAAACACTTTCCAAGCGATTACTAAGTTTATACTGATCTATGCGAGTTTTTTTACTCCCTGTTGCAAAGAGTTATGTGAGGATAGGCTTTCTTGTATGTAGGAAGTTTATCAGGAATTTTTACAAATCTTTTGATAATTTAGTACAACTACACAACTTTTAAATAACATGTTACTTTCAGTGTTTATTAGTTTATGCTGTACTCTGTCTCATGAATTGTTGTATTTTGGACATGTAGAATTAGTATCTCTTCTAAAAATACCTGCTTTTGCAAAAAAAAATCACAAAAACTTGATACCTTGCCACAGCCTTACATGCTGTATTCTGCCATGTAGATTTAGCACCCCTTCCAAAATAAAAAATCCGTTTTTACTAAAAAAAATATTTAAAAAAAAAACACAAAAACCTGATTCCTTGCCACAGTCTTACCCTCAATAAAAAAGCCCAAGCAAAGAAATCTAGAAGCTGTATCAAAATCTAAGAAATCACATAAGAAAGAAGAAATAAATTGGCAGCAGCAAAAATAAACAAAGTGTGCAAGACACAAAAAGATTTATCACAAAAACAAGGAAAACCATGAAAATCTAGAAGGAGTATGTATGTGTAACAATTTCCTGCATTAAGACCTACTTTAAGAATGAGTTAAAATAGTACTGGCAATCATAAAAAATAAATTATCCTGTTCCCTCTATGGTTTTAAAAACAACAAAGGCAGCCTTTGTCAAAACAACAAAATCAGAATTGAATCATTCAGCCTTATTTTGCACCAAGTTGAATATAGAACAAGGTGAAAAGAATTCCACAATAATTAACAAAACCTACGTACATCATTAACATTATTATGTAGGAAAAACAATTGCCTACCAATAAAACAAACAATAACATGTTTGTTTTATCAACTGCAGTCGTATATGATAATAAAACAATTGCCTAGTAATGTTTGGTCAATACAAGTTGATTAAACAAACCACATTAACACACAACCTGTGAATTAATCATTAGGGATAAGTAAACATTGGGCTGCAACCACAACAGGAATCCCCAGAGGACACACAGACACCTCTTGTACCATTGTTTACTTGGCAAACATTGAACATTGTAACTTACCAATTGAAATTCTCTCCGCCTGTCATAGGCCCTCTTTATGGCTCTGTCTAACCACAGAGAGTGTATGTGCGGCGCGTAATGCACGAACAGCCGACTGTCCAGCGATGACGTGCTGTTAAAGTGCAGCGCCTGCTGCCCGATGTCCAAATTCCTCGGGTTCTCCCACGGTATGGCGAGCTTATCTCTCGCGTCCACCAACACTTGGATACCCTTCACTATGTTCTGGTATATCACATGCTGATACTCTCGCACCAGTTCCGGCTCAAACTTCACTTTGTGTATTATCCTCATCTGTTTCAGGAATGTTGACTTTCCGCTTTCACCCGCGCCGAGCAACAATAGTTTTACCTGTCGTCGCAGTGTCTGTTTCTCCTTCTCTAGTATTCTATCTATTTCCTTGCTCCTGTATCGCTGCTCTATTTCCTCCGGCGACAGTTTTAGGCGCAACCAACACGTAAGAGCCTCCGTACAACAGGTACATGACCACAAATCGTTGGCCATTTTGCATGATTATCAACGCCCATAGAATAGAAAGAAACTGAGCAAAGTATGTTACACTATAGTTATAAGTTCATTCAACACACAGTTTCGCAATAGCACAACGTACACACTATTTAACGACAATACATAATAAATTAAAGCATAAATCCGGAATTCAGAAATACGCACGCATTCTACCCCTCCCAAACTCATTGAGAAATGAAAAACCACAGATAGCAAAACAGAAACTGGCTGTCAATATCACACTCTGTTCTATGCTCTGTTCCACGAAAGTGGAAACCAAAATATTATTTTGAGTAAGACTTCAACAAAATATTAAAAAATCTTGTTAATTTATTTTTAATAATACCCACCCATGTCCATACCAGTTTGAAGCAGGGAAAACCTTTTGAAAACATTTGGCAACTAATTTTTATTTTATTGAGTAGATCATATCATACTAAAATTAACATTGTGATCGTGATTGTGATTTACTAAATTATAAGTTTCAATTTTGTATAGAGATTTAATATTATCTTTAAAAAGACCTTGGGGTTCTGCATTTCATAATAAATATTTCGTGTATTAAATGTATTATTCGTTTGTGAAAAGAATCGACTAAAAAGCTTTGAAAGTTACTAAAGAGGTAAAGCCAATAAAAAAAGACAAAACTTTTTTCCTTCTCTTTCAGCCGCCAAATAAAATGTTCAAACGTCAACTTACTTCTGCCAGCTGTCATGTTTTGGTTCCGCGTAGTTGTGCACGTGTTTCTTAGCTAGTTTTAACCATAAAGAGATACATTTTGGATATAAATAGCACCAGTGAAACTATAGGGACATACAACTTGGGCACTAAGCTTGACTTTATGTTCGTAAAGTTTACTCTTTACGATGTAAAATTTACGCAAAGCTATGTCCAAAGAAGGTTATAGTCCGGAGAAAAAAGAAGGTGATAACAAAGTGGTATTGGAAAGATTGCAAAATTATTTGAAAGACAAGAGGTCTTCTGAAGCCTCGGACCCGAGTCTCGGGTACAGCAAGCCGAGCACCAGTTACGAACAGCCACCGCAAAGCTTGCCGACACTTGAAGACAGCAGCAACATATTGCGTGAAGTTTTGAACCACAAGAAGGCCGAACTGCTACGGCAGCCGGAAATAGTAGAATATCTAAAGTCTATATCGTCGGATCTTAAGAAATAGAGATGGCAGTAACGCCGAAGAGTGTTGCATCGTTGATGCAGAAGACTATTGAGCGGCAGGCGGCCCTGGCTCGTATGAGGCTGCGGTTCACCAAGAGCCAAGTAGAGCAAATACTTGTGAATTACGTCAGTAATAAAAGCACTGGACCGTACCACGAGTTGGTGAAGGTTTTGCGAGAGTATCCTTTAAATGAGGATAACTTTAGGATAGTGTTTGATGACAGTCTGTCATGTGTTGTTTTGTTAGGGCGAGACTTGACTCAATTTGTGGATGTAGTGTGTAATATTGAGTGGATTAGCCGGGGTGAGGGGCTGGTGGAGCTGTACCGCAGGTTTGTGCTGGACCTGGTGACGGCGCACACGTACCACTGCCCCCTCGTCATGTTGCGGCTCGTCACACTGTTCAAAGGTGAGCATTATTAAATATTGCACAATGAAAGTCAACTCGACTTTCTGGGTGCTTTAATATGGCAACAGACCTGTGCCTTTGTGTACAACAAACAGAGGCCTTCAGTAATAGACTGCAGCAGACTGGTAATTCCTAAGAATCCTAATTATTAATAATGATTAGAATTTTTCTAAAACAAAATAATAAATACACATTACTTTTTTATCTTGTTGATAAACATTATGCAATGTTGCTGAAACTGAAATCTACTACTAAAACATTATTTCACAATGTTTTTAAATCACTTATAACTTGACATGAAGGAAATGTTCTTTTCTTTTTCAGGTGATGGTGAAAACTGGGAAGATAGTCCACCACCAGAGTTTTTGAATAAATGGTCTCACATACATGATATAATAGGACACATAGTAGCCATAATGCCCATGTAAGTATTCAATGTATTTATTTATTTCACAACAATTGCCCAACAGCCCTAAATATCAGGACCCTATTATAGAGCTTATCCAGCAACTGGGAGCAAATCTGAGTAAAACAAAAGTAGTGTCACAATAGCCCGTTTGTTATAGGAGTATAACATAATTTGTGTGCAAGCACTAATTGAACATTAATTACCTAGATATTAGACTAAGCTTTCTGAAGAATAAATAAAGAGCCTTAAATAACAGGAACCTAAGCTAGGTTCCTGTTATTTAAGGCTCTTTATCTCTCTTTATCAAGCATTTGGAAAGCAAATTGAGTAAAAGTACAAGAAATGCTGAAAAAAAATTAAATAATGATCTGTAGCAACACTTCATATGTAATTTAGATATTAGAATTATCTATTTTACAGCTTCATGTGTTACAAAACATCATCTATTTTGTCAAACATGTTGCACAAATCAACAATGTTGTTTTTAGGTCATATTCAATTTTATACTGAAATTAATATTCAATCATTTTTCTTGGCTATGGTTTGATCAAATATAATTACAGGTAAAATGCATAGAAATAACAAGTTATTGTAATAAGAAAGCCTTTTATTACTGGTAAATTGTGAAAAATATTGATTACAGGTGTATTGCACAAGATATGCACTATTTCACCGGGGTCCGACATAGTGCATAAAAATTGTCAAATAGTATTACCTGAAATTGATTAAATTTGAACTTGTTGAGTGTGAAATGTATGTCATAGTCATGTGCTAGTCTTCACATTGAAACATACATTTTTAAACACAGGAAATGGCAACAAATCTTGTATTAGCCTTGATTAACTTTATGGGAAATTGTGCAACAATGACTAATAATGTGAATACAATTGTTATGGCTGTTGCTTCCTTCCCTCACTAGCCATGCCGGAGGTCATGCTGGATCAGTATAAAAAAAATATTTGCCAGCTGTGAAGGCACCCTTTCAAACTTATTTGATATATTTAAAAAAAAAAAAAAAAAAAAAAAAAAAAAAAAAAAAAAAAAAAAAAACAACCAGGGCCCGATCTAGGGGGGCGAGCCGGGCATTTGCCCAGAGCGGCAAAATTGACTTATTCCTATCTTCCAACCAAGCCCCATTAGGTATTCACCACCCATCCAGGTTGGCAGGTTGGAAGTTGAGAATTTTATATGCCACCTTCCTACCTACTTTAGGCCGTAAGCACACGGCGTATTTTAAACGCGCAGATGACTCGCGTATACGCGCTTCATACGAGATTCGAGCGCAACCTTATAACCTATGCACACGGGGCGATCGTGAATCCCGAAAATCAATCATAAAATTCAATCCATTCAATAGTTTCTGTGAAATTCTTTGAAAGACATACATTGTATTATTCATAATAATTACAAACATAAGAACACTCAACCCCAACTTTCATATAGGTACTTCTTCAGAAGGCCCAATAGACTGATGTGAATATTATAGGTATAATCCCAACAATATCATATATTATTTTTATGTATTTATATACTTTACATTCCCCAACATAACAAGCTCATGATTTATATGGTGTTGGTGTATGTAAAGGGCGGCGAAAATTATCTTTGTCCGGAGCGGCTAAATAGCTAGATTGGGCCCTGGTAACAACTTAGTGTATTCATTATGGATTCATTTTGTCATAGTGTTAGTTGAAGAAATGGTAATTCACAGTTTACACTAAGCTTCTCTGAATTCTAGGGGGTGGGTTGGACAGTTTGATGAGAGCAATCACAAGATGTAAAAATGAGACAACTAACTTAACATTCTGAAGAAATCGCACCTTGAAACAATGCTGCATTTGTCAAAAACCAAATGCATTGGTAAGAATGATTTGTACATTTGGAATTTGTACAAGTTTTGGAAAAATTATTTTCCTAAAACTTTTTCAATGTTAAATGCATACCAAGATTGGTCTAAACTAGTTAAAGGTCAACTAGAAAATATCTTTTGATTGAGCCAATTGACTTACTAGCACACTTACTGATTATGTACTCATCTATGAACATATAATAAAGCCAGTAAAAATAAAACTCAAAATTAGAATGGTTTATTTTTAAAATGTGTAAAGGAATTAAAGAAACATTTTTACTGTTCCTACCTTTTGGTCTTTGATGTTCATGAAAAGTAAGTAAGGCTCAATACTAAACTTATGTACTGTAAAGCTAAAAAATAACATTTTTCAGCTAACTTCAGTTATCTTTTAGTGGAGTTTGATGAATGATGTTATTTAGACAGTAGATAGACTGTAATACATGTTCAGTCCTTATAGGACTGGTATTGTTGGAGAATTTACTGTTACAAGTTCTCTCTATTCAAAAGTTCTCTCGAACAAGTGAGATACCTTTACAGTTGATGTCTTTTCAGGTGGAGGGATCCTGGCATAGTGCCAGTCTGGACCTTTCAGACTAAAGGGCCCCCCCCGCATATTGCCGTTAATTGAGAACATATGAATATTTTCATATGATGCATGTGATTTTTAGGTGTATTCTCTGTACCCGAATACAATTTTTTTTTTTTTGCAAAAAAATACGACCAGTGATCCACATTAGTCCTGGATCGCAAGCACTGGAAATCATGGAGACAGGAAGTGGGATTTTCCAGGCTAACAGCAACCAATAGTTATCATTATCAAATACAAATTTAATTTAGTACTTATTTCATAGTGAAAACTGGTGGTTTTGATAGTGGGTAGGTATGTACTACAACTCAGATATGAGGCTCAAATTAGCTTTAAACCTGAAGTCATTTGTTGCTTCAATTTTATTGCAAGAAATTTGCATCTCATAAATGGGGTTTTAAGGTAAATCAATTCTGTCTATGATTTATGTACTTTGTTAGCTTATATTATTGTCCCTTTTCCCTTCCAAACCTCCCTGCCTAGTGCAAGCTCTGGCCTTATAAATACACTTAAAAGAAAATAGCCTACAAATATAACAGATAATTATGTTCAAGCTGATAATGGAAAATATTATCGTTTGTTATTGATGTTATAAAATGTGCAATTTTATAGGCTTGCAAGTTATCTAGCAAGATAAGGCCTTTTTATTTTTTTGAGGTTGGGCATGCACTGAATGCGGATTGGATACAGGAGGTCCTGATGCCCCATAAATCTGCCTTATGACCTGAGGCCTTAAGTCTACTAAATTACAAACATTGGAATGGTCTGGCCATTGTAAGTTATTGACACATTTTGTATGGCAAATCTGTTAAAACTTGGAATGGAGTGACGATTGCAACATTCCAACATTCATGTTCCAACATTCATGTGTCCAACATTTTTAAATTAGTAGACGTAACGTAGACACAAGGTGCTCAATGGGATAAAAATGGTTGGAGTCAACTCATACCTTATCTCATACCTTTTTCACCCCAATAGAAATGTCTTGACAACTGGGCCAACTTCAATAAAGGTTTAATTTAACTCATCAGCCTTCGAAGCAAGAGTATGCAGGCATCTTCTGGGCACGCTCATTCAATCGTAGACCTCATCCATCGCGTTCTATCAGGTGAGGTCGAAGTCAGAAGGTCAAGAGTCTGCAACCTCATTCACAATAAAAAAAAAAAAATAATAAAGTTTGCCAACAGACTAGTTCTAAATCCAATAAAGGTTTTACCTTACCTTAGGAAAACTACAAAACTTTTTCAGTACTGGATGATTTTTTTTTAAGGCTGCAAATTTTTACAGGGTGTTCTACTCTTAAATATGAATAACTTTCACTGTGAGACCAACTCTGAAATCACGAAAACAAAATCAGCGGTTTAATACAAAAGTTCAATACCTACTTGACAAAAATGTATGAAATAGCTGATTTTTTTTTCGTGATATCAGTGTTGGTTCCATAGTGAAAGTTTTTCATATTTACGGGTGGAATACCCTGTAAAAATTTGGAGTCGGTAAAAAAAGCAAACTGTATAATCCTGATCCTATTTATTTTTATATTCTTTGTTCACAGGACTAGTGATCTTCTAATGCACATAGTGATAGAACAGTTCCCGTACTACAAAGCTGGATGCTACGTGAACAGGGCTTACATATACAATTTAATATGGATGAGCAAGTACATCCCATCCCTCCGAGAACAAATTATGATGGCTGTTATTAATAAGTAAGTGTTATTTATGAGTTTTCAAAACAAAAACAAAACTTTTCTTGGAAGCATCTGTTCAAGGAAATTTCTTGTCTTCAGTGTCAACTGATTTGTTTATTTTGTCCACTTTCCATGTGTCGTCAACATCGACTGATTAGTTTGTCCACTTCCCTTGTCATCAATGCCAACTGATTTATTTAGTTTGTCCACTTCCCTTGTCATCAATGTCAACTGATTTATTTAGTTTGTCCACTTTCCTTGTCATCAATGTCAACTGATTTATTTAGTTTGTCCACTACTATAAATGTTTACACAGGGGAACCTGTGTAAACATTTATAGCAAGTAAACTAGTGGGTTTTAAGCTTTAACTTTTCAAATGACAATAACAGCTATCATCTGAGCACGCTCTTTCCATCTTATATCTCATCCGTCGCTTTCCGTCAGGCGAGAACGAGGTCAAGGATAAGCCCGTCAGTCAATAAAAAAAAATAAGTAGGACAATACAAATTGCCAGGAAAGTTCATGAATTGTCGTCAAATTCTTCAGTTTCTATAAAAAAAATATATTTTTAATTTCCAGAATGATACTTATGGACGTAAATATAGTAGAAAGTGAAAAGAATAAACCTCAATTGGACACAATGTTCGATATGGAAATGGACGACCGGGACGAAGTCTCTGAAACCCTTGACTATTGTATGCTGGAAGTTCTGAAGTGGTTGGAGGATGAGAGGGAACCCACGATGAACATACTCTGCAATGTGTTCGACAGGATTATACTACCTACTTATGGGATTAGGTAAGTGAAATAACTTTTGGTGTTTACAGCATAAGATATGGATATAATTAAAAAAAAAAAAAAAGTCGGCGCCTTTATTCCTTCGCCAGTCATGTTATGTCCCAACCTAACATGGGGTGATTTGAAAAACATGTTTTTTTTTTTTTTTGCAATGCCAGTTCAATAACTGATCCACTGTAGATCAGATAAAATACTTGACCAGTATAATACAATTTGATAAGATGTGAACATTATTTAATTCACACATTCATATCGGAACAGCACAACCACTTACATACTCAAATGGAGCCAGCCGGTTGATTCTGTAAAAATCTCACCGTGAAATCATAGGTGAAGTGAGCTTGAAGTGAGCAGTGAATAATGTTAATCCCTAGCATTAGTCTACTGAATCTCACTTCACGCTCACTTCACCTAAGTTCTCACTGTGAGATTTTTATACAAAGAATAGCACTACAGGTCCCAAGAGAAGCATAGTAAAAAATCAACCTTGACTTTATATGAGCCTATATTTTTGACTATCTTCTGCCCGCGACTACGCGTGGAAGTACACAATATACTAAAATAAAAGCCACATGTTATAAAACTCCCTCGCCCCCTAATCCACTGCGTCACATCGCAACACTTGCCCGCGCTATTCCTTCGTTTTCGTTTAGCATTCTTTAATAATAATAATAATAAATTTATTTCTGCAAACTTCAATATACATTACATCAGTGCGGTCTCAACCCCTGAACTAGGACAGCCTGTATGACAGGAGTTGAGGATACGCCGGTTACATTGATCTGAATGTGGAAGCTCAGACAGTGCTTACTGTAACTACATTAGATGATTAAGGTAATAGACAAAAGGAAATCTTTGTAGCCTTTTTTCTTTTTACTCCTAAGGGTCGTAGCATGATATTAAAATAACATATAATCTTCATCAAGAACCGCATCCTAATTGCGTAACACACTATTACTCTCAATTTGAATCATTTTGAAGCATATTGCTAATCCATTACTCCATATGTTCGAAAAATCTGTCTGCTCAACAACGTAAATAACGCAATGAATGTTGTTGAACTGTCAAAATGAAACCCATTGCTACTAATAGTATATTACGCAATTACCCTTCTGTGCTATCAAAAGAATTTTACAAATCCGACCCGCGTTCAAACAAACAGCTTTATTATATGTATTATAGTATAAAAAGCAATTCTTTCTTCTTACAGGCACGTCCAATTTCTCCTTCTATACACGATATCAATAAACCAGCAGTGTGCTGACCGTGTCTTAGACAGCCTATGGATAGTAGCAGCAGGCCTACAAGGCTTAGGACCAGGAGCCCTAACCACACGCCGAACAGCAGCCAGCCACTTAGCAGGCCTCCTCGCCCGATGCGTTCGAATACCTAACACAAGGCTGATAAAGTACTTGAAGAACATGGCGGAGTGGTGTCATTCCTATATCTCGGCGACGCAGGAGTCCACGACGGCGAGCGATAATCTGAAAGCCCATGGAGCGTTTCATGCGATCTGTCATGCTGTTTTCTATCTTGTTGCTTTTAAGCATCATTTGCTGTTTATGAATAAAGAAAGTGAGTATTGTGTTTTTTGTGTATAAAACCTATTTTATTTAGTACTAGTGTTGCATAATAATCCAGCATAATAGTGACTTACATAAGTTTCGTAATTTCCACTAAAAGTTCAACTGTTTAATAAAGTAACTCACAATATCGAATAGCATTTATCAACTGATAATTTAATATCATTGCCCAAAACTTCGTTATTTGAGAATTTTGACTTTGTTTACTAACATTTTTTTTGCTAAAACCAGCTAGTTTTCAATACTATTAAAGTCATTTTTATTGATACCCATTGGCCGTTTTTACATTAAACGATAACGATAACGACACGATATCGTCGGACTGGTAGTTCATACAATTACTACTAAACGCTTTCACACTATCGTGCTGATATCGGTGGAGGACATAGTGCGGGGTTAAGCAGATCGCGGGGGAGTGCCATGGGCAGACCAGACAAGACAATATAAACTCGAAAGTGTCCTGGCCTATGCGGAAAAACTTATAAAACATGTTACTTCACGCACACAGTTTATAGAAGAGAAGATAATAAATTCCCTCTAAATATCGCACTTGTAGAATAGGATCAACCCAAAATGTTCTTTTACGATATCGTTTTTTCCACTGTAAATATAAAAGATAAAGCAAATGTGACTTGTACACTGCTGCCATTATTAACTCCAATACACTATCACACTTTTGGAATAGTACGGCGATGTAAGCTTTTGCTGACGCAACGCAACTATTGGAGACTGCTGTGGCATATCGCATTACAATAAGCTGTTGGTTACATCGCCAACCTTAATGCGTAACACACCATCAATCACAAGCTGAATTATTTTCAAGGATTTGCTAATTAATTGCTTCATATGTTCGAGAAATTTGTCTTCTCAACAACGTAAATATGCAATGAATGTTGTTGAACTGTCAAAATGAAAGCCATTCCTACTGATAATGTGATACACAATTACCTCGCCGATCACATACCGATATCGTCTGACGATATCGTTGTCGTCCGAGCTAACGATATAATAATAATAATAATAATATTCCACAACTTTCACACAACGCCATCTAGTCCCAAACTAAGCAGAGCTTGTGCTAGATAACTGATAAACATACATATATATTTCTAAATACATACATATTATAGATAAATTACGATACGACTTAAGACGTGTTGGTGTCGTTATCGTTGCAATGTGAACACGGCCAACCACTCATATTTCTATCTATTATGTTGTATTTATTTATAGTATTTTTAAGTTATATTATTATATAGTATTGTATTTGTGATAATTTTGTATGTATTAGTTTATAAGGATGCTTGTAGTAGTATGTATTGTTTTTTTTCTATGGAACTTAGTTGTCTGAAATAAAGGAATAAATAAATAATGCTCCTTACCTTTTCCAGACGTAAACTTTGTAGAATCCCTGAACCTACCTCGACTAGTGACGTGTGCACTAAACCCCCTCCGGACCTGTCCCCCGCAAGTCACGCGAGCATTCTCGTCAATAACGCGGTCACATCAGGTGGTGTATTGCCAAGGAATCATCGAGAAGAACGCAAGGCATACGCTGCAGTCTACAGCGGTGCAGCAGTACGAGGAGTGGTTCCCTTATGACCCTTATAATTTACCTATGTAAGTGCTTTTGAAATACATTGTTTATTTTTTAAGGAATATGTACTGTCCTTTTGTTTCGTGACGATTTTTATCATTGGAAGTCTGTCGTTTCTGGCTGTTCCTGGGTACTAAGGAAAGTGAAAAATCTGTACTTAATACCGTTCAATTATTGTTTTAAATTTCATTTATTTACATTAGGCCCCGTTCCCACTATGTCGTGACGACAGATTATCGTGTCGTTTAAAGCGTCGTGGCTTGTGTATTTAAATGGGGGTGTTCACATATAGGACGACACGATTAACTGTCGTCCACGTCTTTTTTTTACAGTGACGACAAATTGTCAAGTCAATGGGAATGGCTAGCACGACAGTCGTCCAACGATAAATTAATCGTTACGACATAGTGGGAACGCGCCCTTACACGGCATATTGGCGTAGTGGGTGAGCAAGCAGATTCTGCGTGGGTTCGATTTTTGCACGGAACAAATGTTTGTATGCACAGATACCGGGTCTAGAAATTTGATCATGAGATTCATGGTTTTTCATACAACAAAAATACTTATTAGTGCATTTTTCTAAAGTTTAATCAGTGATTCCATTAGAAATAAAAGCTTTTGCAACAATAATTTAATATCCTTATCATTTTTTCACAGATCCGGTAAAATAATATGGCCACTGTGCATAGACTACAAAGACTGGCAGAAGCAAGGAGATGACGAAACCCAATACTCATCTATGAAGAGAAAATTAGAAGAAGATGACGATTATTTGGTAATGGCCAGTCCCACGCAACGACTGGCCACCTCCCTGTCAAATGGCATCTCCCCCGGCTTTAGAACTAGTGAAAATATATTTATATAACCGTTATATTAGTTAATAGGAAAATATATTAATCCTCTACAGGCCCATTCACACGTACCACAACCACACCACACCACTAGGACTTCCAATACCGATATTGAAATTACCAATACCGGAATTCCAGTATTGGTGATTTTATTTTATTTCAGTAGAAACTACAGTGACACAATTTCATTCTATTGCACATTCTATTTCCAACCAATTTTTTGTCTGGGTAAGTTTTAAAAACTGCTTATATTTTAATTATCTCGCGGTTTATTTAGACAGTTAGTTACAGTTTACTACTACTTGCACAGTGAAAAATAGTGGTCAAGACACACCGTTTTCGGATTTTTCTTTTACTTGTGCTACATGACCAACGGGAATTACCCTCTAGGTTTTGATTCCCTTGCGAGTGTCAAAATATGCGACATAAACGCCCTTATCTTTTGATCACGTTGACTTAGAAGTTCGATTTTTTTCACTGCTTCAAGGGATTGCAGTCCTGGGTATTTGATATTAATTTTACCTTGATAACTCCACGCGTTCCTGAGAAAAAGGGTCTTGACAGGCGGACAACGAAGTGATCTTATAAGGGTTCCGTTTTTCCTTTTGAGGTACGGAACCCCAAAAACCATATTTTATTGTTTTGTGGTGAAACTTAGTAGTTATTAAATAAAAAAAAAGGATTTTGGAAAAAAAAATAGTCTAATACCGATATCACGGTATTGGAAATTTTCTATGCGGTATTAATACTTGAAAAAATCCGGTATACGAAACCCTACACACCACATCGCAGCGACAAAATGTGGCTCATCGGTGGTTTCGAGTGAATAGTGTCGCTGCAGCTTCTTGCATTTGCGTTGTCGATAGTAGTTGCGACGTGGTTACGTTGTGGCTAGTGTTAGCAGACTGACTGACTGATCGTTGTGCTCGCGTTATAGCTGTGACGTGGCCGTGGATGTGGTCGGTATCGCCCACACGGTTGGTTTTGACGGTCAAATGTGGTCCGTGTGAAATTAATATTCATAAAAATTTGCGCCCGTACACGTGTTGTCGTTATGGTACATGTGATCGGGCCCTTCCAGTTGCTAGTCGTTATTGGCTCCGATTCCCTTGTTTACAAACTAAACTAAATTTAAGTTCAATTTATCTTTTTCTTTAAATTTCATTAAGAAAAAGACAGAAGATAATTAATATTAGTTTAGTCCTGTCAAAATAGTCAGCGCCTGACGTAAATTGACGTATTTTTAGTAGCCAACTTTTTAATCATGTCTCAACTTGTCTATGGAGTACCTTAATGAAATGGAAATATTTATTTACGACTAACTAATTTTGATTACAAGTCCATATGTTGTTAGTAGATGGATACTTAAAGCTATGTTAGTAAAATTTAAAAGAATCATTGTTATTTTGGACATGAATGGACGACCAATGCCTCAGGATTTGGCCGTCCACTCCATCCGACACCACTTTCAGACGTGTAGGGACACATGTAAGTACGTAAGGCAGAGTGCAAGGGCAGAGTGAGGTATGCTTTGGAATGATCAGTTACTGCGCACTGATTCGGGCGAACGGTTCTCCCTGGGATCACGTGAAATATATTCGGTCAACACAACCCGACTTTCAGTGACTCCAGAACCCCGGTACAGAAGCAGTACTCGAAGTAGGGATTACCGTGGACATTCATACATGTTGCATAATCCCTAAAAGCGTGTTGGTGCTACGCTTTACCCGAAACCATAGGGAGGCCGATCTTTGCGAAGCACCGCCTAAAAGCCGTCCGTGCCGAGGTCGGCGAACATGCCGGAGACACTGCACCGCCACGGAAGCCTCAACAAACTCCTGAACGCGTTGTTAATTTGACAGGACTAAACTAATATTTATCTTCTGCCCTTTTCATAATGAAATAGAAAGAAAAAGATGCACTGAACTTAATTTTAGTTTAGTTTGTGAACAAGGGACTCGGCGCCAGTGCCGAATTTCTGATTTTATTTTAGTTGTAACTCTATGTAGTGTACAATTTATGTAGTTGATCAAATTGTTACATAGTTATATGCTACCATTGTTTCAGATAAAGTATTATTTTACTTTTTTTTAGTTTTCCATACAGCTTGTGACAAATAGCTTACCTATACAACGTGTAACGTTAAATGCGCAAAACCTCAGACACCCCAACTTATTTTTAATTCAATTGACTTATTTCAGAGAGAAAATAAGTCATTAAAAAAATTGTAAAGGTTTTATGTGCTGTTTTAGTTTTACTGGCCATTCTGATAGTTTCTTGCGTCTGCGACGACGCTTTATCGAAGTATGAGTCATCACCGGGCCGCTGCGCCGCGCTTACATTGGCTTGCTTGACCTACTAATAAATAGACACGGCAACGTTTTTAATGAAGATTTTTTGAAAAATGTGACCTATATTAAAAAGTGGTTCAATTAATTCTGCTCGTTATTCTGATCAAACTATTTTCAGGTCTTGCGCATTTAACGTTACACGTTGTATAAGAAACATTCTAAAATCTGTTTTTTTTTTGCTGTATACAGCATGTTTTTTTTTTACCGTCTCCAAATTTTTACAGGATGTTCTACCCATGAATATGAATAACTGTCACTATGGAACCAACTCTGAGATCACGAAAAAAAATCTGCTGTTTCATAAATTTTGGTCAAGTTGGTATTGAACTTTTGTATTAAACAGCTGATTTTGATTTCGTGATTTCAGAGTTAGTCCCGTCCCAAGTGAAAGTTGTTCATAGTCATGAGTAGAACACCCTGAAAAAATTTGGAGACAATAAAATAAACATCCCGTATATGACTCATTATTCTTTGAGAAGTGAGTTGTTGAACTCATGCACAAAATATCTGCCTAATTGAGGAGGTAACATGCAAACAGGCTTAAGTCACAATAATGTAAATTTTCAGAAAACTGAAAAAATCTGTAGAGAATCTTAATCGCTTTAGATTTTTTCAGTATTCTGAAAATTTACATTATTGTGAATTAAGCCTGTTTGCATGTTACCTCCTCAATTATTCTTATCCAATAAATAAGTAGTGACTATTTTAACATCCCAACTTAGACCAGTTTCTACCAAAACATGTTGTATTTTAAAAGATTAATAGATTTAATGTAAACCTCTCTTTTGGTAACTAGTACAATCTGTCTGATTGTTATATGTTTTTTACATAGTTTAAGGCCACTGATGTACATTTTTTCGCAATGCATTAATAAACTTACTACATAATAAAATTTATTTATTGAATTTGGTCTATTTTATTAAACACTATCTGCGCCCCGCGATTTCACCCGCATAAGTCTCGATTCCCGTGGGAATATCGGAATAAAAAGTATTCGATGTCCTAATCCAGGTGATGGCCTACATATGTGTGTAGCTTGCGAAAAAATCAATTAATTGATTAAATTTATTTTTTAATAGATTCATTTCACCCTTAGGAGGAATCCTATCCTATTGAGAATGGTTCTTTTATTCAAAGTATCGCACCTACGGTGCAACAACGTCACTTGTGCAATTTGGGACGGTTGTAAATTATAAAGTTTACATTATTTTATTACAAAATTGTGAGATGTTCGCTTTAACTTTAATATGAAGTTCAAAGTTGTAGTTTATTACCAGTTAATTTCTTTAGTCAAGAAGAGGAAAAAGAATATTATAATAGGATGGCGAATTTTTAAACGCTTCTCTTGAAATATTACATCATTTGCATAAGTGACGTTATTGCACCGTAGGTGCGGTATAATTATAATTAATAAAAAAATAACTAATATAATATCTACATATATCTATGATTTTTTATATGATCAAATGAGCATTATGAGTCGTGCACTTTTGGTTTTCCAATTTTTTATTAATTTAATAATAATACAGAAAACTGACACAACAATTCCACATACATTTTGGGGATTAAAGAAAAAAATATATGGCAATGTGATAAAAGCTAAATTTATTCACAAGAACCTGCACACAAATCACACAACGTAACCGTAAATATTTTGAACTATGAGTGTTATTAATAAGTTTGCACGCCATCTTGATATCGTGTACTTAAAAGCGATTCGTTGAGTACTTTCATAGATTTAACAAACAGTGTCTTTCACCACATAATCCGCACCTTTGAAAACCACATAAAAATCAATTTTGAGAACGCCAAAAAATAGTCATGAAAAAGTCATAAATAGTCACCAAGGTCTAAAATAGTAGCATATGAAGAAAGAAGTTATTATAGCTATAAGTTGGTGAGGATTGCATGGTGAACGTCTCCACACAATACTCACCTCTAGTGCAACCAAAAAACTGGGAGTATCGACTTTGTTTCAATTCCAAAAAATTGTCAAGAAATAGTCGTAACGCTATTCCAAATCTCGACAATAGTCATTAAGTGATTCCAGAGGTATAAAGGGGCCTTAACGCGGAACGCTCACGTTTTTGAATTTGAATTTGGTGTCTAAAAATAGTCAAGATATAGTTTTCTCCAATCATGATAATTTCGACCAGCACCCTAATTGCGTAACACACTCAATTTGAATGATTTTGAAGCGTATTCCTAATCCATTGCTCCATATGCTCGAAAAATGTGTCTCCTCAACAACGTAAATAACGCAATGAATGTTGTTGAACTGTCAAAATGAAACCTTTGCTACTGATAGTGTGTTACGCAATTACCCTGCTGGTTTACTATGTAGAAGTATGTTAAACTTCCATGTAAACTTCCTAATTATCACTCACAATCTATACTTTGACATTTTCAAAATTGACTTTCATGAAGTTTTCAAAGGTGGGGATTGCGTGGTGAAGGACACCAAACACATAGTTGAACACACTGATGGTACAAGGCTTAAAACTATCTGTATACAAGACAACAATGTCAAAAGCTAATTTTTTAATCACAGAAATACAATAATTAATTTCTAATATTAACAGCACCTTAATTGCGTAACACACTCAATCACAATCTGAATGATTTTGAAGGATATTGCTACATAATCCATTGCTTCATATTTTCGAAAAAATTATCTGCTCAACAACATAAATAATGCAATGAATGTTGTTGAACTGTCAAAATGAAAGGCCTTGCTACTGATAGTGTTGTTACGCAATTACCCCGCTTAATGACTTTCACTTCATAACTTAAAAACTAACATTCAATTATCGTAATACTTATAAATAAATCACATTTGACGTCTTACCATTGAAACTAGACTTATTTGCAAAAAAAAAGCAACACTATACTAATATTATGTGACACTACTGTGATACTCTGCATTCCTTTATCAAATTCTTTGTATAATTTAGCAGAAACTTGATAATGAAGTATTTATTAGATAATTATTGTACAGACGCCAGCACATCAAGCTACTACAATCTGTCAGATTTCTTTAATAGATTTTCAACCTTATCGCTAAAACATAAGGTTCAAAGTTGATTGGGAAAATCTGACAGTTTCGGGTAGCTTGATGTGCTGGCGTCTGTACATACATCATATAGAAGCTAGAGTGCATCAACAAAAAATAACATATATTAAATTATATATTATTATCAGTAAATTCGTTAATTGTTGCAGTTATGTACAGACACCAGCACATCAAGCTACCCGTAACTGTCAGATTTTCCCAATCAACTTTGAACCTTATGCTTTAGCGATAAAGTTTAAAATCTATTAAAGAAATCTGACAGACTGTAGTAGCTTGATGTGCTGGCGTCTGTACCTCTGTTAAAAATTAATTAATTCGATATTTTAAACACTTCTATAATTGATTATTTAATACAATAATAAAATCACGCCTTTAATTCCCGAAAGAGTTAGGCAGAGGTGTACTGTACACCCACATTTTGGCAGTTATATGTTCACATGCCTACAGTCATCCAGCTTGGTAGACACAACTTTGAGAAAGAGGCCGACAGAAGGATCCAGTTGGGTTGGGCAGCATTTGGAAAGCTTCGTCAAGTCTTCTCGTCGCCTATGCCTCAGTGTTTGAAGACTAAGATCTTCAACCAGTGCGTCCTGCCGGTCATGACATACGGTGCTGAAACGTGGACACTGACGTTCAGGCTGGTCCACAAATTCAAGGTCGCTCAGTGCGCTATGGAGCGAGCTATGCTCGGAGTTTCTTTGAAGGATAAAATCAGGAATTAAATTATACGGAAAAGAACTGGAGTAACCGGCATCGCTTGCAGAGTAAGCAAACTGAAGTGGCAGTGGGCTGGCAATGTCTGTCGAAGGGCCAATGGCCGGTGGAGCAGACGAGTCTTGGAGTGGAGACCGCGTATCGGCAAGCATAGTGTGAGACGCCCCCCAGCTAGATGGACGGACAACCTAAAGGTGGCTGGGGTAGACTGGATGCAGTAGGCGGAGGATAGGGTGTTGTAGTGCAGTCTGGGAGAGGCCTATGTCCAGCAGTGGACTGTGATAGGCTGAGTTGATTGATGTTCACATGTTATATCAGATTTTTTTCTGTTTTAATGTTTTCAATCAAACAACTTTGCCAAAAACTGCCTGGCTCAGGCTCAAATAACACACCAAAATTATTTTAAAATGAGACCCTAAAATATGCAAAAGCTTGAGATTAACATGACCTTACATCTAAACTTCACAGTAGCGCCTGCTTGCTCATTAACAAATAAGGCATTTTAATATTAACTGAATACCATTCTATCTCTTCTTATGGTATGGATGCCGTCTTCTGAAAGAGGAAACAGACTTGTTCTGAGGTTGATATTGCTTCGTTTGATACTGCGTAATGATCGGAGTCTCATTCGCAGCTAATTTGTTGATGACAAAGTCATCTCCTGCCTTCATGTTTTCCATCATTTTTAGTTTAGCTTCGATGGACTGGATAGCAGTCTTTTTGCTTAGCTTCAGTTCTGGTTTTGCTCCTGCTAGAACTGCTATGCCTAGCTCAGGTTTAGGTTTCTCTTGTTCATCCTGTAAACAGAAATGCAATGAAAGTGTGGAATTTAAATTTGTTTCAGTCCCTGGAAATGAAAGATGTCAATATGAACCAAATATTCCCTAAAAGATCTTGTTTTTTTAAGAACACAGCAATTACGATTGAGATTGCTGTGTTGTTAAAGGAAAAAAGATTTTTTTGATAAATAAAATATAATTCATCACCAACTCACAGTGGTTTTAGCGAATTTCACGCTCATCCTTTTTGTTCCAAGCATCTGGCCATTCAAAGAGTTCATGGCTTTGATAGCATCCTGCCTCAGCTTGTACGTAACAAAGGCAAAGCCCCGTGGCTGTCCCATGTTGGGACCACTTCGATGAAACAGCATGTCAAACTTCTCGATGTTTCCATACACACGGACCATTTTCAGTAGTTGATACCGGTAATGAGAAAAGGTAATTTGTTAGTAACAATATTTTAATAAAGTAATAACAGAGACTCCAATGATAGGTATACATCTTTTCCCATATTTATAAATATCACTTAGAGTTAAGAAATGATTAGCATGTGTTAAACCACACATTTTGTGTTGTTTGATGTGTCACTTAGTTTATTAGTTTTAGCCAATTTTGTCCCACTGCAGGGCAAAAGCCTCACTTTCATTTGTACTTTTATAAATTTAAAATAAGTATAAAACAGCTTCATTAATAAAGTGCATGTTGAAAAAGAAGCCATTGACACTATTTTTTTTTATAGTAATTTTAAAGGAATAATAGGTTTATAAGATAAAATAACCATACTCATTAACTCTGGTGTCAAGATTCCCGATCCAGATCCTCTTGTCGGACACTTCTCCGTGCTGAAAGGGCTCTAAGTGCAGAGGCACCTGAAAAGAAGGTCAAGTATAAATCGATTATATTTATAACAACACAGGTACATACTACGACCCTTTGCAGTATACTGCATACATAACTATGGCGCGAAAATAAGACACGAACGAGAATAAGCTTAGAATATGATAATATAATAAAAATAAATCTACATACCGTAGCGTCCTCCATGTTTATTGTTCTCGAAAACGCAGAGATCAACACATAAAACTAATATTATATGTACACGAAGGATATCTTAACATCATAAATTAAGCATTATTTCTACAGCAAAACACAATCAGATAAAAATAACAGTTTTTGCATCGAAATGCGATTAGGACCAGGACAACAGATTTTTAGAATAGAAAAGAAATGTCGAACTGACAGAAGGGCGAATGAATGATATTATTTATTGATCAGCATCCCATCAGCATAGACAACGCCATACACATAGATGAACGAATGAACAGGGCACCGAGTTTCTCCCCATATAGGGTTCCATAAGGCCTAAAACATACACAAGCGACGTAAGGCAGCAGGCGTGGAACAGGCGTGGCGCAGGCTTGCGCCGCTTCAAAACGATTTCATACAAAATGTATGCAGGCGACGTTTTTGAATTATACTGAAGCGACGCGGCGCAGACACGCCGTTTCGTTGCCTGCGCCGCGTCGCCTCGTGAGTCACGCAAGGAGCACGTCGCTTGTGATACGGTATGCTCAGTATTTACCAACCCAAAAATGCGTGATGATATTGATTTTAATGTATGTACAGTTCTGCGAGTTAGTGGAACAATATCCAGCCCTTTACGATTATACCAAGCCGGAGTACAGTAATAGAAATGTACAAGTGCTCTTGTGACAATTTCCACACTGGGTGCACCCAATATCTTCTGGACCTTTGCACATTAATTAATTGCAGCAAAGCAAGCGCATCTTCGTCTTCTGAAGACGAAGACATCTTATCGCACCAAAGTCAGCCTATAAAATGCCGCATCGGAACGTTTCTTGCCTGTTCCACGCCTCTTCTGATATAATTCAAATCGCGTCTGCGCCGTATCTGTCCCACGCCTGCGCTGCGCCTGCCCCGTGCCTTCGCCTTACGTCGCTTGTGTGTGTTTTAGGCCTAATATTCTTTCGATGATTATGGATTCCTTGTATTATTATACAAGGAATCCATAATCATCGAAAGAATATTATTCGATTCTGGGATCCGTTTGCGATTTCGATCATTTTTTTGTATATCGCCAGGAAAGGCGATAACAAGTATGTGGTATAATTTATTGCTATGTCTTTTCCATACTGTATAGCGTACCTATTCTTCTTCGACACATCGATGATTCCTTTTTATTAATTTTAAATAAGCTTCGATTAGAATTCGTCCACTTCGACAGCGTTAGCATTGGGCTCGCAAAGATTTTCTATAATGCAAATGTTTTTGCACAGAGAACTCAAAAAGAGGTCAGGCTTCAAATAATAATAGCGTAGTAAAATATTTCGTTAGAAAATTTAATTTAATGTAAAAACGGCTGATTGGTGCGTGACTTGTCGATGCCGTTTGAAGGACTTGTTTGAACTTTTTTGATAAACGAAAGACATTATTTTTTTAAAACTTACTAACGTAAGAAACTAGGTACAGGGAAGACGAGGCGGTATGGTCGAAAGACTATAGCCTGCCCTATGGGCGAATTAAAAAAAAATTGAAGTTTTTTGATTGACGCAATATGTCACTGGGAGAATAATAACAAGTTAAGGTAAACAATAAATAAACGTGCTTTTTTGGAGAATAAATACTTAAAAAAATTACATACACTAACATTATGACAATCTGGTTTTACTTCTCTTAAACTATGAAGGCAATAAATAGAAGGATCCCAGGTACATTGCCAGCCCTGCCTAAAACCGAAGTTGACGGGAAAATCACTGATTTGTCATCAAAGAACACTGTAGAACTTTGTGAATTACGAGATAGACAACTGAAACTTTTGAATAATAAATCCTTTATATCCAAGCTACCTGATAAGGGTGCGAAGATCCAAACTTTTCATGAAAAAATCGTGAGTGAACTGAAGGCTCGGCAAGATGAGGATCAGGCATGTCGTATGTTGGATAACTTAAAACTTAGTGGTGTAGACAAAAATGTTGTGCAACAAGTCGAATGGGTCGGCAAGATACAAGATAAAAATGACTCATATCTCGACTCTGATGATGACAGTGAACCAGAAGATGTATTACATATCCTTAGTCAAACAACAGCTATGGAGAAACAAGTGAAAGTACTATCCCCTGAAACACCACTTATAACCACTGAAGATTTGTTAAAGATTGGTGAGTTACCCCATGTAAAGTACATAATAGATAAAACGGAGGTCAAACCTAAGTCTATATCTTCGAGGAACTTCAAACCCTATCAGACAACAACATCTAATGCCCATAATCCAGAGAAAGAGATATTGAGGAAAAAACACAAATATTGGGAGGTGACCGCTGCAACACCTCCACCGAGTGTCTATGGTGCAGCCAAAGTTTTGTCTATAGATGAATCTTTGAAACTTCAAAAAGAATATAACACACATTTAAAGGAAGTAGAGGCACATCACGCAGCTGAGAAGTTGCTGGCTCGTGCAGGAATCAAGATGGTGGAAATGCCAGCAGATATAAGTAATTTTGTAAAATATAGAGAGGGAGATAGTGATGAATCTGATGTATCAGACCCTGAAGGAAGTGATAAGGAGGTGCATGACACAGAGCCTGAAAGGGACGGACCATTTATCACTGTCATTAAAACTGAGTATTGATTTCAAACATATTTTGTAGAAATACAGTCTTGTGAAAAATCAGATCAAAGGTGACTCTTGATCAACCCTTGAGATATGTGAGATCCATCTCAAAGCATATAATGATATAATTGTTGTATTGAATTTATGTAAATAAGGCTAATATTAAATTTATACTAACAGAATAAATTATTTTGGTCATAGAACTTTTTTATTTAAATTACTAGCAATGCCCCGCGGTTTCACCTGCATTCATTTGAGGAAAAAACCTACTAAAATATATTCCATTACTTATGATTATTACTTAGTACATTAATACTTACTGTAAGAAGCTATTTAAGAACATCACGCTGTGATTAGTAAGAGTGGAATTGAGTATAGTGAACGTCGCAGAGCTACCGGCGGCCGTGCGGATTTATTTTAAAACTATGATATCTCCTAAGATATTCATTGGTCAAATGATGTTAGGGGCTTTTCTTCTTAAAAAATTAAATACTTGTGATGAATAACGTATTTATTTGGATAAGGAATATCATGTTTATGAAAACACCTTCGCAAATAATGCATTATTTAAGAACAAATTTATTACCATAAAAAAGGTTACAGTGAGTCAACCATAAAAGATAGATGTATGCTGTTGCGGATTTTTTTTTAGAACTTTTAATTAAGGGGGAACAATTCCGTCATACATGATTTTTGCGTAACTTTAACCATTTACGCAGCGCACGCAACAGGAGCTCTCAACAAGAATATTTTTTCCCGCTTTTGCAACATTTTTCATTGATGCTCTACTCCTATTGGTTCTAGCGTGATGTTATATAGCCTATAGTATTCGATACTTAATTGTTCTAATTCCACCCATGAAGTTGGAGCTGATAAGAAATACCTCGATTAGGTATTTCTTATCATCCGTAAGTACTATTTGTCTTAAAATAATCTGTTATTATTTATAAAACAATTTATTTTGTTATTTTCATCCAAACAGTAGGGTATCCAAATATTTTTTCATTGCGGCTTTAATTTAACGCGCCAGACTTGTCGTGCATTGAAAACCAGCAATGTAAACATAAGCGATCTAACCTTTCAAGGTCAATTTCTCATTTCCTCTGTCAAAAGTAGTCATTAGTGTTGTACACTGCAATTTTCGATGCCGATTTCGTACTCAGTTATAATCGATTTTGAAAGCAGAGGAAATGATAGTTATATTTTTAAATTACAACGTAACTACGTAATGTAGGTAGTGAAATGCAAATATTATAAACGAACAGCTAATGGTTACTTCTTAAATGCACTTTTTTCAGGTTTCCGAAAGATCCTTATATTAAAAATAAGGAAAAAAATGGTTGCACGTGACGTCAAAGTACCTACGAAAAATGTTACACGCTCGGTTCCCGTAGGTACACTAGGTATGAATGGACGAAGACTAGCTTTCTATTATATTATAGTTCTGTGGTTCACACACTTGCTTCCCCAGTCTTTGCTTTAGAGCTCTAGAAGTGATCTTTATCTTTTTAATAGCTTCTGCCCGAGACTTCGTCGTGAACTTCGGCACCCGAACCACGTCGCACGCCCGAGCTATTACTTGGTTTTCTAAATTATTTTCCTTTTTGCACGGATCCTGAGGGTCGTAGCGTAATGTTAGTACCTATAAACTTCCTCAAGGAATTGGGCTACAAAATAAAAAAAAAAAAGCTAATCCGACTGATAGTTCCAGAGATTAACGCGTTCACAATAGATATTAACACATAGATGAATCCGATCGTAAACAAAACACCTCTCTACCACTAAACGGGCATTCAATTTCAATTCGAAACACTAGCTCACTCAGTCACTCGGAGTCGCTCACTCGTTCGCGCGCGCTCGCGGGTGTTGCATGTATCTCTATATTTTTTTATCAATCGCGATAACTACATCGAAAACTATCGATAGTAAACTCGTAGCAGTTTGTGAAAATGGCACCTTCTTCTAATGCTGTTGTTGGAATTGACGATGATCAGCGTTTCGCGTTGATGAAGGTATGTTTTATGAAAAAGGCTTTGTTTTTATCAAAGAATCTGTGATCTGTGTTTTTTTAGTGTTTACGCGGTTAAACGCAATAGAAATCGCGTTAAAGTGTTGGTAGGTAACAATTTTGTTTATGTAGGTTTTCTAAATTATTTGTCAGCAACTCAGCCTGGAATCGGTATCAGTAGTACCTATTCATAAAATGATTCTCCAACTTTGGCACAAAAAACATTAAATTAATTGATTTAACAAGGTCTTATTTTAATTTTGCAGACACTTACATAATTAAAAACAGTTCTAAGTTCTTAGACTTTTATAGTCTAAAGGCTAAGTTATCACTTTGACAGCGCCGGGTTTCTTATTACGCCGTTACCTCTAGTGCGCCGGCGTTTTTCGGCTTATTTGTATCGACTATAAAAAAAATAAACTAAATGACTATTCAAATAATTATTTTTGTATCTATTAGATCTATTATTGTATATTATGAAAAATAAATAAAAAACGTGATAGGTATATTGTATTTAGTACAGGAGCACGGACCGAGTTCGTGGGTCGCTGTCAGTGTTATAAAACAAAACAAAGTAGTTTTACATCGCAAATTCTATGACGCTTGGGGATATGGCATGGATGCCTAAGCACAAAAACAAAAATCTGTGGCATCTTCACCTACCTACTACAATCATGTTAGTGGGTAAACTAGTTTCTAAAAGGCCTATTTGTGGACGAAAGCGCAAGCGCAGCTTCTATCGGTTCATCGATCTCTTGCAAAAACGATAGGCCGCAGATAACGTCTGCACTTAGGAAAACGCAACGACGCGCAAATAAACAGGTATATTTTAAACTTTAGGTACACGCATATCTAGGTCCATTTATTCACAAAAATCCTGTTGTCTTAAAGCGATTTGGAGATAAAACTGATAAGGAAACAAATACTTTAATTAAATGGGAAGATAAGTAGGTAAATATCTCCTTAGGTAGGTACCTACTTACCTACGTATAGGTATTTAATCAGCGATAATTTAAAAACCTGTGTAATCTTTTTTCTGTGTAGGTATTATACTAATTTTACTCACTGTACTTACCTATACTGGTGTGGTGTCCGAAAAGTCATGGATTACCTTTTACCTGCTGATGGGCCACATTGGGATTTTCGAGTTTTTTGATGTTTAATGAAATTTTGGAAAATCGCTAGCTGATTTTTTGCGCGACCGATTTCGTTCATTTTTTGTATATCGTCAGAAAAGGCGATAACAAGTACCTATATGTGGTATAATTTATTGCATATATGTGGTTTCCATACTGTATAAGGTAGATATAGGTACATTGTTATCTACTCATTGGTTTTCCTCTAACTGCAAGTAAGTGTAAGTAAATTAAGATCAACATAATTAGGTAGGTACAGGTATTAGGGAGCTTAGGTTATATAAAGAAACTAGCGGTTGTATTCATCTAGCACCCCTAATTTGCTTCAGACGTTCGAAAAATTTGTCTGCTCAACAACGTAAATAACGCAATGAATGTTGTTGAACTGTCAAAATGAAACGCATTGCTACTGACAGTGTGTTACGCAATTAGCCTGCTGTACCCACCTACCTACCTAAGCTGTGTTTACATACGTCATCTTTTTGTCGGTAAGGATGAAGAGGTATAGAGGTATAATTTAGTTTTATCATTAATCATACACCTAGAGGTATCAAACGCTATTGAATTAAACTACAAACTAGTTACGAATACTGCATTCACTAACCTCTTAACCTTAATTAAAGCCAGCCGGTTCTGTAAAAATCTCACTGTTGAAGTGAGCACTTAATAGTGTTAATCCCTAGCGAATGACAGCTCACTTCACGCTCACTTCACCTAAGCTTTCACGGTGAGATGGTTACAGAATTAATTAATTACAGATTACGTGTCCTGAGTACATGTTCTTTGTGGCTCTGCTAGAGAGTATGTTCTGCAGCAGAGCCACAATCAATGTCTATTTTATCATTACCTAATGCACGTACAGCGAAAACGGTATAGGTACGTACATTATGTTCGTTTGACGTACATCATTTTAAGATACAATTGGTCGGTTTCTAAAATGGTGACTCTGCGGCAGAGCATGACACATAATTTTGCTCGATTACAACAAAGCCTTTGTTAAATTTTGCAAACTTGTCTGTTATTATAATGCACACATAAATGCACAACAGATACATACATTATCTCTTCACAAATATTAAAGTCTTATAACCAGTCCTACCAAGGGGTATCGTGTTACCCGGTAAGTGTGTTGTGGAGGTCAGATACACAGTCGTTCCATGTAAAATATTGGTACTTATTCAGCTGCATCCGGTTAGACTGGAAGGCGACCCTAAAATGGTTGGCTAGGCAGATTGAATAATCCGACCCAGCCTGTCCCTTGCTGCTCTTCCCCAGCGACACCCTAAGCCGAGGTCTGTACCCCAAAGGGTGAGCCTTAGCGTGTAGTCGCTTAGTTTTTAAGTTTTTTTAAGAATAGAATAGAATACTCTTTATTATGTACACCATATAAATTACAGACATAAATATAGAAATTTTACAAAGGGCGACACAATGGGCGGTCTTATCGCTAAGAGCGATCTTTTAAAGACAACCTTTGGATGGATTGAAAAGCGAAGGAGATACAAATACTGTAGGTAGTCTCTGGTGTACCATATACACGATACAATGAATACATATATAAAGTATATTATACTAATCTAAATAAATATATACATATAATAATATACATGAAACAGGAGTAAAGAAAATATAATGATGATGTTTAAGGAGAGAGGAAGTGCTTTTTTATCATAATTTTAAAAGTGGACAAAGATTGAGCACTCCTTACCGACACAGGAGTCATTCCATAACCGTACTGCTTGAATAGTAAAAGATATGTCATAGAGACTGGTGGAATGCATCGGCATCTCTAGTCTACGATGACCTCAGATATCTATTATGTGCGTCATGAAGGAACTTGAAACGTTCTTTAACCCGGCGGTACTCGCTAGGTGTTTACATGCACGAATACTCGCTACCGGGTAAAAAATACCACATGATTTAAATGACATTATCTTGGAAAATAAGTTAGCTTTACAGACTTTAATGGCGTATTTAGTTTATCAATACTAATGTCTAATAAATAAAAGAAAATTGAAAGTTTGAATTATTATTTATTTCAAATTATAGCTTATCTTAAAAAAGAACGCAAAATTAAAAACAAAAATTCTTCATAGTCTTAGAAAAATCAACAAAAAAATTTTTTTCTTAGGTATCACGTAAAATTGAGATCAAAAATTATAAATCGACAGTGCTAGTGTAGTTGTACTCTGTGGTATTTTTTACCCAGTAGCGAGTGCCGCCGGGTTAAGATAAGAGGGGGTTTTATGATTAAACAAAATACTGTAAAGCTGAATCAGGATATGAGAATTCCGGCGAAGACGTATGGGAAGCCAATTGAGTTTTGTACGAAATTCAGATACGTCGTAATAGATAATATTTGCGCCGGACAAAACTTTTGAAGCCGCTCAAGTCTATCTAGTTGTGAACACCACAGCGTCCACAGCACGCCTACCCACTGAACTCTCTTCTCATTATCTCTTACTAGAACGGACTGTCTTTACCTAATTATTATGTTCAGCATCCTAATTACGTAGCACACCATCGATCTCAATTTGAATCAAGTTGAAAGATATTGTTAATCCATTGCTTCATATGTTCGAAAAATGTGTCTGCTCAACGACGTAAATAAAGCAATGAATGTTGTTGAACTGTCAAAATGAAACCAATTCGTATCGTGTGTTACGCAATTTTACTCGACGGGAAGCCGAAACTATACAGCTGAGCGCGGTAGCACGAGGTTTTGGGTTCGACCGTCGGGCAGTTTTTTTTTTAAATATATATTAGGAATTTCTCAATATGAGGCTGGTGTCTGGATTTATTCTATGATTAGCATAATTCGCCTAGAATGTTCCCACTGCTGGTAATCCACCACATGTGACATCTACCAACCTGCAAGGGTCCCCCCCTTGCAGGTTGGTAGATGTCACATGTCTTCGAATTTTTGGTTTTAGGACATGCAGGATTCCTCAAAATGTTCTCCATCACCGTTTTTGAGAACAGTGGTAGTTAAATTATTTACACAAAGTAAAACGCCTGGCTGGGTTGGAACCCACGACCTATAACTCGTAAGGGTCAACTCACACCGAAAGAGCGGCGAAGGGCAGCGAAGCGCAGCGACCTGCTCGGTAGTAAATAAAAACACGATTGCTTAAAACAATAATAGTATTTTTTTATAGAAAATGGAACCATTATTCTTAGATTACAGTTCGTCTATTGAGTACCTACAAGTTTTTATTTAACAGAAATGCTTTGAGCTTAGTCTTAAAAGAGCTGGTGTATAATAACATTTTTAAATCCGCTGGCAGTCTATTAAATATTTGTACAGCTTGATAACGTGGATTATGCCTGACAATGTTAAGATTAGGCACAATTTTGTTTTTAAAGTCCTTTCTACGAAGGTTTTCCCTGGCTATTCTTTCTTCCTCAGACTCATATTCATGGATATATTTGTTAATACCTAATGACAGCTCACTCCAAGCTCACTTCACCCAAGTTTTCACGGTGAGATGGTTACAGAATCGCACGGCTGTTGACAGAAAGTTTTCATTCATTTATTTTTGAGGTGAGGGACGCCTATTATATATCACCTAATTCATCTTTCTTTCCTTCATAAAATATATTTTATGTACTGTTAGTACTTATAGTAAGTACTTACTGTAGGAAAGTGATTTAAAATTGAAGTGCTTGCCGGCACCCTAATTACGTTACTATTACATACTCTCAATTTGAATAATTTTGAAGCATATTGCTAATCCATTGCTCAATTTGTTCGAAAAATGTGTCTGCTCAACAACGACGTAAATAACGCAATGAATGTTGTCGAACTGTCAAAATGAAACCCACTGCTACTGATAGTGTGTTACGCAATTACCCTGCTGGTTTTGGTGCTCAGTGAATGATGATAATAGTTAAGTACTAACTTTAAGTTGCTGAATTTTGTACTTGCCTGAGTAGTTTATACATTACTTATACAAGGTGTAACTTAAATAACGCACAACCTCTTAAGGGGTCATTGTACTCATCATTATGAACAACTTTTACTATGGGACCAAACCTGAAATCGCGAAAAAAAAATCAGCTGTTCCCTACATTTATGTTCGCATAACTCGTCAAAATGTAGGGAACAGCTGATTTTTTTTTCGCGATTTCCGGTTTGGTCCCATAGTAAAAGTTGTTCATAATGATGAGTAAAATGACCCCTTAAGAGGTTGTGCGTTATTTAAGTTACACCTTGTATAATTGCTGACAAGTTACATGAAGATAAAAGTCATCTTTCAGATACTGAATTTATTTTCATAATATTGTTTGTTTATTGAGCAGCCGGTCGATTTATACATAAAAATGGTTCAATGAATTCTGCTCGTTATTCACGAGCAGAATTCATTGAACCACTTTTTAATATAGGTTACATTTTTCAAAAAATCTTCATTAAAAACGTTGCCGTGTCTATTTATTAATAGGTCAAGCAAGCCAATGTCAGCGCGGCGCAGCGGCCCGGTGACGACTCCTCCCTCGGTAAAGCGTCGTCGCAGACGCAAGAAACGATCAGAATGGCCAGTAAAACTAAAACAGCACATAGAACCTTTACAATTTTTTAATGACTTATTTTCTCTCTGAAATAGACCAATTGAATTAAAAATCAGTTGGGGTGTCTGAGGTTTTGCGCATTTAACGTTACACGTTGTATACAACGTGTAACGGAAAGGGGGTATCAACCCTGAAGGAGGTGAATGTGCTCATGAAACTCAACAACTTTCCCCAAAGAACATAGGTCGAAATATGAAAAAAAAATTTGGCCGTTTTATAACAGACAGCTGTGCTGCTGGGGAGTTTGTTGCACCACTTTTTCTTCCCAGCGAAAGCACTAGGAAGTGGTGAAGGGCGGGCGTTTTGGGGGACTGTCTTTTTTAATTTTGACGTTGGAAAAGTGCTGATTCTCAGCCTAGTTTGAATAAATGACTTTTGGTTTTGATTTTGATTATAAAATAGCAAAACAGAAACTTAGAATATCAGTATTGTTTTTTTTTTTCCTAGAATAGTCCTTATTTATGGACTAGTCTTTTTTTATTGTCCTAAATTAAAACCCCACAAAATAGTAAAGTTTTTACAATTAAAATACTCGATACTTTAACACTCCAGTCAGTACGCACGCCTCAACTTGGGACGTTAATGCTCGCGTGCTCTGCTTATGTAGAGCACTTTTAATTTAAATATTTTTGGAGGAAAGTTTCATGAATAGTTAAAAATATGCTTTCATGTTCAAGACGGCTTTATTATGAAACTAATGATGCACAAGGAATATGTAATGTAATGTAGAGGAATACTATGCGTGACCTTCAATTTGCACTCAAATTCTAGGAGTGCGTTCTACAATCGTAGAACGACCGCCTACTGGAGTGTTAATTTGTGATCATCCATTGAAAATGTTTGTTAATTAAATACGAACGGAAACACATTTATTTTTTATCGTTATTAAAACGCATGGCCTGTTATTTTTAAGTTTTATGGTCATAAAACTTAAAAGTACAATTAGTATACGTATGCTAACAAACTAAACTAATATAAATTCTCAGAATGAAAAACGTATAATTTTAATAACTTCGCGCCCTGCATGTGACCAATAGACAATTTTAATAAAAAAAATAAAAATGTCACTTCGAAGTTGGAACTATTTTTATTTTAAGAACATGGAGAGAAAAAATACTATGCTGTCGCATAATCTGAGTGCATTTGAGTGGTACTTAATGGAAAAATGATCATGCTAGCACGGTAAAAATTTCTATGCTGCACAATAAAATTTATTGGATTAATAGAGAATTTTTCCCAATCTCCCGTAGAAAATTTTCTGCAGGTGATAAATTAATAAATGATTTATTTTCTGTAAGTAGGTTTGTACAAACACTTTTACATATCAATCATATTTTTTTTTAAACTAGGTGAAGTTGGCGTTTCCTATCTGACTACTCTGAGAAGAAAGGCCGAAACAAACTTAGAGGTCACAGTCTCTTTTAATGTCTTGTGATGTCACTTGCAATCACTTTATAGTGACGAGCACGGTAATTTTTCTAAGAATTTTCTCTCCGAGTACGAATCTAAATACGTTTTCCCAACTTGTTACACGACTCGGGTAGTTACCGACAGATGACGTAATGCAAGTGACTGTTACGAAATGTGTCCATTTCGCACTAACTGGCGTGCAGAGGTTGTCAACATTACAGCACACGCGATAACCATATAAAAAAAGTCGATAATATTACACGACAAGGATGCTAAAAATTACGTCGTGATCACGATTATAAAAATTATAAAATACATAGGCAGTTCATTCGCAGCATTTTCTTCTCTTTTATTGTTTCGAACCATTATTATATTAATTTTTATGTAGCTCATGTCGTGGTTAAAACCGGCCAAGTGCGAGTCGGACTGGCACACGAAGGGTTCCGTACCGAATACAAAAACACCGACACAAACACGTTTATTGTATTGGATCCCCTTTAATTTTTTGTTATAGCAGCCATAGTAGTACAAACTCTGTGAAAATTTCATGCGTCTACATATTACGGTTCAAAAGATACAGCGCTGTGACAGACGGACGGACGAATGGATGGCGGAGCCTTAGTAATAGGCTCCCATTGGCACCCATTGGGTACGGAACCCTAAAAATATTAGCCCGTTAGCAAGGTGATTGCGGAGCTGGTTATCCAAGTGTCCAGACTGAGACAGAGTACCTACATACCATTCTGTAATCGCTCAGAACCTCCATAACTCGCAGTGGTTAGTGATCGAAGAATTATCTCTGCTGTTTTTCGTCACATCTCTACAGACTAAAGACACCAAATAAAAAAATAAATCAAAAATATCCACGGCTGAACGCTGTGTTAGTTTGGGAACCAGTATCAACAACTCCTTTTCTTTAAAAATAATAATATTGTGAATGACTTTCTGGTACCAATAAATATATATACAACGTGTAACGTTAAATGCGCAAAACCTCAGACACCCCAACTGATTTTTAATTGAATTGACCTATTTTATAGAGAAAATAAGTCATTAAAAAATTGTAAAGGTTTTATGTGCTGTTTTAGTTTTACTGGCCATTTTGATCGTTTCTTGCGTCTACGACGACGCTTTCCCGAGGGAGGAGTCGTCACCGGGCCGCTGCGCCGCGCTGACATTGGCTTGCTTAACCTATTAATAAATAGACACGGCAACGTTTTTAATGAAGATTTTTTGAAAAATGTGACCTGTATTAAAAAGTGGTTCAATTAATTCTGCTTGTTATTCTGATCAAACTATTTTCAGGTTTTGCGCATTTAACGTTACGCGTTGTATACAACGTGTAACGTTAAATGCGCAAAACCTCTTAGGGGGTCATTGTACTCATCATCATGAACAACTTTTACTATGGGACCAAACCTGAAATCGCGAAAAAAAAATCAGCTGTTCCCTACATTTATGTTCGCATGTCAAAATGTAGGGAACAGCTGATTTTTTTTTCGCGATTTCCGGTTTGGTCCCATAGTAAAAGTTGTTCATAATGATGAGTACAATGACCCCTTAAGAGGTTTTGCGCATTTAACGTTACACGTTGTATATATTTTTTTTTTAGACGGTTTTTTCATCTGTAATTTCTCAGTAGCAGCCCGGAGTACCTATAGATTCGTGCGCGGTTGATGACAATAGATTGACTGACCACTATTACATGGAACTTAAACATAACTACATAACTGGAAACCCCTTCGAGGTAACAAGGCGTGAGGTTATGTTGTCTACAGCCGTGCTCTATCTACAGAATAACATGTCAACTTTCGTATCATGCAGTGATTGAGTCATAATCTGCGCGATCGCAAGCGCATTGCGATCGTGTAGCAGTGATCGTTGTGTCAACAGACAGCTACCGATCACGGTGACACTTGAGTTCTTTTTTAAATTGTATTCATTACCTTCACTTTCGTATGCGGTTTGGAAACGTATTTTTTTTAAATAATGGTTACGTATTATCGTTTTTGTTGATGGCAACATAGTGATTGTGAAGGTTTTGCGCTTATTTGGAAGGGCGATCCTCTTAAAACATTCAAAATACGTATCTAATATGAGTAGGTTCCTAACCTAAATGAAGTTTGGTTTGGAACCATAATTTGTTTATTTTTAATATTAACTGAACACCATTTTGAACAAAATAGAAAAAGATAGGTAGGTAGGTAACTGGAAAGTACTAAGCAAGCATTGGTTTTTCATAATAATATAGGTTTGTAAGTTAATCAAATGGCTTACTGACGTTTCGGACACAATATATTCGGATACAGTGTCCGAAACGACATATTTTTTTTTTCCATACAAGTTTTCACGGTGAGGTTTTTACAGAATCGACCGGCTGCATTCTTTTATGTAATACAAGAATGTTTTAATTATTTTGTAATCTGTCTGACTGCAGCCCATTCAAAGCACTTGTTAGTATTGCATTTGTAATGAAACCGTTAATAAACATTATAAAACAATTTGTACCGTCCTCTCCTAACGTTTTAATATAAGGGTCGTTGTCAAATTTTGCGCTGGTAAACTAGTCCCTAAACACTTTTAATTTTTATATTATGAATAATGTCAAAACCTCAAATCAATTTTACATAAAATAATAAATACATTTTTTTACTAAATATCCATTAAAATAAAGACATAGTTAATAATTGTTGAGTCCAGCGGGTCGATTCTGTAAAAATCTCACCGTGAAATCATAAGTGAAGTGAGCACTTAATAGTGCTAATCCCTAGCGAATGACAGCTCACTCCACGCTTACTTCACCCAAACTTTCACGGTGAGATGGTTACAGAATCGCACGGCACGTCAAAGAATAAATACTAGGTGATGATCTGGCAACTAAAACAATTAAAAATACGATGTCGCTTAGCTAATAATTGAAGCATATTTAAAAATGAAGACATATTTTTTGATTCATTTTAATATGGCTCTAGAAAGTCCGGGACTGTCTTGTCTAGACATAGGTAGTTATGTAAGTTTCATATAATTAAATGATTTATAACACAAGTAGGAAGTGCTTATTCATTTATCATTTCTTCAATACAACAACGTCTGTCTGGAGTCCACTATAAAACTAGAAAAAGATTGTTTTAGTTATTTTGTAATCTGTCTGACTGCAGCGCATTCAAATCACTTATTAGTTACGTTGCATTTGTAATGAAAACGTTAATAAAATTATAAAATAATTTGTACCGTCCGCTCTTAATGTTTTGTGTAAGTTATTTTATCACCTCTGCTCTCAAAAAAGATGGAGGAAAACAATCGTGCGGAAATCAGTCAATCTAATCTCTTCACCACCATTGGTTGACTGGTACAGAATACCTAAGGCTAATTTTTGTGCGAAAAGAGGGAAAGATCCAAGATGGATTTCGATATAATGGTGAATTGCATAAAAACTAAAATGCGGTCATCTTCTACGCGTACTTACAGACAATGCTTAGGTATTCTATTAGTAAAACTCCGGATCCGAATTTCTCATACAATATTGTCAGTTCTTTTTAAAATAAAGAGAACTATCGGTAAATGTATTCATGCTGCTGCCCAAGCAGCATGAATACATTTGCCGTACTCATGTCTGAATTCGTTCCACTACATCTTGGCACAGAACATATAAGCTGTGAAGAATTTATGAACAAACATACAAGGGATGCTGCTAAAAGACTTTTTGCAGATGGCAGAGATGATGTCGCTATACTTGTGGTTGACGGACATATTTATTGAAAAAAAAAAAATCATTACAAAGAAGGACATATAGCATGCACAAACACAGACCACATGTTAAGCCTATGATTTTCGTTAGTACAACTGGATAGGTACATTTTGGAAGTCCTTGGACCGTACTACGCAGATGAAAAGAACAACGATGCATCTATCTTGAATTCTGCTATGACTTCTGCAGCTTCTAACATTAGAAACTGGCTTGCGACTGAAGATATTCTAGTAGTTGCTAGAGGCATCCGCGATACTGTGGACCTTCTTGAGGAGTTTGGATTTATCGCAAAAATGCCACATTTTCTGCAAGACAAAAACCAACATTTAGTTATTGAAGCTATTAATGGATTACTAAAACGGTGGAAATCATTAGGACCCTTTATGCCCAACTCCCAAATACCACTGATAGGTGATTTTGTACGCATTGTATGCGCCATGACCTTTTAGAATTCAAAAACAGTGATGAAGTTATGATTATGTCAGACAGAATGCTCAACTTTGTAAAACAACCTAACCAGTTGAAATTATTAATAGAGTCTAAAAACTGGATTAAAAGACGAGTGGTTTGGCAAAAAATAGAATCACGAACTTTAAAAGATTTTCCTAGATTAACTATCAACGAACTGCGTAACTTAACCCTCGGCGTCTATCAGATAAAACAAGAAAAATCATACACTAAATAGCATGTCAGTCATTCAGGCCTTTATGAATTGTTTTTCCATAAATAACGTAATATTATACGCGTGCAGTTAGTCTAGACATATCGCTCATCCAATAGAACAACGACGTAGGTAATTACGAAAATGTTTTTTTAACAGTTCTTGAGTTTTCTCATGAAATTATTACAAATTATTATTGATAGTAAAGTAACATACATAAAAATATTAAACATTTTAGCATAATCATTGGATTAAAAGTTTAAATTAAAAAAATATGATATATTTTCAAAATGATATATCATATTTTCAAAAAATATGATATATCATATTTTTTTGAAAATATGATATATCATATTTTCAATTTCAAACTTTTAAAACGTTCTCCTGAAAAATAGCTAAAACGTAATTACGTCATTGTTCCATTGGATGAGCGATATGTCTTCAAAAATCTATAACACGTGGATTCAATTCAGTCATTCTACGCCACCGATATCTTCTTGGTATTGCCAATGCAAAGTAGGAGCACGTACTGTAGGCTGCTGTGCACATGTTGCTGCTGTGTTGTGGTATTTAGGATATAAAAGACAAGTTGAAGAGGAGAAACACAATATAGATTACAATACTACTTCTCACTGGTCGGAAAGTGACGAAACTGATGAAGATGAATCTATTTAATCAGATTCCATGTAATATGCGTTTTTGTTACAATAAATAGACTTTAAAAAAACATTTTAATCTACATTTTTATGTCCAGTAACTTATGTCTTAGTTAATATTATGTCATATTTCATAGCAGTTAGGTATATTAAACTATTTGAATTGATTCGCACCATATTTTTATTTATAGTGGTCTAAATATTCAAAATAGGAACTTATAATTCTTCAAGGCCAAAAAACCCCCTTATGTACCTCCATCCTTTCTTGAATAGATTTTCAACAACTAAGGTCCAATTTAAGGTTGATTGGGAAATTTTACAGTTTCGGGTAGCTTGATGTGCTGGCATCTGTAATTCTGTACTTGGCTTTATGGCTATAATAAAATAAAAAATTAATAAACTCATGAGTGGTCGTATTACTACCACCATAGGTTATTTATTTCTTACTTTAACACAAATCGGCTATAAAAACGTTATTGAACTAACCTCCAGTGTATAAGATCAAGATTATATTATTATAGGGTATTGATCACAACCAAAATTAAAGAAAAGAACAAAAACTATTAGGTTCGACGGTTGATACGAGGTCAAACATCGAACAACATAACTTTAAAACCTATTTTTTCAATGTCGCCTGCACAAGTCAGGCTAAGCGCGCACTGCGAAGCGAATCACGAACGATAATATAATTTTTGAAGTGTTTATTTACCGCCGTGCCCGAATATTGGTTCACATATTAGCGATTATTTTCGCATCGCTTATATTTCGTGGTGCGCGTTCGTTTTCAAAGTTTCGTATTTCTACAACGACTTTCAATAGGATTGACAATATTGACATAAGCTTTTCGGTAGCTTTCTCAAATTAGTCCCGAAGTCGTTATCGCTCATAGAATGCCAATTTGTGTAGGTCTATTTGTCTATGTGTGACAGTTACATAGTTTCATCTTCAACTGATCCTATCGCAGTCCACTGCTGCACATAGGCCTCTCCCAGGCTGTGCCACAACACCCTGTCCTCCGCCTTCCGCATCCAGTCTGTGTCAGCCATCTTCTTTAGGTCGCCAGTCCATCTAGCCGGCGCGTGCGTCCCACGCTACGCTTGCCGATACGCAGGCCTGGCTCCACCGGCCATCGGTCCTTTGACAAACATGGCCAGCCCACTGTCACTTCAGTACTAGTACTTCAGTGTTCATCAGTTTCGTCTTAGTGAATTTTAAATTTGCTGGGAATTGTTGTCTAAGGCGGTATGTAAGTAAAACAATAACGGTCCTACGACAGCAGTGGCCGCTAAATATCGGCCGCAGTGATGTCATGAAAATGATGGCCGCGGGGTTTGACTTCACGGTGTCAGAAAAAGCTCTCTAGGGAATCAAACCAACTTGCTTTCATAAATAACGTTTCAGTGACGTCATTTGAAAGATTGACGATAAATTGCGGACGCTGTAACGATCGAACGAACCCATTGCTCTTAACATAATTTTATAAAGATACGCAATACTTACTTCAGAGTGCACTTTCGCTGCCGCTTTCATAACTTTCTACTCTACCGTAGTACTATCGTTTATGGATTATCTAATGACATGATAACCAGTCACAATAAAAGTAGTGATCTGGATAGCATGTGCCGTCTAATTGGAAGTGCTTTACTCAACTCTCAACATAATTGCGTCTTTCAATGAGTTATTAGAGTGCAATTTTCCAGTGGTTCTTAAAACTTCTTACCACCCGCTTCATGCAATCTATCAATCTACCTTTGTGTATTGGAAAATGACCAATCTGGTCTACTCGGACGGATTACAAGGGCAGTTCTTGAGTTTTGCCTGGTGCTTTGTGACTGAAAAGAAAAAAAGTTCTTGCGGAGCCATTCGTATTCACACCGTAAATGCATGGGAAGCCATTTTTGGAAATTCGTATTTACACCATACATGCATACGAAGCCAAAAACGGATTCGGGATATAAACATTGGAAATAATGGGAAATTTTACGTAAAATTATTTACAATTTATTTTGCAGGATAATAGAAGCCCTGAGTAACATGAAACACATTATACTCGTACATAATTATTTTCTTACCTGTATCAATCCCAAAAACAAAAATCAACATTCCTAATTATTGTAATCACTCCGGCGCACTGTGTGGGTACACATAAGTGATGTTACATTTGGTACCTGACATTTGCCAAAGACAAAATAAATACGTTTCGATACACGAAGAACTGAGACATCATTTTGAATGAAAAATGAACCAAATTACACAATTAGGAGGTAGATAAAAATATTACAATTTAGAAGCCAGAAATGGATTCGTATGCGGTAGAGGGTAACGTGCTTTCCGAGGCACGAAGGGTTCTCTGTATGTAAAGATGGTCACCCATCCACGGACTAACCGCGGCAAGCGTAGCTTAGCCTAATCAATCGACCCGTGGGGCTGTTATTACTAAGCCACGGGCCCTAGAGCCAGCCAGACACCTACTCTAAAGATTTCAATTAACAGTTCTACAACGTGTAACGTTAAATGCGCAAAACCTGAAAATAGTTTGATCAGAATAACGAGCACAATTAATTGAACCACTTTTTAATATAGGTCACATTTTTCAAAAAATCTTCATTAAAAACGTTGCCGTGTCTATTTATTAATAGGTCAAGCAAGCCAATGTCAACGCGGCGCAGCGGCCCGGTGACGACTCCTCCCTCGATAAAGCGTCGTCGCAGATGCAAGAAACGATCAGAATGGCCAGTAAAACTAAAATAGCACATAAAACCTTTACAATTTTTTAATGACTTATTTTCTCTCTGAAATAGTTCAATTGAATTAAAAATCAGTTGGGGTGTCTGAGGTTTTGCGCATTTACCGTTACACGTTGTATCTGTATTATGGTGGTCAATTTACCTATCTACAGTTCTACTTCCCATAAATATTTAATTTTTGCTAACATCAAAATGCATACGTATCACGAACTGCATATCATTAGGGCCAGGGCTGCTTAACTTTTAAGGCATTTTATGTAAAATATTTTCTAAAACCACCTTGAACAGATCACGCGAGTTATACCATTATATTATACTAAGCGATGATGAGAAGCAACAGTCGATTCTTCAAGCTATTACAATCTGTCAAAGGGAAACGCCCATTCTTGGCCATGTTTTGCCCATCAATGTAACAAATGCAAAAAAAATGTACGTTTAGTAACTAAAATATTGCTATTACTTATTTGTAATGAAATCTCCGGAATTAAAAGCCGATTTAATCAAGAAACTCAATCGTTTATTGCCTTATTTAACACTTCCGGTCGTTGCTCCTGTCAAAGTAGGGATGACAACTTTTAGTGAAAAAAATCGAAACGCTAAAACAGGTGACGTGCCAAAAATCGATTTTTGGAAAATCAATTTTTATTACGTATTGTTTCGCTTTTTTTGTTTTCTTTAGAGGCAAAAAAGTGTTTATCCATATTTGGGCTTATAAATAGATACGATCCATTTAACCGATTCCGTGTTTCATGTTTTTTTTTAATACAGATTTTTCGATAAATCGATCTTATAACGTCATCCCTACGTCAATAATAATCGCAATTGACAACAGATTGACATTGACATTTCACATTTTGTTTGGTGCGACTTGTGATTTTCTTTTCTACTAAGTTTTTCTATTTGATATTCCGACGACTTTGATTACGATGTGGGTAACCACATATTATACAAGTTGTAAAACTTTTATAACTGTTAAGAATGACGAAACAGGATTAGAAGCAATACGACAATATTGTTGCAATTGTAGGTATATCTGATCGGAGGACAGTAAGGTGTTGTGCCCACGTGACAATTGTGTGGTTCTTGGGCTGGGCAAGGTTTCAATCAAATATAAATCCCCAAGTCTAATTCCTAGACGACGTGCTTGTCATTTATTTAAATTAGAACGAATAAAAAATCAGAAACCTATAAGTATGTCTTTTTTAACCTTGAATTTTTATATAAGATTTATAAAAGTCCAACCGCGTTCTATGTAAAAAATAGTGTTTGTTTCTTTATCTATGATGTCAACCCTAACACCTATAATTTGTTTCTTTCGTGGGCGTCATTTGGCCAAAACCTCTTTATCAAATGGGCATTTCCCTTTCTTTAATGGATTTTCAACTTTATCTCCAAAGCATAAGGTTCAAAGTTGATTGAGCAAATTTGACAGTTTCGGGTAGCTTGATGTGCTGGCGTCTGTACTTTAGCATAACGCGTGTAATCCTCGAAGCGTCATCATAGTACCCCCCCATTTCACCAGTATGTCTAAGTCCCATGTAATAGGGGGCGAGCCTATTACAATCAATCGGCCGTAAATCTAGACTCCGAGCTGCTACTGAGAAATTTCTAATGGAAAAACCCAATGACGCTTTGCTCGACCTAAGAATTGAACCCAGGACGAAAAGACGGAGGAAAAGACGTTACTGACATGCAGACTGCAGAGCTGCTACTGGTAAATTAATGCTACTATAGGCCGACCGCTTAACTGAGACGTTGCCTGAGGTAGCAGCGCGGTGCGGGAGGGGTGTGGTGACGTGATGCGAGAGCTCAGTGATTCGTCAACTTGTGACAACTATCACCCTTCCCGCACAGCGCAGCTACCTCAGGCAACGTCTCAGTTAAGCGGTCGGCCTATAATGTAACACATTACATTAAGTATTGCATAAACTAAAGAAGCTACAAGCCCGGTAATTACTGCAACGCAACTGCATTGCATAGGTACCTAAATCATGTAACGATACCCGATTGTCTTTGGATGCATTAAAAAGCGATCTAGCGGGCATCACATAATATACGACATTTTGAAAATGGAAGTTTAAAAAAAAAAACCGATGATGAAACCATGGTCATTGGTAACGACATTTTTGAATTTCGACAATTTAGATAAAGAATTGAGTAAGTAGAGAGAGACACTTTAAAAGTATTCTAAATCTATTTTTAAACGCTTTTCAAAAGATACGTTATTGTTTTTGCATGACTCCAAATTCTCACAATTAAAATGGCAAATTATATGTAAAGTACCTAGTGCTCGCTAATTATTCCGATTATACGGCATCGGCATGACATCATTGTACCCAGTCTCAAAAATATAACGACAGTTTTTTATTAACTTTGTAAATTAAAACTAAATTACCTACCTGCGAATCAAAATTCCAACCCAAACATGTGACAGCGTGGTGACCGGTACCTAATTATTCTGTCAAACAATCACAATGCCATCACAGACTGTTGGCAATAAAACAGTTGTAAACAGTGTAAATGAACCGGGAGTGGAAACTAGGGGACGGCGGCGGCGTCGTAACTTCCAGGACGATAATAATAACCATCTGTATTGAAATATTAGGTCATCCCACTTCTATTGTCATATTTTTTTATTATTATTATTTTACAAAAACTGACTACTATACTATATAACCTTGTGACACTAATCAATAATCTCCACCACTATTAATCACTCGCTCCCAGACTGCTGGCAAATCTTGAACACCATTAAAAGTACCACTTTCATTTAATTCATTAATAATGCTCTTTAGTTTAATATCTAACTCCTTTTTGCTATTGTATCGAGTACCCGACAATTTCCTCTTCACATGGCGAAAACAATTGAAATCACAAGGATTCATATCCGGGGAATATAGCGGCTGAATAATTTCAATCCATCCTTTATCTTCAATTAAATTCTGAACTATTTTTTATTTGTGCGGTCTGGCGTTATCATGTAAAATTATAGGACTCGTTATATGATGTTCGTCTGCCCAAATAGAAATATTTTCTTCTAAAAATGACTTATATCGCTCTCCAGTCATAGTTGTATTTTCATCATAAGTTCTCCAAAAAGCAATGCCTCTGACATCCATAGCTACTATTAGTAGTATTTTTCGTTCATGTACAACACGTTCATGTACATCGTTCACGTACAGTGTAACAAAACGGACACAAGAGTTTAATTAGATTCCTTTCTGGATATTTTTTTAAGAATTTAAAATAATATTCTAGTTAGGTGGTGGGTGTTCATTTTGAAACTACTTTAATTAAAGGCTGGTTATTCCAACGCCAGATAATTTTCTCGGAGGAATAATTTTGAATTTTTGACAGTTCTTCCATACATAAACTGTCAGACGTCAATTTTATTCCAAAAATAAAAATTATCGGTCGATCGAAATATCAGCCCATAATAATAAACGATATTGCATTCAGTGTTTTTGTCGTTACTGACGGAAGGTTTCTTTTTAAACGATAGGTATTTCCATTAATTATATCTTGAATTGTTTCTATTATTTAGAAAACTAAATAATATACTTGTAACATTTTTTTTTTAATAAATATTATTTTATGTGATGTAGATTTAGTTATTTAACTGAGTTACGAGTACCACTATTTATCACAATGAATGGTTGACATAAGCCAAGGATAAGTTGACAAGTGTCTCATCACATCATACCGCACAATACATTAGCTTGCACTTATGACGTAAGTTTATGTATATAAAGAAGGTGTTACTGCATCCAGATTATGACGGAGATTATCTCATTCTCAGTTATATAAATAACTAAATTATTTCCGACGACCACAAATCCAATCTAGGACGTCAATGTGATATAATTATAATATAGCGAATGTGAGACCAATACAAATCATTTCTGGTTTAATGGTACAAAACAAGCATGAAACCGTATAAAAACTGTTTTTATAAAATTAAAATAAATATATAATCAGTTCTTCAACGCAACGACGTGTCAGAATGCGGCTCAAGACTAATCGGTAACTGTAATTTAAGTTATGGATGACTGCATAAATTAACAGTTCACGCACACTGGCTCTTCCTGTATCGAGAAACTCGCAAATTGATTAATCAAACAAATAAACGCGTGTACATTAAATTTTAATTTGTTGAAGTATCCTAAAAGCCAAAGGGTCAAACTTGCATTAAAAAAAAAAAAACATTTGTTCTGTTGTGAATGGACTACGAGTACCTACATAAAGTATCAAAGATGCAGAAATTTTTTGATGACTCATAGATCTATTGCATTTATAAAAACAAAGAAACATTTAATGATGTCTAAGGCTGATTAAAATACAATGAAGCTGTATTTGTTCTAATCGAACAAGAAGACATACTGTCGGCTAATTAGACTACTAATAAGTCTAATATGGTCTAATCATTCAGCCGACAGGATCGTCAACACTACAAAGGACAAAAATAAAACGAGGAATATGACGAGATTAAACTAACCCAATGTATACAAATAGTGAGTCAGCTTGATTGTAACGTCGATCAAGTTGAATAAATTAATCGTTTCTGCATCTATGAGCATTTATTCATTTGACAGTCAAATCTGTCACATGAAACGTTGCACAGTAATTGGGTTAAGGACGCTATCACATTTTTCAATCGCTCATGTTTAGGTATCTGAGTCGCAACACGACAACATTACGAGCACGCATACATTAAAACCGCTGTCCGAAGAATAATACCTTCAAGTATCAAGATTAGTGTAGTAATGCATAAAATCGAGCGTATTAAACTTTACTAGCATTGTTGAGTAAAGTGAGTACTTAGTAACTTTATTTTATTGCATTTGATAACAGTTAATAAGTATACATGATTTTGTATATGAATTACGTGAAATTCGTAGGTACAACACGTGTAAGTATATTCAAGTCATAAAAAAAAACCAGGCAAGTGCGAGTAGGACTCGCACTCTGAGGGCGGACAGTAAAATGCTATAAATATTATTTTTGGCTACCTTTTTTGGAAGTGGCGATTGATAACCTTAGACTATCGTTGTGATCGTTTCAGGTTATTAATTCCCCTAAGAAAACTAATTAAAAAATGTGTGACGCCTTAAAATACGCCTGAAATTTTGATATTGGGGCGGATCAGAATGTTTATTAAGTAATCATAAAAGTGAGAACAATAAGATTGACAATTGACAATTAACAATTTGCAGGATCTCGTTTAGTGGTGTACGTGTTTAAATATACATATTCACACAAGCATACTGTTTGCCCGATACTGCAAACGGGATGCTTGTGTTGTGTGAATATATATATTTAAACACGCAAAAAACCGTACCTGCAAAAAATGGGATCTTGCCGTGGGAAAGGATTAGACGTGGGTGGTAATCGCATTCCGTTTCATTGGTAAAATTCGCCCTCAAACGAGAACATAACAGCCATTGGTGATAGTTGTTGTGTCTATGTCATTATTGCAGCTGTATGTAATGCAGGAAGTCTGTTATATTTATATTAGAAGCTACTGAGCTACATTGTCGTATATTGCATTTGCAAATGTGCAATCTCTGTCCTAATTTCATCTGACCGGTTCTGTAATACGTAATTCTATGCAAAATGGTTACTGACTCATGCAAATACTGTTCAGGAAGTCGTTAGACAGATTATAACGAAAAAAAAAAAAAAAAAAACATGTTTACACTAATTAATACAGCCCGATTAAAATATTATGGTACCTTTTTTTTTTGTGTGGAAAATTATCAAATAACTTCTCCCGCTCTGGGCGTAGCGGGAGGGTGCGTCAGACTTTTACTGACTAAAACCCACCCGTGTTCCTTCAGTTGCCTGTGCCAAGGGCCACGGTAACTCTTTCGAACAACCCGCGACCCTGGCAAGCATCGGCCCTAGCGGACCCCGTCAGTTACTGCTGACATCTCGTTGAGGCGCGCGTGGAACACAACGCGCCGTCGACCCGGGCCTGGTCCTTACCGGACGGCGAAATGCCGCTGCGAGCCTTAACTTAACCGAAATTAAACATTTCTCGATCTGTCTTTATTTATAATCCAAGATGGATATCTACCTGCCTATCATTGTTGCATCGTATTGCCATTATGTCAACAATGAAAAACTTCAGTTGACCCAAGGGCTAATAATTGATGTAGGTACCCACTAATTATTTTCTGTGACGTCACGTCATTCAATGTGTGAGTGCTAAGCCATTGTCAGTGTCACTGTTTACAACGGTTCGTAGTGTCCCCACGTTGCAAAACCTCATTGGTGAAGGTCTCCTACCACACGCTACTTGCATGCAATCTCAATGAGCGCTTGCGCAAGAAAGTGTATATACATATGTACTTATCAAACTTAACTTCATGCACATTATTTTTATTTTTAGGGTTCCTTGTGTTTACGTAAAATATAAGAAGCAATTATTTTTTTTTGCATTTAATAGTATAAAATTTTCGTCGTGCCATACCATTGATCGCCAAAGAGAATGTGATACCTACTGAATGCATTACCATAGCTGTAAAATAAATAAAAATATATAAAAATATACAAGGTGTAACTTAAATAACGCACAACCTCTTAAGGGGTCATTGTACTCATCATTATGAACAACTTTTACTATGGGACCAAACCGGAAATCGCGAAAAAAAATCAGCTGTTCCCTACATTTTGACGAGTTATGCGAACATAAATGTAGGGAACAGCTGATTTTTTTTTCGCGAATTCAGGTTTGGTCCCATAGTAAAAGTTGTTCATAATGATGAGTACAATGACCCCTTAAGAGGTTGTGCGTTATTTAAGTTACACCTTGTATAATACCTCCTATCGTCAGCTAAGGAAATCAAAATGAAAGTTAATTGATTCACTTGATTGTTAGTTGTTAGTGAACAATGGTGCCGATTCTGTTGTTCACAAAGATTCAGTGTATCTTTTTCTTTCTATTTCATTAGGAAAAGGACAGAAGATAAATATTAGTTTAGTCCTGTCAAATTAGTCAGCGCCTGACGTAAATTGATGTGTTTTTAGTAGCCCATTTTTTAATCACGTCTATAATTGACTATGGAGTATCTTAATTCTAGAGGACCAAACTAATATTTATCTTCTGTCCTTTTCTTAATCAAATAGAAAAAAAAGGATGCACTGAACTTAAAATTAGTTTAGTTTGTGAACAAGGGAATCGGCGCCAATAGGTACAGACGCCAGCACATCAAGCTACCCGAAACTGTCAGATTTTCCCAATCAACTTTGAACCTTATGCTTTAGCGATAAAGTTGAAAATCTATTAAAGAAATCTGACAGATTGTAGTAGCTTGATGTGCTGGCGTCTGTACAATTAATACTCGTAGGTACGAAAGTAAATAAAAAGATTTGTTTAATTTAGGCTCAAACGTTGGAGATGGGTGTTGTTGTATGGAGTATTTGACAAGGTAAAAATACCTATGGTCAGTTTCAAATTTTTGCTAAGCAGTGTCATTCTGCAAAAAGTTGACAAAACTTGCTATCGAAGTGACTTTTGTAGATCTTTACTGGGATATGAAAATGAAAGTGACTTCGACGATGTAAATTTTCTGTCTACTAAAATTTTAAAGCCGAAGGGTTCGGAACTCAGAAGCCACATCCAACTTGCGACTTATTCCAAGGCCTATCGGCTTAATGAACTGACAATATTCTACCGACAGGTGTAAATCGGTGAAGGTCAATTCTCACGACTTTTACAAGAGTAATGTTTCGTCAAATATTTACCGTCTGTTTTTTTTCTCCAATGTTTGTATATAACGCATGGCAAACGTTTGTTCAAACGCCCAAAAAAGGAAGGTTTTCCTGCCACTTTGAATGTTAATTGGCGCCTACAAATAGTTCTACAGAAGTGTGTCCAAATACGGTGGTGACTGTGTCCTTCATATGGTATATGAAATACTTTCTCTACATATAATCAATTTTTATTTATCGTGAATGATAGCAGTTGCCAGTTGGTATTAACAATTTGTTGATTACGGTTATCAGATCTGAGTTTTGCATAATTGTGTAATCGATAAATTGTTTACCTTCATTAACTTCATTAATAATAATTGCTCCCTAAAGAAAGAAAGAAAACATGTTTATTCTGCACAAACAAAACGCATGTTACAAAAAAAAATACATAAAATATACACATACAACGTAGTGAAAAGCCTCGTACACAAGCATATAAAATGTTGACAATTTTGTCCATTGCTTGATGTCAGGGCCACGGACCAAAGACAACACACATTAACTGACATTCACAATACATGAATACTACTATTAATCCGTGATGCGCCCGCGACACTGGCAGATGACAACAAAACAACAACAATCAAAACAAAGTGGAAAAATAACTACTTCTGTAACAAACTACAGCCCTGCACACCATATTACAAGTACACGCCTAGAGCTGTATTAGAAAACCAATTATACAAAATATATTATGACCGCACTATAATTACAGACCACACCATATATTATAACAACAGCACTGATATAACACTAGTTCACAAAGTAAGCAAAACACTTGTCGCATGGTAAAAAAAAAATTATACCTAGACTTGGATAATAATTTCACTGCCGTACAGAGCAATTTACCTTCTCAAAATAATAACTAGAATCTCACCTTGGTTTACACCCGTGAAATTCTGAAAATTAACCATAATAACAATAATTTATTTCAGACTTTTTGTCCCTAATTTATTAGTAACAACGTTCTTAGCCAAGTATTACTCGTAGTAAGAGTAGAAAAAGTAATTTTATTTTATCTATTTATTTATTTATTAAGGCACATCAACAACACAAACATTTACAAATAACAGAGAACAGAGACATGGACTAGTGTTTACGTCAATTACAGACGGGCACAGCATTCACAACAAAAGAGAAGAAAAAACACAGAATTCACGTTAGGTACAAAAAAAAAATAATGATAAGTTCAGGCGCTTGCTCTCGCGTGAGTGCCTGTCCAGTGCGCCATCAGTGCCGAGTCCCACCGGCCGGCGCACGCGGTCAGGATGGCACTGGGACTGCCTCGCACCCGCTCAAGCATGCGCGCACAGCGCTTCCGTATGATCGCGTGGAAGCTGACCACGTGCGCCTCCGCGAACATGCCACTCGCGCTACAGTATCGCCGCAGCCCCATCAACACCCTGAACGCGTTATTATACTGTACACGAAGGGCGTCGTATGTTCTCTGCGTGTATTTCGCCCACAAACAGCACGTGTAGAAGGTCTCGCAGAATGACCTAAATAGTGTGACCTTCACTTGTTCAGAGCAACGTGCGAATCTGCGAGCCCACACATTACAGCGAACAGACAACGCCCTACGTTCCCTTTCCACATCCATATTATCTATAAGGTCTTCGGTGACCCAGCGGCCCAGACACTTGAAGTGAGTGACTCTGTTCAGTGGTGTAACTCTGAGTAATCTTTTTGGGTGCTCTAAAAACCATAACCTCACTTTTCTTCTTAATTCTATTTGAGCCCATGGGCCTCCGCGTACCCTTCATATAATTATCCGAGAGCAGTCTGCGCAACGCACCGATTTAAGGGCTAAGCAGCACCATATCATCCGCGTAGCTAATATTGTTAACGCAAATTCCGTCTACAACGTGTAACGTTAAATGCGCAAAACCTCAGACACCCTAACTGATTTTTAATTCAATTGACCTATTTCACAGAGAAAATAAGTCATTAAAAAAAATTGTAAAGGTTTATGTGCTGTTTTAGTTTTACTGGCCATTCTGATCGTTTCTTGCGTCTGCGACGACGCTTTATCGAGGAAGGAGTCGTCACCGGGCCGCTGCGCCGCGCTGACATTGGCTTGCTTGACCTATTAATAAATAGACACGGCAACGTTTTTAATGAAGATTTTTTGAAAAATGTGACCTATATAAAAGTGGTTCAATTAATTCTGCTCGTTATTCTGATCAAACTATTTTCAGGTTTTGCGCATTTAACGTTACACGTTGTATATGACATCCGATCCGAGTACCACTCAGCTCTCCAATCAGGCGGTCCGGTCCATATACAAATTGAACAGCTTCGGTGAGGTTAACCCCCCTGTCGCACCCCACACTCCAGCCCGTACTCATCCGATTAGCCTATCTTAATTTTTATAACATCACTTGCCGAAGTTTTTGTAAAAATCTCACCGTGAAAAATTAGGTGAAGTGAGCTATCAATAGTGTCAATCCGTAACATCAGGTGGAGTGACAGCGCACTTCAAGCACACTTAACCTAAGGTTTAACGGAATGAGAATTAACAGAATAGATCATCTGTAATTTCCACCAACCACAGTTCAGCATGAGGTCTCCGTCAGACTAAAACAACCAAATGTATATGTGTTCAAGATAATCTTATGGGAATACCCGTTGGCCGGACGAGATCACGAAACCATGAAAAGTTAGCGATAATAGTTGGCCAACTTATTTGCTTTGCGAACATGATTCGACGAAATACAGATGACTAATCTATGCACAAATGAATATTGAAGTCAAAAAAACTCCGCTTTAAATCAAGGTCATTTTACATAACAATGCGAGTTTAAAACTTAGGAGTATTTAGTTTGATCCAACGCTTCACCTTACTCCAATTCAATCGCAATCCGAAGGATTTTGAAGAATATTTATAATCCATCGCTAAAATAAACGCGTTTGCGTGAGTAATACAATGGATATTCTTGAACTGTCAAAATAAATGCCCCCCTTACTACCTTCCTGTTTATCTACATTGGAAAAGTCACAAATGGGTTAGGTATCTTTTGTCATATTATGGTGGGACAAGATATCGAAATGTATTTCTTTCCTACACCATGATGGCGAAGTGACTGGTTCATTGCGAGTGACATTGAAATGGCATAATGGAACACACTACTCGTATAAAGTTTCTGCGGGGTACTTTCATTTAGAATGCTGCCGGTCGATTCTGTAAAAATCTCACAGTGAAATCATAAGTAAAGTGAGCACTTAGTAGTGTTAATCTCTACCATTCGGGAATGACAGAGCTCACTTCTCGCTCACTTCATCTAAGTCTTCACGGTGAGATTTTTACAGAATAGCACTTCTGGTCCTGTGCTAAGATTCTCGCGTTTTTAACACGTCTCATGGCCTATGTATTGTATTACCTACGCTTCTTCGCAAAGTAATCTGACACCGTAAAGGTTACCTGTGCAATTAAAACTTATCTTGACACGTTCATCAGTAATCACGCCGCAATTCCCTTATCTAATCTAAATTAAGTCACCATTTCACAATTAAGTAAAAAACACAATATAACTTTACAGGTAAGCAAACAATTAAATGCAAGCCTTAAAGCCAAGCTTTTCGGAAGACCGGGCATAATTATTATAATTTTCACATCAAAATAAATTGTTGGAAATGGTTTGTAAAGCGTTAAAATGAAATACTTGCGAACATTAGCGTTTTAGTGTTAATTGATAAACCGAGAAGTGTGAATCCGACCGTGCATAATTTATGGTTCCGAATCCGTAATCTATTAGTTAGAAAAGTATCTATTTTTAACCTACTTCAAAAACCTTAAAAAAAAAAACAACCGACTTCCAAAAAAAAAAAAACAGCAAAGTGAAAAATAACTTTAATTTCGGAAGTCGGTGTTTGGTTCCGTATTTTCTTTTTTTGATTCCGTCTTCCGAAATTAAAGTTATTTTTCTCTTGCAGTGTTTTTGGAAGTCTGTGGTTTTTGTTTCTGTAAAAAGTTTTTGTAAGAATAAAATTGTTATAAAGGGCCCTCTTCCAATTTAGTGTGTAAACATTCTAAATGTCTGTGCACTATTCAAGATCTTTTAAATACGTGTACAAAAACAAATATAGAAGAAATTATAACGTTGCCTTGTTCGAGGACGACACTAAAAAGCCTTCATCTTCAACAACAGCCGGCGATGCACTGTGTGACTGCGCATTTCATAACACGCTGGATGATTTGCAGTTTTGCATGACGCTTTTATTTAGTTTGCATACGCAAGAAAATATAAATGAACGACCTGACTGACTGAGCGATGTGCTTATATTATTATGACAAGTAAGAGCTGCGTGACCATCGGACTGCAGATCGATTGGGCCAATCTCCTTTAGGGTCATTTTAACACGTTCAACGCCATGTCGGACATTACTGGGCGACACTTACCTTTCCCTATAAGCCACACAAAACATTTAAAATAGACAAAAATCGACTTTTTGTTTTATTAATAATATTATTAATGCAAGAACATTATCAGAAAAACAAACATAACTTTCTAACATATACAACGTGTAACGTTAAATGCGCAAAACCTCAGACACCCCAACTGATTTTTAATTCAATTTAAATTGAAAAATGTAACCTATATTAAAAAGTGGTTCAATTAATTCTGCTCGTTATTCTGATCAAACTATTTTCAGGTTTTGCGCATTTAACGTTACACGTTGTATATTTTTTTAGTGCTGATGTGATTACACTGTTCTAGGTCGCGCAGGTCTGCGTACAATATTGCCTTGTATTCTTGACCGACGGCTCAGAAGAAGCGTTTAGACATAGTTCTGACTGTCGGACAACATTGTCCCCCATACGAACGGAAGATACTGGTGTCGCCCATCATAAATAAATTATCCGATATGGCCTGAATGGAAATTTATCATTTTATTCCATGGCTTTGAACGTGTTAATAAAAAATAATATTAATCACTTCTGAAGTCTAACCCATATTTTATATCTTTACAAATTAATAAAATTGAAGTGTCTGTTTGTAACGTCAAAATAACAGCTTTTTATTAAATGCTAATGAAAGTGTATACGGTAACAAATAAAACTTTTTTTTTGGGTCTGTGTGTTTGGTCCAGCTAATCTCCGAAACGACTGCACTGATTTTGACGGGACTTTCACTGGCAGATAGCTGATGTTATAAGGACTAATTTATACTACTTTTATTTTATTTTTTAAATTAGGGAACCGCGCAAAAAAAACCAATGTATTTTCCGACATGCATGTGAACGAAGTCACGGGCACAGCAAGTCTTTAATAAAATTCGTCTCTCAGGTTAAGCCCTACTGAGTACAAGACTGCACAACAGTGATGTAACTATTACAAAACCAATGTCCTTGCAAATAGACTTGTGTTCCAAACGCTACCGAGGTGTCGGGCTTGGCACTGCACTCATTGCAACCTTCCTTTCATTAACCTTCCCAGTGGAAACTGAATGAAGTAATAATATGAAGTGCTACGGATTGAAACTGCAATGCATATCTACAGCATGCCTCACACTGTTATTATTTTTAGCCGATTTCAAAAAAAGATAATGGTTCTCAATGCGGTTGTATTTTTTTATATCTTTGTTACCTCAGAACTTCGTCATTTACTTAGTATTTATTTAGTTAACTTCAATAATATGTATTTTTTCCACTTATTGTATGTTGATTTACATATCTAGTGGTATACGAATCTGTGTGGGGTACTACAATTAAAAAGAGAAAAGTAAGTTTAATTTCGGAAGTCGGTGGCAAAAAACGAAAATGCCAGAGACACCGACTTCCGATTTTTTTTTTCCAAACGATATTTGTGTAACTGACAAGCGAGACGGGAGCCGAAAAGAGTCACGTAGACATGTCGTAATCTTTTTTTTTTTTACTTATCTGGTGAGACACAGGTTAGCATTTCACTTGCTCTATCTAGGCTACAAATATTTAGGTATGAAGAAATCTTAGTAGATGCAACGAGTTAAAGTTGCAATACTAAGCCGAGCATTTTGCAACTGTGCCTTATTCCGGCAAACTGCCCGTTGGTATCACAGAAATAAAGTTGCTATTACTTTCTTCAAATTGTCTGTCACATTGTTCACGTTGTCTGTTGTTGTGTATTGCACGCTCTGTTATACAGGGTTATTTTAAATTGGCTAGCTAAACACGATAAATAAAAATATTTGATGTTTTTTTGGGAGGTTAACGACCGCTCTTAGTGTTGTTACCTGAAGTATGAGTTGAGAAAAACTGTTTTCTTATGTTTTCGTGTTAAGTTACCGGTACCCGAAACGTCTGGGAAGTTTACACAAAGAAAAACAGATAATTCAAGTGACTAAAATAAATGCAGCCGACGACCCCACTAAAAAAAAAAACATCTCACATCGATACCGAACGGGTCTGCGAAGTTTAGCTAATCAATTCAAAATAACCCTGTATTAATATTACTCGAAGTGTCACTATACAGAGCACACCATCAGTAGCAATGGGTTTCATTTTGACAGTTCAACAACATTCATTGCGTTATTTACGTGTTGAGCAGACAAATTTTTCTGACTTATGAAGCAATGGATTAGCAATTTGCTTCAAAATGTATGTGTTATTGAATAATATAAATAAATAGATTCCTATTGATAGTGTGTACGCAATTACGGTGCGGGTAATTAACCGGGAAATTGATAATTAATTTTATGTGGTCGTTAACGATAGGAAGAGGATTTATTTAATTAATTAAATAAATATTCTTCCTATCTATTTTATTATTGTAATGACTGCGCAATTTCATATTTTAGGTAGCTGTAAACTCATTAAAAAATGCAATGGACACAACTATTTCAAAATGAAATAACTGCAAAACATACATAAATTAAATGTTGAAGCAATATTCTGAAGGTTCATAACGAATGAGTAAAAGGATCTCTTATGAACAAATATTGAACATTTACTTCGCTCAGACAGTTACTTGTAACTTGCATGTTAAGTAATCTACTTACTTAACTTCAAACTGGTCCCTGTTAAAACAATTAGGTATTCGTAGCAAACTTTCTTCAGAAGTTATGCAAAACATGACATTAAAAATCCATCTATACATAGAAATAAATAAAATTTAAGTGTCTGTTTGTAATTGTCAAAATAACAGCTACGGTACTTTTTTCTTGTCCGTCTGTCTGTTTGTTCCGGCTAATCTTCGAAACGTCTGGACAGATTTTGACGGGACTTTCACAGACATTGGGATACTTAGTTGATGTCATAAAGAGTAACTTAGGCTTTTTTTTTTAAGATTTATGTCTCCGCGCAAAAAAAACCTCATGACACCCAATATTTACCTTTTCACGCCTAAACCATTGCACGGATTTCGATAAAATTTGCCAAAGCGATCGATGTCATCCTGGGGAAACACATAGGCTCTTTTTTGTTCCTGTAGCAGTTTCCCGTGGGATAATTTCTGATATCCACTCGGGAGAATCCGAGGGCAGAAGCTGGTAGTGAATAATGTCGAATCCTGTTGTCTATGAGCTAAGCTTAGCATGGTCATTTAAAAAAAATGCATTTTTATAAGATTTTGACTTCAAGAAGACAACTCCGCATTTATACACTCACAGATCACATCATCACTTTCCATCAGTCTTCATTCACATTTCGGAATCAATAAATTATGGCAGGGAAAGCATCCATACTTATTGTTTGAGCTCTGTCGTAACAATATGTCTGAACCTCAAAGTTTAAAGTTCAACTCGGTCAGCTAGGTGAAAAGGGCATCTATACAAATAAATAAAATTGAAGTGTCTGTTTGTATCTCAAAATAACAGATTTTTACTAAAAGCTAGTACGGAACTTATAACAAAAAAAAAAAAAAATTTTTTGTCTGTTACTGTGTTTGTTTCGGCTAATCTCCGAAACGGCTGGACCGATTTTGACAGGACTTTCACTGGCAGCTGATGTTATAAGGAGTAACTAAGGCATTTTTTTTTAGAAAATGAATAGTGTTCGCGCAAAAAAAATAAAACTCATGAAATCCAATTTGTTTTCCGAAATGCGCGAACTAAGCCGCCGACACAGCTAGTAATAAATAATACTTGTGACTGTGAAGCAACTGCAGTTTCGTTGATTTACGTATGACCACAAATTGTATACGTACATATAATTTGTTGAAGCAATAATGATGTTGAGCCAGCAATAGTAATTTGTACAACTCAATGTCAAAGATCAAACTTCGTGATCACAATGTGAGGTTTCCTCATCTATTTTCATACAATGATACACAGTTTTTGTATGAAGTATCTACGTCCGAAGAAGCGAGTTAGCGTATATTAACGCGACGCGTACACCTTATCCGTCATCGGCCGAACTATGCTCGTACGACAATACTTCAACCGCCATCGTACGATGACTTCCGATAACTATAACGCCAATTCCCGTAAATCCCCCGCAATCTCTTCTCAGCGACCATCAATATCAAAAACTTGTCAAAAATTTAGGGAAATAAGAAGTATTTTTGATAGATTCAAGTTGAGATCAGACTGTGACCGTTCTTAAAATTACGAGAATTGCCTCTGTGGTGTTGTCAAACTCAAAATTCAAAGCATTTATTTCAATTCAACCATGTACAGGCACTTTTGAACTGTCAAGAAGTCAGAAAACATGCAGCTAATTGCCCATTCTAAAGCGTAGTACAAGTAGGTACCTACGGAGAAGAACGGGCAAGAAACTCCACGGACACTCTTTTAAACTATATGAGTACAGCAAATAGTAACAAAACACAATCCAAAAATAAATTAATTAAAAATAAGCAGAGGCAGCTAAATGATGACCTGCCGTGCGATTCTGTAACCATCTCACCGTGAAAGCTTGGGTGAAGTGAGCGTGGAGTGAGCTGTCATTCGCTAGGGATTAACACTATTAATTGCTCACTTCACTTATGATTTCACGGTGAGAATTTTACAGAATCGACCGGCAGCCCCAACTGACGGGGCGCCCGTTCACGAACATGACGCATGGATCAGCACCATTCAACTCACGTACCTACAAACTCACCTTCTTTTATTTACATTATGTTTGATTTGGACGCCCGATTTCGGCCGACACCGGACGATGACCGGCCGATGACGAATTAGGTCGACCCGTAAGAACTGTCTGAATCATGTGAATCTTTAAAAACATTAAAATTATTAAACGTGACGTCAGTTCGTACGTGATTTAGCATTTGGCAACCGCAAATTTCGATTATTGATTAGTTACCTAATCAACAATTAGTTCTTTTAAAACCGTGATTGATGTGTGTGATTTGTGAACGCCTTGAATTATAGATGATGATAAATAAAGATAAGCTGATTATCATGGTTAGTTCGTGAGTTCGTGTGTGTTCGCGTGAGTTCCGAAATACAATCCTACATGCTGTCTTGCTTGGGACGGCCATAGACACTATACTTCTTCTTAGCGTATCGAAGGTTTCACTTGAAATTCTTTATTTTTATTTACTTACCAAATCCAAGCATTAACTGTTGGCGCATTTTGCTAAATTTAGAATAGACTAAACTTGAACTTTGTTCATAATTATATCTACTCGCTAGTAGGTATTAAATAAATAATTAATAGTAGTTTTTATTTCTAGGTATTTATTTTTTATGATAATAATGACTCGCTGAATGGTTTTATTTTACGTGTACGAACATAGTTTAAAATATTGTATTTACTAACAAAATATGGATTGTTATTGTCTGAAATAAACATTTTGAATTTGAATTTGAATTTAATAATAAACAATTACTTGATCATAGACTAAGAAACATAATCTTCAACGGTTTAATCAGACAAAAATAATAAACCAAAAAACATACTTCCAGGTATAGCAGTGTTCATAATCTCAGATAATTTAATTGTTTTTTTTTTTTTTTTTAATGCATTCTAATCATTTTTGAGTGACCATTTGTAACAAAAAGATCATAAGTAATAAGTTTTTAGTTGCAATGGAATTTGAACTTTGTTTGTTCAATATTCAGTTTGTTGTTCCATAATTTGAAAATTATCTCAAATTCGTAATATAAGATAAAATAATAAAGGTAATCTAATCCTATTTGTTTTACCACAAAATAGAGGGCCAAATACAATTTTACACGTAAATAACCTAATTTACAGAGCAAACTAGTTTTGAGGCCCTCTTCATTTCGAAACCAGTTGGGGAATTTCCTTATTGAAATAATACAAAAACTGAATAAGAAAAACATTAATAAACTAAAAATATTGCCTAAAAGGAAACTAGAATTTTCTGTGGAACAATAAAAAATTTTTGTTTAATGTGCAGTTTTATGCAAAGCAAATATAAACAAATAAAAAAAACATATATTTAAATCACGTCATTATTTTAATTCAATGACTAGTTAAGTCCTCTAAAAGCACAAAATAAACGTCTACATTTTTAATTTGACCTTCTCGGTGGCCAGTGCTAGTTTTCTGATGTTGCAGAGACAGCCAGCCGATGCCTCTTGGAGGATCGGGTCTTTGGATCCTATGGTCTCCAGGAGAAATTGGACGACACCAGCCTGGAAGCAGATAAAAATGAATTAAGTAATCTCTGGTCAAGAAAAGAGAGGTCTTTTCTTGTGCTTCTGTGCAAGCCTCATCCAGCGTGGTTATTGCGAAACACACTAACAGTAGCAATGACTTTCATTTTGTCAGTTCAACAACATTCATTGCGTTATTTACGTTGTTGAGCAGATAATTGTTTCGAACATATGAAGCAATGGATTAGCAATATCAAGTGAAGTCGGGCTGTAGATGATGATGATGATGATCATGATGATGGTGACGATGATGATGATGACAATGATGATGATGATGCCGATGATGATGATGATGACGATGATGATGATGATGATAATGATGATGACGATGATGATGATGATGATGATGGTGACGATAACGACGATGATGACGACGACGACGATGATGATAACGATGATGACGATGATGATGACGATGACGATGATGATGATGATGATGACGATGATGATGACGATGACGATGATGAAGATGGTGATGACGATGATGATGACTTTTTTTGTACATATCAGTAGAGAATATCTCAACAAAAAAAAAAAAAACAAAATGACTGCCAAATAGCGAGGAAGTGGATTGGACCCTAGTATGTGGATGATGATGACGATGACCATGATGAAGATGGTGATGATAATGACGATGATAATGATGATGAAGATGATGACGATGATGATGACTTTTTTTATACAAACGTAGAGAATATCTCAGCAACAAAACCAAAATGACTTCCAAATAGCGGGGAAGTGGATTGGACCCTAGTGTGTAGTGAATTTGTGTACTGGAATAGTTGCTATATACTACCTAGAATACTCGTATCGCTAGTCCATGACCGGACACATTGTATAAGGTCAGTTCGTCAACCACGATATATTATAATAAAATCAATTATAGGTGCCAAACCAAAAGATCATTAACACTTAATGTCAAGTTTTAAAGTTAACCCAGCATTTAGCAGAAAAAATAACATTATCCATCGCCAATAACATTTACGTGTTTATCAGTTTAAGTTTTTTCGTCATGTAGTTTCTGCATAGAAAGACAAAGGAAGAAAAGTAAAGATGGCGTGACTTTATCTATGAACGTTATGTTTTAGAATAAATCAGTCTATAATTTTCCCACTGCTGGGACACAGGCCTCCTATCTGTGAGAGGGAGTGGGCTATAAATCCACCACGCGGGCCCAGTGCGGGTTGGTGTAGACGGACGGAGCCTTTACTAACAAAATAATTTTAACCCTATAGAACATGTTTTTCCTTATCGGCTTAAAAAAATTACACTAGCCTGCAAATATGATGCCATTTCTCGAAAAAATATTTAGAAAAATGATAACTCAATAGAAACGTATGTTTTTGTGTATGACACACATATGGCACATCAGGCATTATAATGTGACGTCTACGTGTTACGTAGTATCAATGAAATTACAAGATTACACGTAAAATGACAAATATGAACATGAAATTACTTCTACTAATTATTTCCACACGGAAAAATTAAATTTTATCGATTTTTTGCGATTATTATGCGCCGCTCGTTAATTGTATTCAAAGTACCTACCGATTTGAAGAAAATATAAATAAATGTTTATTCAGATCCATCCAAAATATCTGGTACTAAATTCGAAACTCAAATACATAATAGTTAATCTTGTAACTACCAGATTACGCTACTTGGATCGATTTTAGAAATATAAGATATTTTTCGGTATGTCCCATAAGTGGGACACTCTGCGCTGTAGGGTTAAACATTTACTTAAGTAACATACCCTATAAGGCTAAAGTTAATGTTTAAAGTTATGCTTTATAAGGTAAGGAATAAGGACGTTTTTAAGTAAATATGCATAAAATGTTGATCTTTTGTTGAGGCTCAGATTTTTGTTGCCCATGTAGGGCATTTAAACAAGTGACATTCAAGTACATACCGTACCACACAATTACAGGGTATACAACGTGTAACGTTAAATGCGCAAAACCTCATACACCCCAACTGATTTTTAATTCAATTGACCTATTTCAGAGAGAAAATAAGTCATTAAAAAAATTTTAAAGGTTTTATGTGCTTTTTTACTTTTACTGGCCATTCTGATCGTTTCTTGCGTCTGCGGCATTGATGTATTTAATACATCAATGGTCTGCGACGACGCTTTATCGAGGGAGGAGTCGTCACCGGGCCGCTGCGCCGCGCTGACCTTGGCTTGCTTGACCTATTAATAAATAGACACGGCAACGTTTTTAATGAAGATTTTTTGAAAAATGTGACCTATATTAAAAAGTGGTTCAATTAATTCTGCTCGTTATTCTGATCAAACTATTTTCAGGTTTTGCGCATTTAACGTTACACGTTGTATATTGGCATACCAGCGGGATAATTGCTTAACACACTATCAGTAGCGAGGGGCTTGTGGCTAAGTAATAACAGCCGCACAGGTCGATTGATCAGGTTAAGCTACGCTTGCCGCGGTTGGTCCGTGAATGGGTGACCATCTTCAAATACCAAGACCCCTCCGTGCCCCGGAAAGCACGTTAAGCCGTTGGTCCCGGCCACTCGTGGATATTTGACAGTCGTTACAGGTCGTCAGAAGCCCGAAAGTCTGACAACCAGTCTTACCAAGGGGTATCGTATTACCGAGTAACTGGGTTGTGGAGGTCAGATAGGCAGTCGCTTCATGTAAAATACTGGTATTCAGCTGCATCCAGTTAGACTGGAAGCCGACCCAACATAGTTGGGAAAAGGCTAGACAGACTCTCAGTAGCAATTGCTTTCGTTTTGTATGTACCTTCTCATTACGTAATTTATTAAATGTTGTTTGTCATTTTCTCCTTCGGCATGAGCAACATCTTGAGCAAGCGTGGTAAATGCGTGTACCTTCTCTGTACTTATGAGAAAAGCCCTTTTCCCTGCAGGGTGGGGCAGTAATAGGCTGATATTACTATGGCGATCGATACGAGGGAAAGGAAAAGGTTTTATAACAGTTTACAACAGTTTTGTTTTGCTTAATCTGTAAAAAAAAATATTGATTATAAAAAGAGGCCTCTCGTACAAGCACATCAATATTAATAAAACTTGTTATTTAATTTAAAGTTGTAAGTAAATTAAAAACCTGTTTTAAAACATGAACTAAAAAATTATAACTCTGTTTTTGTAAACTTATATGTATTGATGACGAAAGAGCGAAAAATCCTGAGAAAAACAAAAGCTAAATATACACAATACCTACTATGACATATCCGGTACCAGCAAAGTAGTAAAATTGTGGCATTTTGCATAATATTAGGCCATTCTTTTCGATCTAGTGTCCTTCTAAATAAATCTAAAAGATTTTTTTTTATGTAAGTATACGCATGATCTATCACGATGAAAGAGTACCTATACCTATTTCTTCTAAGCTATCAAGCAACTCTAGTCTTCGGAAGACGCGTAGACAACGGTCTCTATAATGCTCTAATTTTATTAAGAAGAGTGCGTTCTTACTGGATTGAAGATAGACCAATAACTCTGAAAATTCCTTATGTAGCTACGTTAATTTTTGAAGGGGAGTCCCCCCTTCAAGTATCCAGCAGTTCTACTTACGGCATGCATCGTGACGCAGTTGAGCGAGTAGAAGGAGAGGTGGTACAGCGCCAGCGCAGTGGATCGATGTACGTTGGGGTCCCGTGACGTCATGTAGTTCACCAGAGGCGTGATGGCGCCGCGCTTGCCGAACTCTTGGCGGTTCTGCGCCCATTCGCAGCAGTACGCTATCGCAACCCCAAGGTTCGCTCGCAGATGGTCATCTGTCGTGTTTACTGTGAAGGAAATCAGGAAAAATTAACGTTTCAAAAACTCCATGAAAACTTCAGAACAAAGTCCAATTTCTTTCTTTCTTTATTTCTTTTCTTTTCTTTCTTTCTTTCTTCATTAAATGAATTAAAAAGTCCAGCGGGGTAATTGCGTAACCCGCTAACAGTAGCAATGGCCCTCATTCTGACAGTTCAACAACATTAATTGCGCTATTTACGTTCTTGAGCAGACAAACTTCTCGAACATATGAAGCAATGGATTATCAATATACTTAAAAATCATTCAGATTGTGATTGAAATTGTGTTATGCCATCAGGGTGCAGTACTCACCAAGTTTCGATAGTTTACCCACAACACCATGATCGGAGATAACCGCCAGATTCTCCTGATCTTTTGCGATAGTAGCAATGGCGGCGCAGATGACAGACAGAACATTATGGTCGTCAGAATCCAATAAGTCTACCGTAAGTTCCAAAGCCCCTACAAAGGATCTGACCATTTCACCGGAATCTGCTGCGTTCTGCACGCAGGGGCTCAGTGCTAGAGCCGCGTTCGTTTGAACCTTCTTAGAGTCGTTCTTCAGCAGAGACCAGACCAGTCTCACGCCGTCCAGCTCGTCGATTTCATGCATGCAGTTCTGTGACTTAGCGCACTCCATTAGAACTAGTGGAACGTTTTCCAGCAGCGGCTTGTGAGTGTTGTTTAGGTGGTGAACTGCAATTAAAACATAACTTATAGCCTCATACTTCCATTCATCATATCATAATCAGCCATGATGTTCCCACTTCTGGGACACAGGCCCCCTCTCTTTGAGAGGGAGTGGGCTGTAATCTACGACGCGGGCCCAGTGCGGGTTAATAGATGTCACATGTTTTCGGATTTTTGGTTCTAGGACATGCCGGTTTCCTCACGATGTATTCCTTCACCGTTTTGAGAGCTGTGGTGATGAAATTATTTACACAAAGTAAAGCGCCTGCCTGGGTTCGAACCTACGACTTACAACTTGTATGTTTGGGCCGTTACCACTGGGCCACCACTGGTAACGCATCCCATACTTACATTGCTGTTATGCTATTGGCTAAAATTTCAGGCAACACACAGTTAGTTATTTAAAGATCCCCGCAACGTGGTGGGTTTAAAAATCTAACCTTCGTCGCTAACAGGAAGCAACTTACTTAGCATCGGAATTCCACCAGCATTTTTAATTTTATCCCTATTGGGAGGGAACTTGGCGCATTCTGCTAGTGCACCAGCTACATTCGTCAGTACTCCGTCATTCTCATCATCTAACAACCGAACTAGTATGGGAACGGTTCCGAGGGAGTCTAGTCTATGGACGCTAGCGTCACTGCTAGCACATTTCCATATAGCACCAGTTGCGGCGGCCATTAGCGGTTTGTTTGGCCTGTTGGTGGAGTCTGACACGGCTTGCACCAACAACTCCAGTCCCCCAGCTTCACGGATCATGTTCCTCGTCGAAGCATCGCTTGCGCACTTGTAGATCGCTAAGCTGCAGTACGTCTAAAAATATTGCACACACTTCAATACTTATTTATGTTTTAGGCACACAAATGTCTAAGCATTTATTATTTACGAGCAAAAATAATAGATAACTTTGTGAAAATTCTGATGGATTTTAAAATCCTTATCTTAACCAATCTTTGCATACCTTCAGATCTTTGTCTTCGTTCGCTAGATGTTTGATCAAGTCATCCACCATCTTCTCAGTTTGAATAGCGAGTTGGAATGATGTTTCGTTTGCACACATTTGCAACAAACCCGCAGCGGGGATGGCAACATCAAGATGGATAGTTTTCAACATCCTGGCTATCAGCGGTATCATGCCATACTTTCTCATAGCTTCACGATTTCTCTGGGAGGAGGACATCGACCAAAGCGCTTTCGCTCCTGCTCTTGCGATGTCCAAAAACTGAAGCTCATTTAGATTTAACTCTTCACGAGGTGTTTGTAAAGCCCTGAAAATAATACCTAAGATTGTTAATACATCCACACGAATTAGCAAAAGTTTTTGTACTGGTTTTTGTACCCTTACTTATCTCTAATATCGAGTAAATCAATCAATTTTGGGATGCCACCAAATTTTCTGCAGAACTTCCGACTCTTTCTAATTCTCCCCAAATTAGCGATCGTTTCTGCTGCCAGGATCTGGACGTCTCTTGCCGGATCCGATAATAGTCCCACCAACAACGGGATTGCTCCTAAGTCCGTTACTTTTTTTCTTATTTCAATATTCGGAGTAATATCTTTAAGGACAGCCAAACCTCCTAAAATACAGCACAAGTCTCTGGTTTCCAGTAAATTGACGAGAAGTTCCAGACCTCCGATCTCTTGTATCGCTCTTTGATTTACCTCTATTGTTAGATCGTGGTCTTTAAGGCAAGACAAAGCTACCATAGTAGCAGTTTGGTTTCCAGCCTTCATATACTTGACGAGTTTCTGTATGTGCCAGTATTCAGGAGGTATCTCTGATGACTTGATGAGGTCTGCCCAGTTGTCTTCTTCCGGAGAAGTAGACGAGGGCGACGAGATGGATGTGTCGGAGCCTTCTGTCACCATCACAATACGTGGCAGCCCGACGGCGTCCTGCCCGCCATCGGCACTAAACGTCGATAGATTATCTACCTCTCCCATGATTTATATTTCAAATTGATTAATTTACGAAAACAAATGATAATAACTGTACAAAATATCTCTCCTTTGATAGTGTTGACTAGATTTGACAAGCTTGTGTCTCATCAATATGGTTGCATAGCAACGTTTCTATCTTATTAATAGGGATTGTATGCCAGCCCAGTCAAATATCTAGCAGCCATACATTTTGACCGCGTAGGTATTGCACTTTTCTATGAGACAGCTGATTTTTTTCTTGATAACCGACATAAAAGCGCTCTATAAGATTTTTGGAAGAACTTAAGACCATTGACTCGTGAGTAACTTTCAACATCCCGACTACTACCTACCCGACTGACGTCCTGTTCGAATCGTGACGTCAGTAGGGTCAGCGTCAGCTAGTGTATAATATAAAGATACATTGTACCCAGGACCGATTCTTTTTTGCCCAGTTGGCTTCCACATTTTTGGATTCCCGACCAGCTATACGGGATGGTAGGGATGATTCTGGCCCCTTTTTAATAATCTACGAAAACTTTCAACGTAGTGGGTCTACGTAATCATGTACTGAATTCATGGTTACAGTTTGCGCGTCGATGTCCTTCCATCCGCCAGGACATCAAGCTACCCGAAACTGTCAAATTTTCTCAGTCAACTTTGAACCTTATGCTTTAGCAATAAAGTCGAAAATCTATTAAAACAAATTGACAGATTATAGTAGCTTGATGTGCTGGCGTCTGTACATTACTGTTACTTATTATTCCACTATTATTTATATTATACTATCTCTATTAAGTTCCGTAATTAAAATATTTTGTTCATCAATAGCAACTAAAACCTATGAAGTGAGAACTCTGTAAAAAAAGTTTTTGTATGGTAAAAAGTTTCTATGCAATTTTGTTGGTTGAGTTTTCAAATCACATTATGCACCAGCGGGACAAAATAAAATTCAGTGCAATAATGTCCGGCTAGAGCCTAGATCTGGATCTGTCTTGACTTGCTTTACGTTAGGTTTACATGACATATATCCTTAATTTGACATTAATGTGCACGTGCAGGTGGTGTGAAAATAAGGGTTTTCTCCATTTTAATTTTGTTTTCATTCATTTTAATAATATTGTGTATTGTTCCAGTTCCGAAGGAGCGTGAAAGATGTTCTCAAGCCGGAACACAATGACCATTATCTACTGCGATGGCTCAGAGGTAAGTTGACGACTGTTACAATCCTAATGTTATGCTATATAGTTATAAACATGCATAACTGATGATGTCCTGCAAGAAACCATTGCTAAACCAACAGATAATCAACAAAACCTTAACCCTTAGGACTTGAATATAAATCCCGGGGTAATTGCGTAACAGTAACACACTAACTGTAGTAATGGCTTTCATTTTGACAGTACACAATCTTAATCATTTTGTAGGATATTGCTAATCCATTGCTTCATGTATTTTTTTTTTGGGTCAACGACCGCTGATAGTTTTATTAAGTATTTGAAGGATAAGTTGAAAAAATCTGTTTTCTTTTGTTTTATGGTGTTTAGATATCGATTCCAATTACATTTGTGAAGTTTATCCAAAAACAAAACTGATGAAAAAAATATGAAACTCCATGAGTTTCCAATCATAGCGTCTGGCACACACATATATGATCACGACTATAAATTAAGTTACCAATCAAATTACAGCCGGTCGATTCTGTAAAAATCTCACCGTAAAATCATAAGTGAATAGAGCACTTAATAGTCTTAATCCCTAGCGAATGACAGGGCGCTCACTTCATCCAAGCTTTCACGGCGAGATGGTTATAGAATCGCACGGCAGCAAACAAATTATAAATGAATCAGTCTTACAGCTAGTACATCGTATTATTAATCAAACAAGCTAATCTATTCATTCATTGTACATAATTTCTATTTAATCAAGTTATCTATCAGTACAATTGTCACTGTCCCGCACAACATGGGATTTAAATATTACTAACGAATTGAGGGTGTTCTAGACCACTGCCCAGGCAGATTTTAGGCGTGATGTTATGTTATGTTCGTTATAACTTAAATACACTGAATGGTTCTTACCTGGAGAAAGATTTAAAATATGAGTAGAATCAATGCACCCAATATTTTATAAAAAAAAGTCAGTTGCAACAGCTAATCTTTCCTCATCGTTAGCTGGCAAGCTTATACAATGAGGACTTAATTGCCCTAGTCATATACATACAGGGTGTCTGAAAAGTCATGGATTACATTTTACCTGCTGATAGGCCACATTGGGATCTACCAATAAAAAAAAATTACCACTGTAAAAGTCTTATGGTTTCCGAGTTTTTTGATGTTTAATGAAATTTTGGAAAATCTCTACCTTTGATCAGTTTTTTCCATGCCATTTCTACGAATGAAAACTTTTTCGAGTACAGGTTTTTTGTTTTCATCTTGAATCATCCTACTATCGATTGAATACAAGAAAGTTGCAGATATCATCTTTTAAATATCTAAAATATAGGTTCAAACTTAAAATTTTCACCAAAAAAATTTCACCTTATTTTTGATCAGCCCTGGTGAAAAAAAAAATTATTGGTATGTAATTTTTTTTTATTGGTAGATCCCAATGTGGCCCATCAGCAGGTAAAAGGTAATCCATGACTTTTCGGACACCCAGTATATACATACACGCGCTTTCTTCCCATGGGGGTAGACAGAAACTACACAACGTACCTGCTATGATCCTGACATACTCCTTTTGCCTCGTTTATGTTCCCTAGCAAAGTTAGTTAGTTGTTTAGCTCTGGTCACTCGATGAATAACACGGAATACCGTTACGTAAGCCCGACATGTCACCAACACATCTCATGAAAGATCCTGAGGCATAATATTGCACAGTTGCAAGTACCTGGTCTATGGGTTTTACTGCCAAATTTCTGAAAATTGCGAAGGAATTTCAGAGGTAAATTATGTATGAGGTATGTACCTAAGTACCTGTGTGATAACTGAGTACACGCTTCTCAGAGTATCATTTATTATATTTAAAATTTTACGGAGTACCGGAGTTACCGACAATAGATTGCAGAGTAAGCGAACTGAAGTGGCAATACGCTGGCCATGTCTGTCGAAGGGCCGATGGCCGGTGGAGCAGACGAGTCCAGGAGTGGAGACCGCGTATCGGCAAGCGTAGTGTGGGACGCCCCCCAGCTAAATGGAAAGAAGGTGGCTGGAGTAGACTGGATGCGGAAGGCGGAGGACAGGGTGTTGTGGCGCAGTCTGGGAGAGGCCTATGTCCAGCAGTGGACTGCGATAGGCTGGGTTGATTGATTGATTGATATTTAAAATAGCCGTAAATTCTGTGGTTGTGTGATTCTTGCTAACATAGAACGGTTAGGTACTCGCCGCGTTTGAAAAAACTATTTTGGTCTACATCGCTACGGCGTAGACCAATATTGCGTAGCGCCCGCACTACGGCACTACGCAGTTTGCGTAGCATACCTACGCAATTTCAATGCTTTGCTTGACCATGAATCAACTTTCAAATTAAATGTTTTTTTAACCAAGACATCATCTGCCTAGCCTTTTCCCAACTATGTTGGGGTCGGCTTCCAGTCTAACCGGATGCATCTGAATACCAGTATTTTACATGGAGCGACTGCTTATCTGACCTCTACAACCCAGTTACTGGGTAATACGAAAACCCTTGGTAAGACTGGATTGGTTGTCAGACTATCGGGCTTCTGACGAGCCGTAACGATTGTCGAAGATCCAGGAATGACAGCCGGGATCAATGACTTAACTTTCCGAGGCACGGAGGGGTCTTGGTATGTGAAGATGGTCACCCATCCACGGACCAACCGTGGCAAGCGTAGCTTAACGATCGACCCGTGCAGCTGTTATTACTTAGACACAAGCCCCTCTTTTAACCAAGACCTATTTTACCTTAAATGTTCGTTTTACTTTTAAACAAGACCTATTTTACCTTAAAAGTAAACTGTGTGTGTTATTTACGAGTACTAAATCAACAGATACCTGAGTACCTACTAGCTAAATACCTATTTTTTACCCAAAAAGTAATACCTGAGGATGGATGGCGCCGTCGAGGCCGGAGAGGGGTCGCGAGACGATCTATTCTATTCTATTGAAATGTTTATTGAAATAATTGATTTACATAAATATTTACAAAATAGGGCCTTACACTAGAGGTAGGTAAGAAATAATTGGATTCTACCTGAACTAGGAATAAACCTGTATCTCAGGTATCTCACTCAAGCGCTTATACATAAGTATGATCTACTTGGGGGGGCCGGAAAGTTTTGAGCTTAAGTACCTTTAAGTATCACTAATGAATCGCGCTACACAGCACTAATTGCGAGTATCCTAAGTATTATGAATACCAAGTTTCATGTCATTAGCATCATTACAGTTTCAGTAATTGAACCGTAAACATCACCATGTCCGAGTCATCCGCGCTTTGCACGAAATTGGAGTACAGAACTGTCATAAAAAACCTCACAAAGAAGAAGAAAACACCTACGGAAATATTTGAAGAGGTTTCTGCAGTTTATGAGGAGTCTGCATCTTCATTTGCCACCGTAAAACGTTGGAAACGAGAATTCAAACACCGCCACGGAAATTCAAAGTGGAAAGATCGGCTGCCAAGCTTATGGCCATTGTTTTTGGGATTGAGAAGGAATTTTATTCATCGACTACCTTCCCAAAAATACTACAGTGAATGGAGACTATTACACCGCATTGCTGGCAAGAGTGCGTCAAGTGGTTGTCGCGAAAAGGAGAGGCAAACTGGCGAAAGGAGTTCTGCCGTGCGATTCTGTAACCATCTCTCCGGGTGAAGTGAGCGTGGAGTGAGCTCATATATTAGATAGGTGGAGTGAGCTCATATACAACGTGTAACGTTAAATGCGCAAAACCTGAAAATAGTTTGACCAGAATAACGAGCAGAATTAATTGAACCACTTTTTAATATGGGTCACATTTTTCAAAAAATCTTCATTAAAAACGTTGTCGTGTCTATTTATTAATAGGTCAAGCAAGCCAATGTCAGCGCGGCGCAGCGGCCCGGTGACAAGTCCTCCCTCGGGAAAGCGTCGTCGTAGACGCAAGAAACGATCAGAATGGCCAGTAAAACTAAAACAGCACATAAAACCTTTACAATTTTTTTTAATGACTTATTTTCTCTCTGAAATAGGTCAATTTAATTAAAAATCAGTTGGGGTGTCTGAGGTTTTGTGCATTTAACGTTACACGTTGTATAGAATGAGTCATTCGCTAGGGATTAACACTATTAAGTACTCACTTCACTTATGATTTCACGGTGAGATTTTTACAGAATCGACCGGCTGTTTTTGCAGGAATGCACACTGCGCGAGTTGCAAGGCGTGCCCTCCCCGAGACAGGAATTGAAGAAATCAACCACCCACCCTACAGTCCAGACCTGGCCACTAGCGATTATTTCCTTTTTTTGAATTTGGAAAAGGACCTCCGAGGACGAAGATTTTCCAGTGACGAGGAAATTAAGGCGGCCGTAATCGAACATTTCGAAGGCAAAGACGGCGAATATTTTTTGACCGGGTTAAAAGCTCTTTTATAAAAATTTAAAAAGTGTATTGGAATACAAGTGTATTGGAGATTACATTGAAAAATATTTTTTTAATACATTTCTATCAGCATTTTTAATACCCTAAGCTCAAAACATTTCAGCCTCCCCTCGTAGATGCGTACCGCAAGGATTGGATCGAGGTAGAATCTAGAAAAGGATGCCTGGAAGGATTTGGGGGTGGCCTTTGCTCAGTAATTTACGACAGTGTACGCTAACTAAAATAATACCTACCTTGAATTTCGTATTCGTGTCCGTTAGATTTGGATCGTCATCATCATTTCAGCCGAAAGACGTCCACTGTGGGACTTAGACCTTTTTTTTTTTTTTTGTTTCGGGGTGGAAAATCCTCATGGATGTCCGCCGCCCTGGGGCGGGCGGCGGGGTCTGTCAGACTCTTACTGACTAAAAACCACCCCGGTGTTCCCTCTCTCACCTACGCCGGGGGTCGCGGGAACGAACGATACTTCCGCAACCCCCGGCTGGTGCTGGCCCGCTCCAGCGGGCCTCTCCTCGTGTCAGGGGGGGGAGTGAGGTGTTAAACTCCCCCCGCGACGTCTAAGAGGGGCGCGCGTGGAACACTACGCGCCGCCGCCTCGGGTCCTGATGTGTGGGGGGCGACGGACGTCCCCAAGTCCGTCGCCCCTGGACCCATTTATGGGGGCTGGAAGAGGGCGTTGTCCGCCCTCCGCCTACGCCCGGTGCGCCTGCTGCGGGCGGGGTGAGGGGATGAGATCTCCCTCTCCCTTTCCGCAGCCTCCTTCTGCGAGACGACTGTTTCGCAGAAGGAAACCACCGCGTCCCAGGACTCCTCGCTGCCGACCATAGACTCCACCACGGCCGGCAGCGATAGGTCACTGCCTACTCCTGAGATGAGAGCACGGCGCGGCTCCTCCCAAGCGGCACACTCTGCCAGCGTGTGCCGCGCCGTGTCCTCCCGGCAGTGGGACTTAGACCTCCCCCAAGTACGGCCACTTCGACCGGTTCTGTGCTTCCCGCGGATTCATCCAGCGGATTCCTACGCCCTTTACAAGGTCAACGGTCCGCCTTGTGGGAACCCTTCCAACGCTACCGATACGCGGTCGCCACTCCAGAACCTTTTGGCCCGATCGGCCATCTGTTCTACGAGCAATGTGCCTTAGCATAACCAGTAAAAACATGATCATAATAAAAAATAAAAAAACCACTAGGTAGGTATGCATCATACAGGTTCTCAACCAATTATTATGACTTAGGTAGTCAAAATAATGTAAAATATCTCTTTGTCTTCAGTCAAAGAAATAAATTGGTAGGTAATTCGCTAAGCAAAAATATTTAAACTTGAATTTTTACATTTCCAGCGAGACAATGGGATCCAGAGGCAGCAGAAAAAATGCTCAGAGATGTAAGTACCTACATACGTAGTTAACAAACTTGCAGGAAATCTCATTAAATTTAAAATTACAAGTCTTTCAAAGTATGCATATAATAAAAACACAAGGTTACGGAAAATCAACTACGTAATTAGGATAGGATAAGTACAAAATTATCAAAGCTGTAAAATGAAACCTGCCGGTCGATTCTGTAAACATCTCACCGTGAAGTGAGCACTTAATAGTGTTAATCCCTAGCGAATGACAGCTCACTCCACGCTCGCTTCACACAAGCTTTCACGGTGAGATGGTTACATAATCACACGGCTGCAGTGCGATTCTGTAACCATCTCACCGTGAAAACTTAGGTGAAGTGAGCGTGGAGTGAGCTGTAAGTGTCATCCCACCTGATACTAGGGATTGACCAAGCATACATTTACAATCATAATCGAGATTTTAATAATATTTTTGGGCTAATTCTATTGATCATTTTATTTAATCTCAACGCTCGTATTTTATTTGTCAAAATCTCAGTCAGAATCTCAATGTCGTATTTTTTTTTTTCTTTGACATATCATATAAAATAATCGAGTAATCCGGTGTAGGTACTTCATTATTTTTTTATTTTAAATCATAATGTGGCATCACAGCTGAAGTGGGAAAACGTCAACTAACTTTTGGAGGCCACTGTACATATATAAACTCACGCTTTCTTCCCGTGGGGGTAGGCAGAAACTACATTCCCCATAATATGTAAGTATAAAGTACTAGCAAGATCTCCTCAAGGTTAATAAACCATGGGGAAATGGAAGTTTACCGACCTACACTTGACCTGCGCACTACGTAACACAAAATTATAATACACGCTTCATAAAAAACACCTCAAGGCCATAGTTAAGCAACGCTTTCCGGCTGTTTTATGGCTAACAAAATACGAATCTATTTATAGATTTCATTAAGAAATGGCTGATACAAAAAATCTATTTTTACACATTTAAATATGGTAATTTATAGTAGCTTTAAGGCTCTCTCCCACAGGTGCATTATTATACAACGTGAAACGTTAAATGCGCAAAACCTGAAAATAGTTTGATCAGAATAACGACCAGAATTAATTGATCCACTTTTTAATATAGGTCACATTTTTCAAAAAATCTTCATTAAAAACGTTGCCGTGTCTATGTATTAATAGGTCAAGCAAGCCAATGTCAGCGCGGCGCAGCGGCTCGGTGACGACTCCTCCCTCGATAAAGCGCCGTCGCAGACGCAAGAAACGATCAGAATGGCCAGTACAACTAAAACAGCACATAAAACTTTTACAATTTTTTTAATGACTTATTTTCTCTGCGAAATAGGTCAATTGAATTAAGAATCAGTTGGGGTGTCGCATTTAACGTTACACGTTGTATATCTGTACATTCGTCTGAAATCGTCAACCCGTCTTAAGAAACTGTGGTGATCAACTGTGGTGCTCAATGCTCGTATTGCGTAATGCCTTCTCTGTATGAGAAGAGGCCTTTGCCCCTGAGTGGGACAATATTAGGCTGGAATCACTTCGACTTTTAAAAGCGAAAGTGAATGTGTCCCGGCTAAACTACCAAACCGATTTTGATGAAACAAACATTTTAATTTGCCTTGATGATGATTTCACGAAGCGTCATTTAGTCCCGTACAAAAAAATGACAAAATAACCTCTATCTATATTACTTTAAAAATATAAGCCGGTCGATTCTGTAAAAATCTCACCGTGAAATCATAAGTGAAGTGAGCACTTAATAGTGTTAATCCCTAGCGAATGACAGCTCACTCCACGCTCAGTTCACCCAAGCTTTCACGGTGAGATGGTTACAGAATCGCACGGCTGGTCGTATTTGAATGGACTCTAGTGTCGTATTATGTCATATTTTATAATGTAGATTGTAGGTAATAACCATATAATGTCTATTACCTGACCATTTACTGGTTTACGAATACATAAAATAAACGTAGACACTAGTATTTTAATGGTCAATAATAACCTATTTCAACGGCAATGATCTTAGGTCAGACCCAATAATATTAAGACTAAACAAAGTTGCTTATCTAGTGGCTACATAAGGTAGAATAATATTTATTGCTTTAAGAAAAGGGTTGAAGATTGATTGATATTCTTCAACTGTATTTAACTGATTAATGAACACATCATTGGTATGCAAATTGGAAACATACTATTTATGTACGAGTATATCTTGAACTCTTGAGTAGAAAAATTGATAGAGTTTCTATAGATTATTTTATAACGACAGGAAAAGCGATTTCGCTAAGAAAGAATCAGTTTTTTTTATGTTGGGTGGGTTCCAGTGGGTTCCATGGGAAGATTCATTTTCATTCATTCATTCATTCCATGATCCCTTGGTAAGACTGGTTATCAGACTTTCGAGCTTCTGACGACCTTTAACGACTGTTAAAGATCCACGAATGACAGCCGGCACCAACGGCTTAACGTGTTTTTTCCGAGGCACGGAGGGGTATTGGTATGTAAAGTTGATCACCCATCCGGGGACCAACCGCGCCAGGCGTAGGTTAACCTGATCAATTGACCCGTGCGGCTGCTACCTTAGCATAGTATATTAGATATAGCTACAAATAGAATATGAAACGAGTTTATGTACCTGTTTGAGGAAACTAGTTTGACTTGTAGCACTAACGGAATCAAACGTAGGCAGACAAATAATTCGTAAACGCTCCTATTTACGCACGAATGGCTTTATAGGTAATTTTTTTCACGATAGGTACGTAACCTTAATAGAAAAAAAATAGGGCAGCTATTTGGAAAACTTTATCAAATAAATAGAGACAGTTCACATGGCTTCATTCATGTGAACTGAAAAACGTTTTTTAATACCTTCACTCAATACGAGTAAATATTGAATTGTTCCGATCTGTCACCCTGCTTTGTCCCCCTCAGGAGGACAGCCGGTCGATTCTGTAAAAATCTCACCGTGAAATCATAAGTGAAGTGAGCAGTGTCAATAGGGTTAATCCCTAATGACAGCTTACTCCACGCTCACTTCACTCAAGTTTTCACGTTGTGATGGTTACAGAATCGCACGGCAGATCGGAAAAAAAAGTTTGATCTGTCCCCGTGTGTGTCAAATTCTCACCTTCTGGCACTGACTGTCAGTAAACGACAGAGCAAGACGTTTCAAAGCACAAATTGTTGTCTTGGTCTGTATTGCAACTAACTCATCGTTATCTTCACCAACCCACACTGTGCCCGCGTGATGGGTTACGACCCTCTCATAGCGGAGGCCTGTGTCCTAGCAGTGAGACCTTCTGATTATATAGGGTGACTGGTAATTAGTGATCGATACTTAAACACATGATTCTACTCATGACAACAAACAACTTTTACTATCGGACCAAATCCGAAATCGCGAAAAAAAAATCAGCTGTTCCCTACATTTTGACGACTCGTACGAACATAAATGTAGGGAACAGCTGATTTTTTTTTCGCGATTTCAGGTTTGGTCCCATAGTAAAAGTTGTTTGTTGTCATGAGTAGAATCATGTGTTTAACTATCGATCACTAATTACCAGTCACCCTATATGATTATGCATCGTTATCTTTGTCGTCAGTCTTTAGAAGGCTATTGCTGGATATATGCTTCTTGCATAGCACGCCATTTAACACGACTCTCGGCTACTTCCATCCAGCCACCTTGCAGAGACCATTGCTCTACCTAGCTTGGGAGCGCCCTACCTACCCTACGTTTACTGATTCGTGGTCTCTATTCAAGCTCACATCTGCCGCAACAGAAATCATCTGTTTTACGGCTTTCATGGCCGAGTTGAAGTGGCAATTGGCCCACTTCAACTTGCTTACTCTATGGGATGTGTCAATGACTTTGGTTGTTGTATCGGCTCACCTCAATAGTTAGGTACGTAGATAATATTGAAGGTTTTATAAACGATACGGGTCAAGGAGCCGCAATCCTGATAGTAGCTCTGCGAATAAACATATTTATCAAACAAACATAGGTCGTATGTTATACATGAGAAAATTAATACTAGAAAAAAGTTACAAGAAGTACTATGTACTTAAAAAGGTGTATAAAACTGTTTTTAGGAAAATATTTTTAAGTTATTTATTGCATCGTATGTCTCACGTGTCAAGACATAGGTACTTACAGCCGTGCGATTCTGTAACCATCTCACCGTGAAAGCCTGGGTGAAGTGAGCTGTCATTCCCTAGGGATTAACACTATTAAGTGCTCACTTCACTTATGAATTCACGGTGAGATTTTTACAGAATCGACCGGCTGCACCTACTAAATAAATCAAGTTTCATTAATTCGTTTTAAATTTTTGTATTGAATACAAAACTTTTATACATTGTTCGAACTTTGCCGAGGTCTCTGCCCTGTGTTTTTAGTTCAAAATTTTCCTCAAAACCTCAGGAGCGTACACATTTGCAAAATTCAAATGGACTTATCGGCTGTATCAGGTACAATAACAAAGGTAGTAATTTAATATCACATAGGTACCAATTACGACATATAGGAAGACATTCTGAAATCAGGCAACATCCCACAATGTCTGAAGTCCCGCCTATAACCAGTGTGTTCTGCCCACCAAGGAGTACGGTGCTGAGACGTGGATGCTCACGCAGGAGGCTGTGTATAGGGTGAGAGTTGCACAGAGAGTCATAAAGCGTTCCATGCTTGGCATAAGACTTGTAGACCGAGTTCCTAATGTCGAGATCCGAAGACGTATGAAGGTACTCGATATCGGAAAAAGGTGTTATCGAACCCAAATGGAGTTGGGCAGGACACCTTGTAAGGTGAAGTAATGGCAGGTAAGGCAGTCACTGAGTAGCGTCTAAAGACTGGAAGACGAAGTATCAGTCGTCTGCCTAAAGCATTAAGTCCGCCTTTGTACTTTTTTGTCCGAAAAGTTAAAATAAATAAATAAGGCAGACGGGTTACCAATATGTGGAAGAGAGACAAAGAGTTGCACTTGTGTGAACATACCGTTATACGCATAAAAAACACAAGATGTGCATATTATTGATATGTATTTATCAGTTGCATGCCAGAGGTCAACGGTGTTTTTGCAACCAGTTCAGTAGGATCCGAATATAAACACAGACGTTCCAAATATTCTTCAGTCCAAGAGTAATCGTCAGCAGTGTCTATATTTTTGTAATCATGTGGAAAATAATAAATCTATCTGCCTTCCTAATCGTTGCTCATGCAGCGTACGTAGAAGATTTTTACGGAGACTGGATCGAGGTCGCTTTTTATCCAGATCGTAAGCACTTCGTACCTGTGTGCATCCGCTTCTCGTTCACTAAAGGCACAGAAAATATGCAATGTACTTATTCTGATGGGAGAAACGTAAATATATTTGAAGTGTCTGCGGTAATGGCAACTGGAAGTTTAATGGACCGTCAACAGCTACCGATGACAGTGGTAGACACGCTCGCGGAAGTGATGCCGGCGTTAAACATCAGCGTCAAATGTGGAGACAAAGAAGTTAAAGTTAGTGACCGTGCTGTTATAAGGTTGGTGAACGAAGACTACTTCATTTTGTATAGTCATATTCGACCATCCATGGAACATACTCGCAGTGCGACAGAACAGAATTCAGCAATGCTTTTTGCTAGAAAAGTCGTGTCTGCAGATGAATTACATAATGTTATGACGAGTATTGAAGATCTCAAGGACAGACGAGGAGCCCAGATGTGTAAGACAGAAAATTATTATGGATTCAATAGTACTGAACACGTAGTTGGTAATGAATGATTGATAAATTAATGAGAAATAATTGCTACGTCAACATGTCTGAATAATGTCTCCAATAAATGCCTCATTAAGATTTGTGCATATTTAATCCTGTATTTTTGTTTGGCCCGTGTTAAGCCTATGTTATACCACTCATTCCACTTTTCCCGCGGGGTAATTGCCTAACATACTAACAGTAACAATGGCTTTCATTTTGACAGTTCAACAACATTCATTGCGTTATTTACGCTGTTGAACAGACACATTTTTCGAACATATGGAGCAATTGATTAGCAATATGCTTCAAAATGATTCAAATTGAGAGTAATAGTGTGTTACGCAATTAGGGTGCTGATATACTGCGACTGTGGGTCAATCCTGTATTACTTTATAAGTTTATAATATACGAGTTTGATTGGGGTTAACTAACTTATTTTGGTTTAGTCAAAAGTTTTTCTTGGTATAGTTATTATTAATCCCGAATTACACAGAGCAGCACATAAATACAATTAAATACAATTAAATTATATAATATATAATTTTACTGAAGTTAATAATACAAAATATTTTGCATCGAATTACAACTTTGAATTGCTCTCCTTTGAAGTACGTGATTTGCAGTTTCGATAGTGTTTGTTGCGGCAGTCGGTGTATCAGTGGCGCGTGCGAGAGGGACACTAGCGACACTGGGTTCCGATACATTTCCAACTACCGGGCATATCTACAACGTGTAACGTTAAATGCGCAAAACCTGATAATAGTTTGATCAGAATAACGAGCAGAATTAATTGAACCACTTTTTAATATAGGTCAAATTTTTCAAAAAATCTTCATTAAAACGTTGCTGTGTCTATTTATTAATAGGTCAAGCAACCCAATGCCAAGAAACGATCAGAATGGCCAGTAAAACTAAAACAGCACATAAAACCTTTACAATTTTTTGAATGACTTTATTTTCTCACTGAAATAGGTCAATTGAATTAAAAATCAGTTGGGGTGTCTGAGGTTTTGCGCATTTAACGTTACGCGTTGTATATCTATGACGGCCGTCGTATCGCTAAAAGTTATTTCTTCTAGACAACCACCAAACACCCGCCTCCTGTGTAACCGATCGATCATCACGACTTTAGTTCAATCACTCGTCAGTAGATGGCATTACTGATTGCTCACTCCACCCAGTTTTCACGGTGATATTTTTACAGAATAAATCGGCTGTAGGGCGAATCAGAGCGAATTAATTAGGGTTCCGTACCCAAAGGGTAAAAAAGAACCCTATTACTCCCGCTCCGCTGTCCGTCCGTCCGTCTGTCACCAGGCTGTATCTCATGAACCGTGATAGTTAGACAGTTGAAATGTTCACAGATGATGTATTTCTGTTGCCGTTATAACAACAAATACTAAAAAACAGAATAAAATAAATATTTGAGGGGGTCCCATACAACAGAAATGATTTTTTTTTTTGCCGTTTTTATAGATAATGGTACGGAACCCTTCGTGCGCGAATCCGACTCGCGCTTGGCCGGTTTTTTCTTTTATTCGGATGTAATAAACATTTGATCCCTATTGGAGACTTGGAGAGAGACTTAAACAAAAACTTTCAAACCATAATATTTATTCCTCAGAAAAAAAATATCTGACTATTCAAAAAGCAACCGTTAGTTAGGATGTATTTATATGTATAAAATATTCAACAGCCTTCCACTAGCGCTTTTATTAGAGCTCTACAAACTTGCCATTAAATATCATAATAATCATAACAAAAGATAGAGCTGCCCATATCACTACATAGTATAAAACATCGTCGCTTCCCTGTCTGTCTGTCCCTATATATGCTTAGATCTATAAAACTGCGCAACGGATTTTGATGCGGTTTTTTTTAATAGATAGAGTGATTCAAGAGGAAGGTTTATATCTATAATACATGCATAATATAGTTGAGAAACACTGATAATTTTAGAGGTTTCTAATGTGATGTCGTAAATAAACACATTTTTTGCGCTTACATTGTAAACGCTGGCTGAACCCGTCGAGATAGATCATAATAATGTACTACTGTATTGTATACCTTAAAAAGATCTACAAAAAAGTCCGCGATGGTATATGTCTATCTCTTAGGGTTAGGGATAATCCACAATAACCATTTTTTATCCTATACTTTTTACGAGAAATAGTGGCTCTAAAATTATCAGTTTCTCCATTGCACCCGTGCGAAGCCGGGGCGGGTCGCTAGTTTGAAATAATTTTGAGTACTTTTTAACAAAACTTAAAGAGAGGTCTTATTTAGCGTCCCGTCTAAGAATTATATTACATTTTCAGTCCCAGGCATGGCGAGAGAAGTGGGGCATCGACACAACTCTTGAGACATGGCAGGCTCCAGAAGTTCTACTGAAACACTTCCCTAGCGGAAGCACCGGCTTCGATAAAGAAGGATCACCAAGTGAGTTCTCTTTCGTTCTTCAATCCGCTCGCTGTGTAGTGGTGGCCCAGACGAGTGGTTTTGACCCTGACTTGCATGTCCTATGTATGTATGGTTTCGAAGTAACTTATTTCATCATCGCTGCTCTAAAAACGGTGATAGAAAACATCGCGGGGAAACCGGATCCTATACCCAAAAAATCCGAAGACATGAAAACCACCAACCCGCACTGTCCTGCGTGGTGGATTATGATCAGTGATAGGAATAGGTAGTGCCTATTTGCCTAAACTTCGAAGAACAGAGACAAGAAACGGAGACTTCCTTAGGACTAAATTTTTTCCGGGACATCTGTCCCGAAATCAAGGAAGTCTAAGAAAACAAGGAATCTAAGGAAGTCTTCGTTTGTTGTCTCTGTTCTTCGAAGTTTAGGCAAATAGGCACTACCTATTCCTATCACTGATTATGATTGACGGCACGGCTGACGCAGTGGTTAAGCGATTGACTGCTGCGCAGCGTGTCGCGGGTTCGATTCCCGCACGCAACAAATATTTGTATGACCTACAAGTGTGAGTTTCAATGTTTGTAAACGCACCCGCAATACAAGAGAAATTCCTAGTGTGGGGAAACGTTTTAATTTTTTTTTATTATAAAATAATCATGGCAAAGTCCCTCTCACTGAGAGGAGATCTATGTCCTATTTCTCAGCAGTGGGAATATTATAGGTTGATTATGCTAATCCCCTCGCTTGGTTTTACATAAACCTAAGCAGACTCTGATTTATTCCTAAAATGCTGTTGAATAATACAGTGACCTCGCTTTATTAAATTATCTTCGTGGTCCAACAACATCAAATTAAGTAATACCATTAAACCGACTTCCTACAACAAGTGAACGTGTATTTTGACTAAACGGGCTCATTAGTTTTTACTATAAGATTATAACTACTTCGAGCCGAAACTAATTTTTCCTCTTTAACTACTCGTGTTATAGTTAATTAGCAATATCCTGCCGACCGAATTTCGGTCACGGCGGCAAATCTCAACGGCGATTAGCCAGGTACGCAGAAGATACAAGCACAAGTACACAAAGCACAAGCAAAACACAAGTGCACAAGTATGTGCGTAAAAATACGTGCGATATAGTCCGATGAGACGGCACGACCGGGGAGAGATCAGAGATCAGCCGCTCGATTCTGTAAAAGTCTCACCGTGAAATCATAAGTGAAGTGGGCACTTAATACTCATAATGCCTAGCGAATGACAGCAGCACGGTGAGATGGTTACAGAATCGCACGGCAGAGCCCTAATTGTGTAACACTTTCAATCACACTCGGAGAGTTTTGAAGGATATTGATATATAATTGGATATTGATTGTGTGTTACGCAATTACCCCGCTGGACCAATGACTTTACGTGCTTTCCGAGCCCAGGATGGTGTTAGTTCTTTCTATGTTTATTCAATTCAGGAGTCCGCATTCGAAAGTTTGTCTCACGTAGGCCGGGCCCCTCACATTTTGATGCGCGCGCGTCGGTTACGAAACATCTGGGTCATTGTCACTATTACTCGCACACAGCAGAGTTACGCGACATGAACTTCCCCTCAATTTCTTCATACTAAAACCTTGGCCTTGACTACTCACTAGTGGTTAGGCTAGGAAATTACATCGAAAGGAGCTAAGAATAGAATAATACCTACATCTATTTTCGTCATCATCATATGCCTAGCCTTTTCCCAACTATGTTGGGGTCGGCTTCCAGTCTACCAGCAGCCGAATACCAGTGTATTATATGGAGCGACTGCCTATCTGACCTCCACAACCCAGTTACTAGGTAATACGATACCCATTTGTAAGACTGGTTGTGAGAATAATACATCTATTTTCTTGGGACGAAACAAAACCACTTTTTGCCTGCAGCGGTAGTTCTGCATGGAACTTGATGATACCCGAACAAAGCGTAAGCTTGCGCTTTGCGCGAAGCGCAGGCTTCGAATAATCGTGCCTTTAATTTCGTGCAGGGCAATTGGTATGCTCGCACGCACCGCCTGCTCTACAATATTTTAGTCGTGAATCCCCGTTAGATACCTCTCGTCGTAATCTACTAACATACATTATATAAATAAAAATTACCTATAACCTATGTTGTTCATAGGTAAGCGCATCACTTGAAAACGTCAGGACCGATTTGATTATTTTTCAAGGCTGATTTTTCAGTACCTAATCGGATATCTCTTAACTGAAGAGTAAATATTGCGGTTTGACAGCTTTTGTATAGAAAATATGTCAAACTGTCATATTTATTCTTCAGTTAAAAGTTATCTGACTATTGTAAAATCAACCCCTAGGGCTGATTTTTCCAACGCCAGATAATTCTCGTTGAGTAATAATTTAGAATTTTTGACAGCTCTTCCATAGAAAATCTGTCAGACGTCAATTTTATTTCCACGAATAAAAATTACCTGTCGATTGTAAAATCAACCCTTAAATGTGTGAAATGTTCGTAATAGTCCGAAAAAGGTGTTTAGAGATTATATTAAAAACTGAAAGTGATTTTTTTATATGAGATTTTTGTAAAACTCAAGACCATTTAAGGTCACAGCTCATTACAGCCACCCGGTCCACTCGTTGTCGACAGGTGGGCCACGGGTGGACGCCGCGTTATCACCAATAAATGTCGCGCGGTCAAACAGTGGACCTCGCGTCGTCAACCAGTGGACCCCCGCGGTCAACGAGTGGACGCCGCGTGGTCAACGAGTGGACGTCGCTTGTTCCACGAATTTTCGAGTAGTCTATTAAGAGCGTTAACGCCAAATCCGCGGCACCAAGTTTAGGTAATTGCAGTGCGCTTTGCACTCACACAGATGCGCGCGTGTCTGTGTGCGTAGAGTTGGTGTGCTCTCTGTCATTATAGTCAAACTAACCCATGTTGATCCGTTGAGTTATGTATAATGATAATTGTTTAACCGTTAGTTGATTTTTATTTACTAATCTTATTTTTATTACAACCTTGTGAAATAAATAGGCAGTTTTGGATACTTTATAAAGTATATATATACTAATCAGGGGTGAAAAGTTAGAAATGTAGTACAAATGTAAAGTCCTACAACGATTAATATTATATTAGGTCATCCCACTTCCAGTGTCATATTTTTTTATTATTATTATTTTACAAAAACTGACTACTATATTATATAACCTTGTGACACTAATCAATAATCTCCACCACTATTAATCACTCGCTCCCAGACTGCTGGCAAATCTTGAACACCATTTAAAGTACCACTTTCATTTAATTCATCAATAATGCTCTTTAGTTTAATATCTAACTTCTTTTTGCTATTGTATCGAGTACCCGACAATTTCCTCTTCACATGGCCAAAACAATTGAAATCACAAGGATTCATATCCGGGGAATATGGCGGCTGAATAATTTCAATCCATCCTTTTCTTCAATTAAATTCTGAACTATTTTTGATTTGTGCGGTCTGGCGTTATCATGTAAAATTATAGGAGTCGTTATATGATGTTCGTCTGCCCAAATAGGAATATTTTCTTCTAAAAATGACTTATATCGCTCTCCAGTCATACATAGTTGTATTTTCATCATAAGTTCTCCAAAAAGCTATGCCTCTGACATCCATAGGTACTATTAGTAGTATTTTTCGTTCATGTAGCTCTACACATGGTAAATGTTCAGCTGAAGTGCCCGGTTCCACCCAACATCGTGACTGATGTCTTTGACGAGGAGTATAAAATTCGACCCAAGTTTCATCAAGGCATATGAATCTATTAAGTATATTTTTCTTACGGCTATACCACGATTAATGGCTAAGCGCAGTTTCATAACGAAACTCCTTCTGATCCGTGTTCAGAGTGTGGGGCACCCACACTGCACTTTTATTGACCAGACATAAATCCTCCGTGAGTACTCTATGTATAGTGGAATGAAGCCGTTTGTAATGCTTGCGAGTTTTCCTGAATTTTCATTGTTATTTCACTGAGTTTTTCTTTTTGTTTAGTCTGAAAATAACATGTAGGTATAACATAGTGACACAAACCGTAAGCATCGTGTCCGGCGGTCGATTGTCGGCTTGAGACACAACAATGTTTTATTTGTGCTAAAATATGTATATAATGACCAAGTAATTCTTACAAGATTCCCTGCGTCAGGATCTTGAGATGAAGTCGTTTCTAATGCTTGCGAGTTTTCCTGAATTTTCAGTGTTATTTCACTGAGTTTTTCTTTTTGTTGAGCCTGAAAATAACATGTTGGTCGGTTTGTGTCGGTTAGTGACACAAACCGTAAGCATCGTGTCCGGCGGCCGATTGTCGGCTTGAGACAAAACAATGTTTTATTTGTGCTAAAATATGTTCACAAATGTCCAAGTCATTCTTACAAGATTTCCTGCGTCAGGATCTTGAGTTGGAACCGTTTCTAACGCCTGCAAGTTTTCCTGAATTTCCAGTGTTTTTTCAGTGACTTTTTCTTTTTGTTGAGTCTGAAAATAATATGCAGAGTATAATATGAAGTGACACAAACCATAAGAAGCACCACGACAGGCGATCGATTGTCGGCTTGAGATAAATAAATAACGCAGAAATGTCTTATTTAGTTTTGGTTTAATAGGTGCTAATTCAAAATAAAGGAAACACGTGTCTGTTTAGTTTATATAAAATCTCAAAAATTGCCATAAAATATAAAGAAGTAAAAAAAATAAAACTTACAACAGCATTTTGAAATATTTGAACTTCTCTTTTCTGCCTATAACAACGAATCGGATATTAATTTTATCTTATTACTACTGTGTTTCATAAAAATACCCAGACAAAAAGTAATTTAAAAAAATTATATTGACTTCAGAAAGTAGTAAGTATAATATTGTTTCTTATGGTTTACTAATTACACCTAATATAGATATTTTTTTTATAAGTAGAGAACCCACCTCGTTTCAGTGGTATATTCTCAACTATCCAAAACTGACAACCCCAGAATGGTCAATTCAGTTTATGAGATTATAAGACAGAATAAACGCAAATTATTACGAATTCTACCCCCGTGTAAGAAAAATATGAATTGGCTATAACCTGTTACATAGTTAAAAAGTGGCTCCTCGGTAACTTACCTTTTAGCTTCATCAGCCTTGGAAAAATTTTCATATTTTTTTCTTTTTATTCCCGTATAGCGCCTTTTGTTAGCCATATCTAAAAAAAAGTAAAATCGAAACATACATAAAGAAGTCTAATTTAATCTTCTTAAGTTAATTGAATACCATTACATTAAAATATGTACTCACCAAAGTTCTGTAATATAATAAAAATATATTATAATAAAAAGTATCAATATGTCCCAGTCGCGCTAAAAACTCGCGAAAGTACGATAATATTTTACGCGACACGCAGCGATGGGAGCGACACACGTCCTGTCTCTGAAAGGCCTCAGCCGGCAATGAGCGGTGGCGTGAATCCGCGCCGATTATATAGCAATACTAAATAATTCATAGTAAAATAAACATATAAGTTATTAAAAAAATATTTGAACCATGTTTTAGAACATAAATGTCTTAATTTACTAGGTCTAAAAGAAAATATAAATATTTCAGATTTCAACCTAAACTAACACGTATAATATCTCGAAAAGTGGCTACAATTGACACTTTTGAATATACTTTTCTTGAATGAAAACTTACAGTAATCGTGTTTTTTTTTCAGCCATGCACTAAAAAATGTTCTTATTTTTTATAAAGTAATGTTGTAATAAGTTTGTCATATATGGTTTTACTAATATCTAGCATCTGCTTAGACCGTCGATCGCTAGTTTTAAAAAAGGCTTGCATAAAAATGGTTCTGATGAGAAAACTAAACAAAAAATTGAAAATGTTTTTCAGCCATGCACTAGATTATAAAATTCCCAATAATATGACGTCAATATCTCATCTATAAATTAAACACATTATGGTTTTATTGTCCGTCGGAAATCATCAATTTTGACTCCAGCATGGCTCTAACGCATGAACCCTCTTAACAATTGGCACTAGGTCTACACGTATGTTTCGTAATGTCAATTTTTACAAACCGTGAATTGAATGAAGGGATGGTGGGGAGCGGCGCATTGGTAGTAAAGTTGTGTTGTGTTGTATTTATTTATAGTATTTTTAAGTTATATTATTATAGTATTGTATTTGTGATAATTTTGTATGTATTAGTTTATAAGTTTGTTTGTAGTAGTATGTAGTAGTATGTATTGTTTTTTCTATGGGCCTTAGTTGCCTGAAATAAAGGAATAAATAAATAAAAATAAATAAATTGCCAACGTATCGTCCTCGCGTGAATCATTCGGGCAGCGCGCGGTCCACTCGGGATCCGCACGTTGGCAATGCGCAGTCAACGCAAGGCAAGCATGCGAGCAGCGAGTTGTCACCGAGTGGTCCACCCGCCGCCCGCGCGTGGAGGGCTTACTACCGAGGCGATCCGGTGACGCTACGGAGTTTATGTAGTGAGCGCATACCCATACAAGTCCATATAAAGAATACTAGCCGCAGGAGGCGAGGCGGTGCGGAGGCGAGCGGTGTAATGAGCTGTGACCTTAACGCGACATGACACGACGTTGTCCTGCCCTTCGGGTCAGCTACCGGGCAAAGATACATTGTACCCAGAACCAATTTCTTTTTGCCCATTTAGCCTCCAGATTATTGGATTTTCGGCCAGCTATCAGCAGGTGTCAGGGACATGAACGCGCAACCCGTTACAAGGGATTCAGGATTCTGGACGCCCCTGCGTAGATTTAAATATTCTCGTAATTTAAAACAAAAATGCCGTTTCATACGAAAGTGCAATAGTGCACAAATGCGGTCAAAATGTAGTTCCAACCTTTAGTTTTATAACTTGTATTGTATGTTTAACTTACTATCAACGTTATTTGTTTTCAGTAATCATTGTCCCGTTCGTGGGGTTGGATGTGTGGGGTCTCCTGCACTCCGTGACTAAGACCGACGTCATCCGCATGATCCTCAGGCACCTGGAAAACTACCTCGCGACCGCCAGGAAGCAGGCGGAGAAGCATGGTCCGGCTGCGCTGAAGGTTCGTTATATCACTGTATAATCGGTCACAATTCAGCACCCTAATTGCGTAACACACTTTCAATATTACTATCTGAATCATTTTGAAGGTTATTGCTAATCCATTGCTTCTTTTTTTCCCCTTAGTAATTGTCCCACTCCTGGCCAAAGGTCTCCCCCTATTTTTTCCACTTTTATTTATGCTGTGCCTTCTCCGTCCAATCGGTTAGGGACGACTCTGCCTCGGTGACGACGCCCGTCTTCAGGCACCCACTGTGACAAACTCGCTTCATATCATCATCATCTGCCTAGCCTTTTCCCAACTATGTTGGGGTCGGTTTCCAGTCTAACCGTATGCAGCTGAATACCAGTATTTCACATGGAGCGACTGCCTATCTGACCTCCACAACCCGGTTACTGGGTAATACGATACCCCTAGGTAAGACTGGTTGTCAGACTTTTGGGCTTCTGATCACCCGTAACGACTGTCAAAGATCTACGAATGACAGCCGGGACCAATGGCTTAACGTGCTTTCCGAGGCACGGAGGGGTCTCGGTATGTAAAGATGGTCACCCATCCACAGACCAACCGCGGCAAGCGTAGCTTAACCTGATCGATCGACCTGTGCGGCTGTTATTATTTAGCCACGGTCCCCTCCACAAGCTTGCTTCATATGTTGGAAAAATTTGTCTGCTCAACAAACTAAATAACGCAATGAATGTTGTTGAACTGTCAAAATGAAAGACATTGTCATTTTAAATGAGTTACGCAATTACCCCGCCGTATAGAATCACTTGTAGAGATTTCTTACACAACATTTTATGACTGATCTCCAGGTGACTGTGGTCTTTGATCTGGAAGGCTTCAACATCAAACAGTACGCGTGGAAACCGGCCGCTGAGATGGTGTTCACACTGCTGCAGCTGTACGAAGCCAACTACCCCGAGATCTTGAAGATCTGCTACATTATTAATGGTAAGTGTTCATTTTATACAGTTTATAAAAATAAGATTCCCGTTCTTGAATCTTGGGGCAGAGTCGAGACTTGCGGGGTAATTGCATAACAGACTATCAGTAGCAATGGCTTTCATTTTGACAGTTCAACAACATTCTTTGCGTTATTTACGTTGTTGAGCAGACAAATTGTTCGAACATAAGAAGCAATGGATTAGCAATATCCTTCAAAATGACTTAGATTGTGATTGATACTGTGCTACGCATTTAGGGGTAGTGAGTTTAGGACCCAATGTTATTATTATTATATGACAACATTAAATGCAACCGCACATCAGTGGTAAAAATTGCCACTGACAGCCTTATGTCGTAGCAGCAAGGGCGATTTTCGTAACGCAAGTGTTGCCAGTGATGTTAGGTGTGACTTATTGATATGTATCGACACAATATGCCCAGAGAAGTAGAGATTACGATCATGAAAAAATCGCAATAATTTTCCGGATTGCATGAACTTTGAGTAGGTACCTACTAGTACCTACTGTAATGGGTAGGTAAATTGCATTGTAGACGAAACTTGTCAATCTCAATATTTTGCTTGGAATTGTAAAAAATGTGGTTCTACCCGTCTGCTGAAAGAAACCACAAGAACTATCAGATTTTTTGTATTTGCTCTTTGCTTCTTGTAATTCCATCTTCTTTTCCATTCCAGCGCCAAAAGTATTCTCCCTAGCATTCTCAGTGATCAAGAAGTTTATGCACGAGTACACGATCTCCAAGATAAAGATCTTCAGCTCCGACGCCAAGAAGTGGCAGCCACAGGTGCTCACCATGATCGACAAAGAGCAGCTGCCGCAACACTATGGCGGGACCATGGTCGACGAGAATGGGGATCCGAGATGTGCGCTTATTGTAAGTTAATTGTGTAACTGGAATTTAGATTTTTTGTACTTATGGGACTGTTCATTTTTACGTAAGACTATTTCAACTAATGTCTGACCCCTGCTCCCCCTACGTAAGAAAAAAATAAGACTTAAATGAACTACGTAAGATTAGTATCTAGAATAATCTAAACCCCTCCCATCCTCATGTAAGAAGAAATAAGACTTTTTCGGACTCCTCCCCCTCCCCAAATCGTCTTACGTAATTAATGAACAGCCTCTGTGTATCTAAATATCTTTTAGCTATTGGTCAGGATTTCAGGTTGTTCTACTGCTCACGGAATAAAAGGAGGATTATGAAATAGGCATTGTTACATCAGATACAGTCCTTAGGACATTTAACACAACAGCCGTGCAATTCTGTAACCATCTCACCGTGAAAACTTGGGTGAAGTGAGCGTGGAGTGAGTCGCCAATAGTGTCAATCTCTAGCATCAGCATGACTCACAGCTCACTCTAAGCTGACTTCACCTTAGTTATCACGGTGAGATTTTTCCAGAATCGACCGACTGTTTCCTCAAAAAACCTTTTTCGCTCTTTTTCTTTTCTTTTTAAAGTAAGTCATACTTACGTTCATCTTCCTCTTTGCAGGTAAAGCCCGGTGGTAAAGTTCCTAAAAGCTACTACTCTAGCAACCAGACCTTCGACTCAGAGAAGGAATTCAAGCGAGTCACAATCAAGACTGGAGAGAAGCACGTCATCGACCTGCTGTGTTCAGACAATGACAGTGTTTTAAAGTGAGTTACACCTTCGTACCAGCACCCTAATTGTGTAACTATCATTTTCTCAATCTCATTCATTTTGCAAAATACTTCATATTAGTATATGCTACATGTTCGAAAAATTTGTCTGCTCAACAACTTAAATAAATCAATGAATGTTGTTGGACTGTCAAAATGAAAGCCCGCCGCTTACGTCCAAGAGGATCAAACCAATTCAAATAAATGTTGCTCTTTCCTATGGATACCAGTTACATGTCGATTCGTAACCAACCAGTCCAGTTGAAAACCAGTGTCACGCACTAGTTGTCTGGCATTTATGCTGAATTGCCTATTTGATACACACATCATCATCTGCCTAGCCTTTTCCCAACTATGTTGGGGTCGGCTTCCAGTCTAACCGGATGCAGCTGAATAGTAATATTTTGCATGGAGCGACTGCCTATCTGACCTCCACAACTTAGTTACTGGGTAATACGATAACCCTAGGTAAGACTGGTTGTCAGACTTTCGGGCTTCTGACTACCCGTAACGGCTGTCAAAGATCTACGAATGAAATATTTGATACACACAATGCTGTTATAAATCAGGTTTTTTTTTTTGTGTGCCTGTCCAAAAATAGTATTTCCTGTCCTTAAAAAAGGTGACACACCTACACCTATTAGATCTTCTTCTTCTTCTTCTTCTTCGTGTCACTGGCACGACAGTTATTTAAACTTTGTTGCCCCAAAACCCTGCTACTTCTACGGTGTTATCGGTGGAAGCGCAGGGGTCACTTCGACTGCATGTTATGGAGCACAAAGCGCAGGATAGGATGTGAAGCATATTCCCAATTACATCATAAACACTCACCTACACTATTTTTTCAATAAATTAATACGTTTATCATTTCAGATGGGAGTGCGGAGTAGACCACCACGACATAAAGTTCGTAATCAAGCGTCGCGACGAGGAAGGCAACGAGACCGTCGTGCACGGACCCAGGAAGGTCACGGAGGGGCCCACAGACGTCGGCGTCCTGGCCGTCACTGGACCCGCCACTTGTAAGTTGGAACATTTTCTAAACTTATATTTTAAAAACACGAGACCTAAGTTGCATTTAGTACTTACTACATAGGTACTTAATTTTGAAAAACTATCTGTGGCCCAAACCATCAATTTGAACCACAGTTCTAACGAAGCCGTTAAATTTTCTGTCAGTCTATTTGCTTCAGCTAACCTCCGAAACGGCTGGACCGATTATGACGGGACTTTTACTGGCAGATAGTTGATGTTATAAGGAGTAACTTAGGCTATTTTTATTTTTTTTTAAATAATTGAGAGTTCCGCTCAAAAATTTAAATCCCATGAAATCCAATTTGTTTTCCGACATGCTCGCGAACGAAGTCCCGGGCACAGCTGGTTTGAAATAAAGAAAGTCAGTTCATTGTCTATTTGAACAAACCATAATGACAACGAGCGTAATGCTCAACAATTTCTTATGTTCATTCGGGAGAGTGTTAGAAAGGTACAAATACATGGCATAGCACTTTTTGTGTTATAAGACCTATTAAGGTCCCTCTAGTGCCCCTTCTTGCACGACTTTTCTTTTGTTTGATACTGGCGCCGATTCCCTTATTCACAAACTAAACAAAATTTAAGAGCGTTAACGCCAAATCCGCGGCACCAAGTTTAGGTAATTGCAGTGCTCTTTGCACTCACACAGATGCGCGCGTGTCTGTGTGCGTAGAGTTGGTGTGCTCTCTGTCATTATAGTCAAACTAACCCATGTTGATCCGTTGAGTTATGTATAATGATACTTATTTAACCGTTAGTTGATTTTTATTTACTATTCTTATTTTTATTAGGTACAACCTTGTGAAATAAATAGGCAGTTTTGGATACTTTATAAAGTATATATATACTAATCAGGGGTGAAAAGTTAAAAATGTAGTACAAATGTAAAGTCCTACAACGATTAATATTATATTAGGTCATCCCACTTCCAGTGTCATATTTTTTTATTATTATTATTTTACAAAAACTTACTACTATACTATATAACCTTGTGACACTAATCAATAATCTCCACCACTATTAATCACTCGCTCCCAGACTGCTGGCAAATCTTGAACACCATTTAAAGTACCACTTTCATTTAATTCATCAATAATGCTCTTTAGTTTAATATCTAACTCCTTTTTGCTATTGTATCGAGTACCCGACAATTTCCTCTTCACATGGCCAAAACAATTGAAATCACAAGGATTCATATCCGGGGAATATGGCGGCTGAATAATTTCAATCCATCCTTTTCTTCAATTAAATTCTGAACTATTTTTGATTTGTGCGGTCTGGCGTTATCATGTAAAATTATAGGACTCGTTATATGATGTTCGTCTGCCCAAATAGGAATATCTTCTTCTAAAAATGACTTATATCGCTCTCCAGTCATAGTTGTATTTTCATCATAAGTTCTCCAAAAAGCAATGCCTCTGACATCCATAGGTACTATTAGTAGTATTTTTCGTTCATGTAGCTCTGCACGTGGTAAATGTTCAGCGGAAGTGGCCGGTTCCACCCAACATCGTGACTGATGTCTTTGACGAGGAGTATAAAATTCGACCCAAGTTTCATCAAGGCATATGAATCTATTAAGTATATTTTTCTTACGGCGATACCACGATAAATGGCTACGCGCAGTTTCATAACGAAACTCCTTCTGATCCGTGTTCAGAGTGTGGGGCACCCACACTGCACTTTTATTGACCAGACATAAATCCTCCGTGAGTACTCTATGTATAGTGGAATGAAGCCGTTTCTAATACTTGCGAGTTTTCCTGAATTTTCAGTGTTATTTCACTGAGTTTTTCTTATTGTTGAGTCTGAAAATAACATGTAGGTATAACATAGTGACACAAACCGTAAGCATCGTGTCCGGCGGTCGATTGTCGGCTTGAGACACAACAATGTTTTATTTGTGCTAAAATATGTATATAACGACCAAGTAATTCTTACAAGATTCCCTGCGTCAGGATCTTGAGATGAAGCCGTTTCTAATGCTTGCGAGTTTTCCTGAATTTTCAGTGTTATTTCACTGAGTTTTTCTTTTTGTTGAGTCTGAAAATAACATGTAGGTATAACATAGTGGACACAAACCGTAAGCATTGTGTCCGGCGGTCGATTGTCGGCTTGAGACACAACAATGTTTTATTTGTGCTAAAATATGTTTACAAATGTGTTTCATAAAAATACCCAGATAAAAAGTAATTTAAAAAAATTATATTGACTTCAGAAAGTAGTAAGTGTAATATTGTTTCTTATGGTTTACTAATTACACCTAATATAGATATTTTTTTTTATAAGTAGAGAACCCACCTCGTTTCAGTGGTATATTCTCAACTATTCAAAACTGACAACCCCAGAATGGTCAATTCAGTTTATGAGATTATAAGACAGAATAAACGCAAATTATTACGAATTCTATCCCCATGTAAGAAAAATATGAATTGGCTATAACCTGTTACATAGTTAAAAAGTGGCTCCTCGGTAACTAACCTTTTAGCTTCATTAGCCTCGGCTAAATTTTCATATTTTTTTCTTTTTATTCCCGTATAGCGCCTTTTGTTAGCCATATCTAAAAAAAAGTAAAATCGAAACATACATAAAGAAGTCTAATTTAATCTTCTTAAGTTAATTGAATACCATTACATTAAAATATGTACTCACCAAAGTTCTGTAATATAATAAAAATATATTATAATAAAAAGTATCAATATGTCCCAGTCGCGCTAAAAACTCGCGAAAGTACAATAATATTTTACGCGACACGCAGCGATGGGAGCGACACACGTCCTGTCTCTGAAAGGCCTCAGCCGGCAATGAGCGGTGGCGTGAATCCGCGCCGATTATATAGCAATACTAAATAATTCATAGTAAAATAAACATATAAGTTATTAAAAAAATATTTGAACCATGTTTTAGAACATAAATGTCTTAATTTACTAGGTCTAAAAGAAAATATAAATATTTCAGATTTCATCCTAAACTAACACGTTTAATATCTCGAAAAGTGGCTACAATTGACACTTTTGAATATACTTTTCTTGAATGAAAACTTACAGTAATCGTGTTTTTTTTTCAGCCATGCACTAAAAAATGTTCTTATTTTTTATAAAGTAATGTTGTAATAAGTTTGTCATATATGGTTTTACTAATATCTAGCATCTGCTTAGACCGTCGATCGCTAGTTTTAAAAAAGGCTTGCATAAAAACGGTTCTGATGAGAAAACTAAACAAAAAATTGAAAATGTTTTTCAGCCATGCACTAGATTATAAAATTGCCAATAATATGACGTCAATATCTCATCTATAAATTAAACACATTATGGTTTTATTGTCCGTCGGAAATCATCAATTTTGACTCCAGCATGGCTCTAACGCATGAACCCTCTTAAGTTCAGTGCATCTTTTTCTTTCTATTTCATTAAGAAAAGGACAGAAGATAAATATTAGTTTAGTCCTGTCAACAAGGTTGACAGCAAAGTTTGTGAACAAGGGAGCCGGCGCCAGTGGTCTTCTGGGCCCGTCAGTCAGATTGTGCCTTTCGGAGAGCACTCATCAAAATCATGAAACCGTCAGTAAAAAGCTATGTGCTTGCAATTTTATGGATATACTAGCTTCATTTTTTGCTCTCCCGTCCCACCCCGTCACATTGTATCGCCTAACCGCGCTATTACCTACTTCGTATTCGCTTAACGTTATTTCGTTTTTTTCTTTTTGCTCGGCTCCTAAGAGTAGCGTGATGTTATATAGCCTTTAGCCTTCCTCAAGAATGGGGCTTACAATCTGACTGGTAGTTCCAGAGATTAGTGCCTTCAAACAATCAAACCAACTCTTCGGCATTATTATTAGTATAGGTTTTATCATTTTTATCCCTTCCAACAGATTCAGTGATATTCGACAACAAGAGCGCGTTCCTGCGGAACAAGAAAGTGTACTACGACGTGCTGGTCACGGTTCCGGCGCGGGACCTCAACATCGGCCACGAGCCCGGCGACGAGCTGCAGCCCGCGCCCGCCTGTAGCAACAGCGCCGCGTCGTAACCACAGAACAAATGATGTAGCCTGAACAAATGCGGCGTTTAATTCAGTAACGATTGTAAAACTCATAGACCATCATCATCAAATACCTAAATCATCGCCGCTCCACAGCAGCGGATCTCCTCCCGAAGCATGAAGTCCGTAGATTCGGCCGAAGTAGCGGACATTTCCTAACCCATATAACCTATTGGCATAAGATAGACTGTTGTTCTTACTCCCTACGTGTTTTTGTGTCCGAAAAAGTTAATTTATTGGAAGTTGAGTCCACTCTCAAGAATCGATCTAAATACTTATGCTCGGGCCCATATCTTCGTTGATGGACTTGGAGAGGGGCCTGCAGCCCACAGCCAAGCTACTTACGTGTAGAGAGCTACTTGGTGTCGCTTTGTATGTAAGTGTAGGTTGAATCGTCTACTGCGACCCACGGCCAGGGTAAGCACGAATACGTATGGCAGCCAAATGAACCGCGCAGCTAACGTGCGAAATCTCTTCTTGTACATCCTAAGTAGGCCCCGCCCCAGTGCCCCGTTAGTTTCGTGGTCGCAAGCGCGACTGCTGAGCGTGGGGTTCGGGGTTCGATTCCCACGAATTTCTCGGTAACAGCCCGGAGTTTTAGAAGTTGGCGGTGTGATACACCCGTGACTTGGTCCTATGCTTGATGTCTCTTCGGTCGTGTCGGATTATCGTCCAATTGGACTATTAGAGTGAGGGAAGAGAGTACACCTGTGTCTGCACGAACAAGATTTCTCTCGGGAGTTAGGGTCCGTAGGGTCGCTACTGCCCAACAGCTCGCCACATGCTGCCCTGCGGGTTTCTGTATCTCTCTTGGTCTGGCTCCTCACCCTAGACCTGTTTCGGCAAAGTAAACTCTTTCAGCACAGGCCTGAAGTTTGGAGCGCGCAAGCCCCACCACGACGTCAACGTAGAAATACGGGGTGGGGCTATTATTATTATTACCTAACAATGGACGGTCGATTTTAATTTCATATTAGCAGTTGTGATTGGTTGGCGTAAGTTGTAACAACCGAAAATGTAAGTAGTATTTATTGGCAGAGACGAGAATAGGCTCGCAGAAATGGAGTGTTTTGTTTGAATCCACATTTGAATCGATACAGGAAACAAAGCACAGTTTGCTTATGGCGGTTACAGTTACAGTTTTCACCGCATCGCGTTCATTTTAGTCGTACCTACTGGATTTTCCTTACAAAATATAGAAAACCTTAGTTACAGTATTGTAAAAAATCATGACTAGCAAAATAATTGCTACAACCAAAAAAAGTACAACCCGCAAGTTAACTTGAGCCTTCACTTTCGCTCGGGTGACGTAAACGCGCGATACTGACTGAGACGTAGATGGAGTCGATGGAGTCGATGGCGTCGATGGATTCGATGGCGTCGATGGAGTCGATGACGAGAACGGTAACAGCGCAAGTGTACGGAGGGGCCGCTCGAGTGTCAAGTTAATTCTTGCGGGTTGTACATTTTTTACAAATATTAAATATTTGAGTGTTTTTTAGATAATTTGTGTTATAGATAGGTAATTAGGTAGTTAAGTGGTTATCTAAATGTACTTTTATTCGTTCTAAGTTTTAAGAAAACAATGTTTTATATTGATACAGGGGAGTTAGGTACTTAAGTGGTTTTTAAGATAAGAAGGTAAGAACAAATGCGAAGCATTTACATACATCTTTAGAAGCGGAAGCATTTCTGTGATAGTTTCCAATAATGTAGTAAAACATAGCCTTTAACTAAGGTATGTGGAATGGAACAAATCTATGTAAGTATATGAAATGATATGAGTAAACACGCAGGCACAATCATAGCTAATTATCACAATAGGCAATTGGAACGCCCCCTATTACGGGCATCCGGGTATTGGGCGTCCCCAAAGTTTATCGAAATAATGATTTTGTTTGTTGACTAATAATAATAAGCATTTATGAAAGGAAAATACATACTATTCTTTTACCCCGTTGTTTTCCTTTGTGTTAATAAAACCTAGGGATTTCCAGCTCAGTGAATAATAATTGTAATGATAACAGATGAAATAGTTGATGAATACTTTTGTGGTAAAAGAGTATGTACTATAAATGCAAGGTGGAGACGACAATACAATAATAAATTAAACTGCGAATATCTAATGGCGTTCCCAGTCTGTATACGAAAATTCAATCAAATATATCCAATAGTCAGTCACTATTGATAGTCTAAGATCGGCAAAACCCATAGCGGGCACATCACTACTGTTTGTTAGAAACAATCACTTTTTAAATTTCGAAGTTATGATTTATTTGACAGTTTTATGATACTACCCATGATTACCAATGCTTTAATTTACTGTCGTATTGTTGTCTCCGCATTGTTTACTAATTGTTTTCTTTTAATTCAGTGATTATTTTGTAATGTATTACAACCAAGATGCCTTTAAAAAAATTCAAGCACAGTGATTACTCAATTTCAATATGCCTAGAATAATCGATGTCTGACTATCTGTGTACAATTTCAACACCTTGTAACAAGATAATGAGATTGCTCAATTATTATAATAATCTATGATTTAGATATCAGTAATGTAATAGCAATAAACGTTGATTACACAAGCATTTTTTTTTTATCAGTCTCACTTTTATGTTTTACTTATCATATTTTATAGGACAAGGTAATATTAGGTGACTTCGACTGACTATCTGACCTCCACAACCCAGTTACTGGATAATACGATAGACCCTTGACAAGACTGGTTGTCATACTTTCGGGGTACTGATGACCTGTAACGACTGTCAAATATCCACGAAAGACAGCCGGGACCAACGGCTTAACGTGCTTTCCGAGGCACGGAGGGGTCTTGGTATGTGAAGATGGTCACCCATCCACGGACCAATCACGGCAAGCGTAGCGTAACCTGATCGATCGACCCGTGCGGCTGTTAATAGTTAGCCACAAGCCCCTCAAATGAGCCTATATTATAAGAATTTATTTATTTTTAGCCATATTTCAAAGTAGACAATACTTACAGTATAAAACAAGTTCAAGTTCTGCGTCTCTGTGTGCCCTTTGGCAAAGGGACAATCCTCTAACCCCTTCTAATTCTCCCCGTTCTTTGTCTCTCTAGTCCTGTTATACGTTGCTAGAAACATTGGTATTGGTAGAAAAGTCGAAAAACTAAAAATTAATTTAAAAAAAAATGGTTTTGACTTTTCTATAACAATAAACGAAGAAATAAATCTGCCAAAATGAGTTTGTAAAAATATTTAATACACAATTGGCATTACCTTCCTTAAAAATACATGTTATATACAAGGCTATGTATGACTCCACCAGATTGTTGACCGCAACCAACTTCAGTCCTCATCCTCAAAGAGCATTTGAAGCAGTTCTCTCTTGGTACACTGGGAACCTTCTAATCTCTGTACACCCCCCCAACGGACGATTGTAGGGATTACCATGAGCTTCAATCGGGCGTCAGTCCGGAAAGAGCAAACTTTGTCCTTCCATCTGCAAGGTAAAATGAAATTGGATGAGAAAAGAGATAAAGGAGAAAGTTTACCATATACAAAATATGCGCTCAGATGAAGAGTTGCAGACACTAGCCTATCATAAAATGCCATAAAATAAATTAGAAAAGAGATACCTAACCGAAAATAACAGAAATGTATAATTGTAAACGGAGGCAGATTGCTGATTAAAGACCCATAAAGTCGTTCATAAAAATGGTTTATATCACAAGTCACAGTATTTTAAATTGTGTCATGGTTAACATGTAACGACACTATCATGGCATTATGTAATACTCACGTATCTCTGCCACCAACATCAACGTAAGCAAATATGATATCCTTGTTTAGTTCACTCAGGTATGCCTTCACCACAGGCTCCGCTGTGAACAAAGATTTCTGATAAGTATCAAGAAGAATCAGATCTATATATTATTACAGGCCTACTTTTTAACTGACGGTGCTTGAGGTAGCAGCCTAATCGGGAGGGGTGTTGACGCCCATCATTGGGCTAATGGGCACGCCACCCCATCCCCATGGTAGGTATTGGCATACCTCTGTTAAACCCGCGATGGTTTGTGAGGTATGTTAAAGTTTCTTTTTTTATAAGTCTTGAAGATGTTTTGAATAATAAAAAAAAAATAAAAAAAAAAAGGTATGGACCATCTTACCCAGTTGGCAGTAAATACACCAACTGCGGTCATTATCTTTTTTTTACCAGTGAAAAAGATATACACTTTAGGCCCCTTGATTGGTAGCTTACCAATGAACTCAGACCATAATTTTGAAGATCTTCCATTTTTATTGTCATTGTTGGTTAGTGTTAAGAAAATGAATAATAGAACAGATAATCAAGTACTGTTATTTGGCGTTTAAAAGAGTTCTCATTTCGATGATTATATGACCTCCTTCTAAACAAGAAGGTAATGAAATCTGTAGCTTTTTTATTGGTTGTCTTGGTCGTGTCATTGGGCAAACCTAGGAATGCCTACGGAGGCTAGACCTATGTTACCAAGTTCTCCTCGAGACCTAAAAACTTCAATCTGTAATAATGATGTTTTCGAGGATGGCAACATAAGTAAAACTGTAAAGTTGCTTAGATTACATAAAGCTACCATCTGGTAGTTTTAGCGACATTTTTGTTTAAATTATGAATCAACAAATTAGCTGATATAATATTTCGGCTAATTTATTCAGTGTTAATATTATTAAAACTGAATAAATATAATTCATGCAGAATATAGTAGATATACGGTCCTAGTCTAGTATAGCTTATTTTTTAACTTTAAAAAATAATACAAGCCAATAAATAAATAATTAATTCAATTTAGTGCAATGCATCGGGCAGAGGCTACCTAAGTACTTATTTTATAAATTTATTAAATTCACAAAATTATGTGGGTAAGTTTTTTTAAATGTATGTACAGACGCCAGCACATCAAGCTACTATCAATTACAATCTGTCAAATTTCTTTAATCGATTTTCAACTTTATCGCTAAAGTATACGGTTCAAAGTCGATGGGGAAAATTTGACAGTTTCAGGTAGCTTGATGTGCTGGCGCCGCGCGTTTTTGCAGTACCATGCAATTATACCTACAAATGTTTATTTTTGTTACACATAAAAAAGGTTACACTTTGATTCTGTAACATTATTGTATCTGTTACATTTAGAAGTATCTTTAAAACAGTTTTAAAAAACAGTGTTAATAACACTTATTACAGTTACAGTTTGAGTCCCTGGTAAAGCCAAACAGAAGTTGATTTATGGAAATATAAAATAAGATTTAAAAAAACCTTTGATTAATAATAAATTGATGCTTTAAGACTGATGTCTTTGGTTACTAATTGACTTGTGTGCTAATGTTATTATTTTTATTTGATGTAAGTATTATTTTACATTTTAGTAGGTATTTTAAGCTCTTGTATACACAATATATTTACTTATGTAAATTTATGTTGTTAGTTGATAGGTATAAATTCGGCTGCCCATTTTAATAGTTCTTATGCATATGCAATACCAATAGATATTGCATATGCATAAGAACTATTAAATGTAGTTTAATTTATATAGTTTAATTTATAGTAAATATAGTTTAATTTATAGTAAAGTACTTCTGACATGAAAGACAAACTACTGTTTTTATTATAAAAATACTAGTAAGAAGCTTTCCCTTTTACCAATAAACCACAAACTTGTGATTTTTGTCAAAATTCCAAGTTTTGTAAGTAAGTACAGTACTATTCATCTTTTAAGTTACATGTAAGTAAATTAAGGCTGCTTGATCACCAAAGCGGAGCTGGAAAATTGTAACCAGTGAAATTGCTATAATTACAGTTTCCCAGTTCTGCTCTTGTGGACATACTTTTAAATATCTCAAAGAATTCCGATTTTAAATATCCTGCTTTCGTGAGTTTTCGGGGACGTCCACCAGGCGCCAAAACCGTAACATTTTATTTGTACGTACTTGACGTTCTTCTCCCGTAGAGTAAATAATTATGTATGTTCCTTGAGCTGTAGTCTGTTACAACAGACTCATGAAACGGGTCAATGTCTTGTCATGTATTCTCTTTACCGTAAATACACAACAGCAATACATTTATAACGCATCCCCTTTTCGGCGACGTATAGGCAATCAGTTAAATTAGACTAATTTTGTAGGTATGAGCTTGTACGTACCTTCAACACAATCAATACACCAACTTTCTCCAGACGGCAGCTTTTCACCAGAGAAGTAGATAAACACTGGAGGTCCTTTTGGATCTATAGTTTCGGCATATTTCACAAACTCTTCATACCCGTGCAACTCAACGGTAGTCACCATTTTTAATACAAAACACAAGCCCAATACGACCGGCACTATCGATGAATAATGCAGAGTGACGTGACACGCGATTAACGTGATTATTATCCAATTATTTTGATAAAAATGACAGCCAGCTTGACAATTGACATTGACTTTGACAATTTATTGCAGCAGCGCCACCAGAGTCGCGTCAGTCGTGTTAAGAGGGTTCATGCGTTAGAGCCATGCTGGAGTCAAAATTGATGATTTCCGACGGACAATAAAACCATAATATGTTTAATTTATAGATGAGATATTGACGTCATATTATTGGGAATTTTATAATCTAGTGCATGGCTGAAAAACATTTTCAATTTTTTGTTTAGTTTTCTCATCAGAACCGTTTTTATGCAAGCCTTTTTTAAAACTAGCGATCGACGGTCTAAGCAGATGCTAGATATTAGTAAAACCATATATGACAAACTTATTACAACATTACTTTATAAAAAATAAGAACATTTTTTAGTGCATGGCTGAAAAAAAAACACGATTACTGTAAGTTTTCATTCAAGAAAAGTATATTCAAAAGTGTCAATTGTAGCCACTTTTCGAGATATTAAACGTGTTAGTTTAGGATGAAATCTGAAATATTTATATTTTCTTTTAGACCTAGTAAATTAAGACATTTATGTTCTAAAACATGGTTCAAATATTTTTTTAATAACTTATATGTTTATTTTACTATGAATTATTTAGTATTGCTATATAATCGGCGCGGATTCACGCCACCGCTCATTGCCGGCTGAGGCCTTTCAGAGGCAGGACGTGTGTCGCTCCCATCGCTGCGTGTCGCGTAAAATATTATCGTACTTTCGCGAGTTTTTAGCGCGACTGGGACATATTGATACTTTTTATTATAATATATTTTTATTATATTACAGAACTTTGGTGAGTACATATTTTAATGTAATGGTATTCAATTAACTTAAGAAGATTAAATTAGACTTCTTTATGTATGTTTCGATTTTACTTTTTTTTAGATATAGCTAACAAAAGGCGCTATACGGGAATAAAACGAAAAAAATATGAAAATTTAGCCAAGGCTAATGAAGCTAAAAGGTAAGTTACCAAGGAGCCACTTTTTAACTATGTAACAGGTTATAGCCAATTCATATTTTTCTTACACAGGGATAGAATTCGTAATAATTTGCGTTTATTCTGTCTTATAATCTCATAAACTGAATTGACCATTCTGGGGTTGTCAGTTTTGGATAGTTGAGAATATACCACTGAAACGAGGTGGGTTCTCTACTTATAAAAAAAAATATCTGTATTAGGTGTAATTAGTAAACCATAAGAAACAATATTATACTTACTACTTTCTGAAGTCAATATAATTTTTTCAAATTACTTTTTACTGGGTATTTTTTATGAAACACAGTAGTAATAAGATAAAATTAATATCCGATTCGTTGTTATAGGCAGAAAAGAGAAGTTCAAATATTTCAAAATGCTGTTGTAAGTTTTATTTTTTTTTTTACTTCTTTATATGTTATGGCAATTTTTGAGATTTTATATCTAAACAGACACGTGTTTCCTTTATTTTGAATTAGCACCTATTAAACCAAAACTAAATAAGACATTTCTTCGTTATTTATTTATCTCAAGCCGACAATCGATCGCTGTCGTGGTGCTTCTTATGGTTTGTGTCACTTCATATTATACTCTGCATATTATTTTCAGACTCAACAAAAAGAAAAAGTCACTAAAAAAACACTGGAAATTCAGGAAAACTTGCAGGCGTTAGAAACGGTTCCAACTCAAGATCCTGACGCAGGAAATCTTGTAAGAATGACTTGGACATTTGTAAACATATTTTAGCACAAATAAAACATTGTTGTGTCTCAAGCCGACAATAGGCCGCCGGACACGATGCTTACGGTTTGTGTCACTAACCGACACAAACCGACCAACATGTTATTTTCAGACTCAACAAAAAGAAAAACTCAGTGAAATAACACTGAAAATTCAGGAAAACTCGCAAGCATTAGAAACGGCTTCATCTCAAGATCCTGACGCAGGGAATCTTGTAAGAATTACTTGGTCGTTATATACATATTTTAGCACAAATAAAACATTGTTGTGTCTCAAGCCGACAATCGACCGCCGGACACGATGCTTACGGTTTGTGTCACTATGTTATACCTACATGTTATTTTCAGACTCAACAAAAAGAAAAACTCAGTGAAATAACACTGAAAATTCAGGAAAACTCGAAAGCATTAGAAACGGCTTCATTCCACTATACATAGAGTACTCACGGAGGATTTATGTCTGGTCAATAAAAGTGCAGTGTGGGTGCCTCACACTCTGAATACGGATCAGAAGGAGTTTCGTTATGAAACTGCGCGTAGCCATTTATCGTGGTATCGCCGTAAGAAAAATATACTTAATAGATTCATATGCCTTGATGAAACTTGGGTCGAATTTTATACTCCTCGTCAAAGACATCAGTCACGATGTTGGGTGGAACCGGGCACTTCAGCTGAACATTTACCACGTGCAGAGCTACATGAACGAAAAATACTACTAATAGTACCTATGGATGTCAGAGGCATTGCTTTTTGGAGAACTTATGATGAAAATACAACTATGACTGGAGAGCGATATAAGTCATTTTTAGAAGAAAATATTCCTATTTGGGCAGACGAACATCATATAACGAGTCCTATAATTTTACATGATAACGCCAGACCGCACAAATCAAAAATAGTTCAGAATTTAATTGAAGAAAAGGATGGATTGAAATTATTCAGCCGCCATATTCCCCGGATATGAATCCTTGTGATTTCAATTGTTTTGGCCATGTGAAGAGGAAATTGTCGGTTACTCGATACAATAGCAAAAAGGAGTTAGATATTAAACTAAAGAGCATTATTGATGAATTAAATGAAAGTGGTACTTTAAATGGTGTTCAAGATTTGCCAGCAGTCTGGGAGCGAGTGATTAATAGTGGTGGAGATTAGGTATTGATTAGTGTCACAAGGTTATATAATATAGTAGTCAGTTTTTGTAAAATAATAATAATAAAAAAATATGACACTGGAAGTGGGATGACCTAATATAATATTAATCGTTGTAGGACTTTACATTTGTACTACATTTCTAACTTTTCACCCCTGATTAGTATATATATACTTTACTAGCGACCCGCCCCGGCTTCGCACGGGTGCAATGGAGAAACTGATAATTTTAGAGCCACTATTTCTCGTAAAAAGTATAGGATAAAAAATGGTTATTGTGGGTTATCCCTAAGAGATAGACATATACAATTGCGGACTTTTTTGTAGACCTTTTTAAGGTGTACAATACTGTAGTACATTATTTTGATCTATCTCGACGGGTTCAGCCAGCGTTTACAATGTAAGCGCAAAAAAATGTGTTTAATTACGACATCACATTAGAAACCTCTAAAATGATCAGTGTTTCTCTACTATATTATGCATGTATTATAGATATAAACCTTCCTCTTGAATCACTCTATCTATTAAAAAAAACCGCATCAAAATCCGTTACATAGTTTTATAGATCTAAGCATATATAGGGACAGACAGACAGAGAAGCGACTTTGTTTTATACTATGTAGTGATAAAGTATCCAAAACTGCCTATTTATTTCACAAGGTTGTAATAAAAATAAGAATAGTAAATAAAAATCAACTAACGGTTAAATAAGTATCATTATACATAACTCAACGGATCAACATGGGTTAGTTTGACTATAATGACAGAGAGCACACCAACTCTACGCACACAGACACGCGCGCATCTGTGTGAGTGCAAAGAGCACTGCAATTACCTAAACTTGGTGCCGTGGATTTGGCGTTAACGCTCTTAAGTTACCTACATTTCTCTGGCGTCAGTTTATAAAATCGAGTTTTCTCCAAAGTGCGCTTTAGGGAGGGTCCGTTTATACAGAATACAATATACTCTTATTTATTTCTACTTAATTCCCCTCCAAAATGTTTAAGATTGAAATGCACTGAGATCGACTTGGCCGGTTTTTCTCTGTGGCAATGTGCAAGTACAGACGCCAGCACATCAAGCTACTACAATCTGTCAGATTTCTTTAATAGGTTTTCCATTTTACCGCTAATGCATAAGGTTCAAAGTTGATTGGGAAAATGTGACAGTTTCGGGTAGCTTGATGTGCTGGCGTCTGTACATTGCCACAGAGAAAAACCAGCCAAGTGCAAGTCGGACCACGCACAGTGAAGGGTTCCGTAGTTGGAATGAATATTAACTCATGCAAAGTATTTTCCGATGAGAACAATACTGTGTTACCGCCAAAATAACTTGTGTTGATTTCAAAGTATTTTTCGAAAAAATGATGATAATAGATAGTAGATGATAATTTTTCGGTTTGTAACCGAAAATATCTCCGCAGAAATAAAAGTTCTTTTCGCTTACAAACCGAAAAACTGTGGGTGTAAATAGCTAAATCAATTAGTCAATTATGGTATCCAACAATATTCCACACGCTTATGTGTCGCTCGATTCTCTCTGCCGACCCTGCAAACTGCAAAGGAAAGCGTAAAATTATAGTAGTAGTACATACATTTATGTAGTTTTTATCATAAAATATTATTCTTTTACACGCCAACGCTATTCATGTCTTTTGTGAATTTTTCACGATTTTTTTCCATATCGCAAGTACAAACGCCAGCACATCAATCTGTCAAATTTATTTAACAGATTTTCGACTTTATCGCCTAAACATAAAGTTCAAAGTTGATTGGGAAAATTTGACAGTTTCAGGTATCTTGATATGCTGGCGTCTGTACATTTTATAAGTATGCTGTTGACTATAACTCGTTAGCTTGTAAAGCCTACTTACATAGATGTGATGGTTTGCTTTTAACTTCTTTATATTTATTACAATCGTAAGTACTTACTTTTCACATTTCCAAAAACAATGGTTTTGCTGGTCGTGGGGAAGGACACCCGGACACTTTAACAAAAACGACCACTTTTAAAAATAACATTTTGCTAATGCATCCTTGAACCAAATAATTTCATAACAAACCCTCAATATTTATTTTATTTTAAAAGATCTTTCTAACAATGGAACAGACGACTGAAAAAAATCGTCCCAACTCTGTAAGCTGTTTTTTCTTTCAAGATTTAACTTAGTAGTAGTGTAAGTAGGCGTGATTATTATGAGTAACCATGCTAAACTACAGTTTTTTAGTAGGTACCCTAAACGTCTCCGAGTTAAACCACGGACAGAAAGACAAAAACAGACAAGGCAAAACTAAAAGGGTTTTGATCATAGACATATATAATTATAGTTTTGATACCTTACAGCTCAGTTTGATACAGACTATACAGGACCCTAAAAATAAACATCTATGCTATGCATATGCTATGCTTAATTACTATGCTATGACCCACACTATGACCAAATCCAAGATTGCCACTTGGAAAAAAAAAAAAAACTGTAGCCGTTTCTGTTTTAATCAGAATATTTGATTTACCTGAAATATGGCTAGTAGTGCCGGACAGATCAGATCACAGACCACCAGTGTTGCCGCTTTAGTGACTTTGTCACTAGATCTAGTGAGTTTTTGCTGTTTATGGTGACTTTTTTTTATGATTTAGTGACAAAAAAATCTCTGGTGTCTTTTAGCGACTTTTTCATGATCAACACAGAAGTTATAATATATATAATTATTTCACTTGTTGCGTCAACTAGCCAGATTTTAATGTTGTGTAGTTATTGAGTAACGTGCACTGGCAACACGAAATATTCATTAGACTAACCGGGTATTTCCTTATAAGCAGCATTCCACGTTGCAGCATTTTGCTCGATATTATACGCATGATTATGCATCTCACTCTGTCATGAGAAAAATATATTAAAAGAAGCCTGCAAAACATACGTTTTACCAAGTGGAGTCTTGTACCAAATGACGAAAACCGTTAAAAATATAAATAAGAAAACTGCCCCATCTACATCCTTAGAACAGCCGCAAGGTTCGACTTCCACTGCAACCACAGAGCAACCGTCCACTTTCACCATGCCGAACGAAGCTGATGATACAGTGATAATACACGTAGATGAGGATTTAATTCAACTAATTATTTTTTAAGCACAGTTTTTGTTTAATTCAAATTGTAAGGTTTTTTTTGTTCATTGATTTTTCATATTTGTTTTTAATTAAATCTATAATCAGTTATTTTGTTCATTAAATAATTTAGTGACTTCTAGTGACTTTTTGAATTTATTTTTTCACCCAATCTAGTGACATTTTAGTAAAAGTTTGGTGACTTAATTTTTTCCTAAGCGGCAACACTGCAGACCACAGAGAGCTATCAGATTCTGCTTACAACAGAACGCAAAATTCATGCCAAATCGAAACGGTTTTGACGGAATAAACGGTTGACAATAAAAATGTTTGAATGTTTTCATGTATATTTGAATTGTTTTTAAACTATAATTTGGAGCCTGAGTGATAATATCTATCACAATGGATACAACGACGGGTATAAAACCTAAGTCAATGGCTGAATTGCTGCCCGGGCTTAGCGGTAAGTCAAATTTGTTCGCCAAAGTTATGTATAGTAAAACAACAAGTAACATTTTATCTGTTTTATGCAATGACTAGAAATATCTCTAGTCCTTTGAAACTAGGTAAGAAGTCTTGTTTATTGTGACAAACAAAATGTATAAGTATTGTTTATTTTATAGGTATTCTGTCCAAAGACAGTATGCAGACTCTGACTGCAAAGAAGCAGCCTCGCCAAACAATTGTAAACACTCGCACCAATGAGAAGATTATAAAGCCTTTGACTATCGCGGAAATGAGAGCTAACTTCTTGTGTAAGTAAACAAACGATGAAAACAAGGTCACAAGCTTTACAATTAATGTTTTGTACGGTATTAATAATAGTCAGCCTATAATGTGTTCCCACTGCTGGGACACAGGCCTCCTCTTGGTGAGAGGGAGTGGGTCGTAATCCACCACACGGGCCCAGCATGGGTATGATATTAACCCTTTATCTTTATAAGACAGAAGATCCTAGCTTGTATGTTAAAAATAAAACACTGGGATATTAAAACTAATATTTATTGAAATTTTTATGGTACTTTGCATTTGACACACTATTTTGCTCTTTTTTTCCAAGAGCTTTACTGCTGCATTTTTGTCTAATGTTTAGTTTAGCTGTGAAGATTCAAAATGCACGGTGTCCAATATATGGAAAGAGCCCCATAAATGGTTAATAGGTACCAATTTATTTTTCATTTCTTACATACCATACTTTTTTACTATTCAATGTCTGTTTCAGCCCTAAGAGTACAGTCTCCCAGGAGACTCCCCCAGGGGGCCACAAGCTCTAAGAAGAAGAATTGGAACTCATCAGTTAAAGTTGACAAAACAGTAAGCCATACAGCCAATGGGAAAATGAAACACAATCCTGTCAGAAAAGTGCTTAATTTTCAACCACCCAAGTATAAAGTATGTATTGTATACCTACATTAGTTGTATTGATAACCTGTGTACCTATATTCATTGGGCCGTTTTCATAGTTACTACAGCTCCATTTGGTAGTTTCAAGCAAAGAGAAATGCAAACATTTTCTAAGAAAGAAAAATGTGTTTATTGGCATTACAGCAAAAAAAAAGCACCTTAAAATCACAAATAACAATTATTATACTAAAAGGTCTCAGCTCAGCATAATGTCAGATGACAGCACAAGGTGTACCACCTGACCCTGATTTTCAGCTGCAACCCACAAGCTCCATATGCTGGAATAATAAACACATAGAGAAGTGTGTGTGCATTTGTTTAAAGCATTCACCATTTTAATCTTGTTTTCTATTAATTACAGCCTGTATCCAACATCAGATCAACAATAGCTCCTGAATCACCAAAGTTCACAAGGCCGGAATTCAGACCCAAGAAGTCTCTATTTGTATTTCAAAGTAATTGTAAGTTTTTATTTCTTGAATAACCTCATCATCATCACCCACAGCCTGACTTCACCCTCTGCTGAGCATAGACCACAATTTTAAGTGCCAATATTTACACTCTTGTGCCATCATTCAGCTTGCAAGCAACGTCATCCGCCCATCTCACCGCCAGATGAGCAAAATAACTTAAATAACTTGGGGTGTGTTTCCACAGAAGCGGAGCTGGGCGAAGCGGAGCAGAGACGTGCAGGAATCAACTAATCACAATGGTTGAAATCCTCATCGCGTCACTCATCTCGTCTGTGATTGGACGATTCCTACACGTCTCCGCTCCGCTCCGTGCAGCTCCGCTTGTGTGGAAACACACCCTTACTCTCACCTATAATATTTTTGTATATCACTAGTATCCATTTTATTTCAGCTCGTACTAATGTGAGAATAAGTGGCATAAACAACATAGCTGAAACACCAGTGGTGAATAAGCCCATCAAAAGTCAGAAGACACTAGCTAATAAAGAGAATGCCTCCAATGAGTCTGGTATCAAAAAGTTTTTTCCTCCACCAAAACCTTTGATAAAGAAAAAGCTGATCCCTGTTATACCTGACACTCCTATGTGCAACGAATCTTGGAAGTCCAGCTGTGATGCCAGCTTCTTACAAAAAGAGAAAGAGATTAATGATGCAGAAGAAAAAGTTAAAGCAATAGAAGAGGAGCCAACACTAGAGAACATAGCTGCTGTCACACCACCAGCGTCCACTCCATTTAAAGAATACAGAAATGTTCAAGAATATTTCAACTACTCCAGTGAATTGGAAAGTTCTGCGGTCTACCGTGATAACACCATCATGAGCTTCGAGAAACCTGCTGGTACTACAGAGAACAACAAGAGAGAAGAAAGTGTTATCATCTCATTATGTGAACTACTCAATAAAGCTTCTGTTGCTAACTCAGGGAAAATGAGCACTGAACTTGAGGATTTATTACAGATTGAAAAACAGACTGAACAAAACTTGAAAATGATAGACATCAGCATTGCTGCATTGAATAAAATTAAACAATCACAGTTGACTTCTCTGCAGTATGTCAGAAAACTAATAAAAGATAAGAAATCTTGTGAGAGTGGAGACAAAACTTTAACTAATACCAAAGACACTCCCAAAGTCATAAAAACAGAGAAATTCAGTCCGGAAAGAAAAGCTGTTGTTAGTAAGCCATGTTCAGTTATAAAGTCCTGTTCAAAGTCTCCATCTTACAAGATACCAAAAAAGAATTTGTGTTTAAGGAAAAAAGTGGTTTGCAAATCACTGCCAAATATTGCGAACGCACAAATCACGCCAGTGAAATCTGATATGGGTAACAAAGCTCTAAGTATGTATATGAAAATGAAGGAACACATGAACTTTCTGAGCACACCTGTTGCTAAACGAGAGTTTCATGTGCCCGATACACCAGCAGTAACCTCACATAATTTACAAAAGCAGCTTGATAAGCTTTATGATGAAAATTAGAAATTCTTTAGAAAATATCGAAAATAAATTAATCATAGATTATGGTTGTAAAGAAAGCAATAATATTGTTATTTTAGATAAAATTTTACTTTAACTAACAATTTATGAATCGCCTTATTGTTTTAGGAATATTTTGCTACAGGTTGGCTCTACTACGTAATCGTCACACTTGCAACTTTAAATTAATTTAATATGTATTTACTTACACCGATTTTCTAAACAATGTAAATAAAAACCGTGACTGAAAATTTGTTGTGATGAATATGTTTTAAATTCTTAACCTAGCTTGTAGTATTGTATGTAGTAATATATTTAAAACCTAATTAATTATTATAATTTGAATAATGTAAACATTTTTGGGTACAAAATAAATATTATCGCCTCTTTTTTTTCTTTCTGTAAAGAGGCGTTATACTTAAGTAAAGAATATTCTTGGCCCCAGTTAAAATATTACTAAGCTCTCTGAAGATGAGGAATGACCGATTGGTGGAAAAATGAACTTAGACAATGCTTATAATTATGTAGTCCTCCATACCGTATTTTGGCCATGGCGGTCAATCTCGACGGAGACTAGCTTTCGGCGCGGGAGATATTATAGTGCACATGTGTGTGCGCAGACATGCAATTCCTCTTCCTCGCTCTCATAGTCCGATAGGACGGAAATCCGACACGGCCGGAGAGATATGCGCAGGACCAATAGCTTAACCTGCTTTCCGAGGCATGGGGGGTATCACACCAACTTCCAAACTCCTGGCTGTTACTAAGAAATTCCTAATGGAAAAACTCGATAACACTGCCCGACTCGGGAATCGATCCCAGGGCCTCACGTTCAGTCAATGGTCAGCGGGACTCGTCAATGCCTATACTACCTACACAACGGTAAAGTGGACCATGTGCACCAGTTGAGTAAGCGGCAATGGAATGTAAATCACCTAAGTTCCAAAACATATTCTGAACTAGTGGAATTTACAAGATGATACTTTCATCCTGCACCACGTCATCATACCTGTTATAACGTGAGCATACTGACGACGTACTCTGCTGCAGCGATAGCCTCGCGAGTCCTGCGGATGTCGTATTGGCAGGTTATAAAGAGCATCAGTAGCCAAGACAGTTTTGCTGCCCCTGTCATTAGGATAACGAAATAAAATGGTAATGGTAAGAAGGGTTGGTGCATGGTTGGTGTTAGCAACTCTCCATCAAAACGCGTATTTTTCGTACGGGTGGAAAAATTGATTATTCAGGAGAAAGAAATAAACTATTGATTTTAAACTAGCGCGCTCAATATTTGACAACAATACAGGCGCCTTGTCTTCCAAATTTCAGCAGACCTCATAGCTTTATTGAAGAATGCTCAATACAGAATACCGTAATGATCTAAACGCTATGTTCACTGCACAGTAATCAATGCAGACCATCTGTAATTAATAATTTCATTGATTTTATAGAACTGCGGTTAGACAAATTGTCAGGGGTGTTTGTCCTACTATTTTGGTGTAAGTACCCTAAGGGTCCATAATGATTTCAATATATTTTAATTTACCACTTGTACACATTGTGGGCTTGTGGAAAGCAATAAATTATTAAGTATTGAGCATGGATGGGTAGGAAATGAAATGATGAGGGGAACTAAGGTGGAGTCAGACTTTTAGTCTATGACAAAAACGACATTTCTTTCATCTGTGGTGGCTGACAGCGACAGTTGTCAAAAATTGAATGTCGTACGATTCTTCTCTATGAAGGGTGCTACGTTTGTTGATAAGCGATAACAAACACTTTCATTATCAGTAATTTATTCTGTAATTACATGCAGAATCATCGAACTAGATCTTAGGAGTGCTTACTGTGATACTTCAAAGTAACATTGTCTCATTGAACTTAAGCAAAAATGGCCTTATCAAAACCAATTATGAATTTGCTGGCATCGTATTTACAAAACTTATACATACATCCTATTAAGACTAAAGCGATTACAAGGTAAGTTATCTGTATATGAATTAGAAGACATTAACTTATCCTTAGTCCAGATTACGTACAAAGTTTGGTTCCAAAGTCTAACTTGTTTTGCATTTGTTTTTTGCTTGACCTGTGACCATGAATGTTGCTAATTGTATAAATAATTAATTTCAGCTGCGTGGTGGGTACAGCCGGCAGCATTGCGTCTCAGTTAGTAGCTGGTGACAGTATCAGGATAGATCCAATCTTAGCATTTGGCCTATATGGGTAAGTACTAGATATTTTAGTTAATAAATTGGATACTACTTATAAATATACCAAAAGCAAGATGTAGGTACTTCTGTAGTATATCAAAAGCATTAATATTTATTCCAGAGCACCCACCCACCCTAGCAAGCATTCTACCCAAGTGCTTCACAAAGGTGGGTTTAAATTTAGACCAAAGAAACATAGAACCACAACAAGAACATTTTTTTTATTTATAATCTTGACATTTTGGTAAGCAGAGGCCAACAGAGAAATTTATCATCCCTGTTTACAGAAAAATAATTTGGTGGAGTGGGGATACAATGTGTATTGGTTCATTTGGTCTAAATTGACTTAATCAATCATGTTATGTATTCATGACTTATGAACTTCCAACAGGAGTTAATTACCACAATCACACATATTAATTTAATCCCTTTTATATTTCAGATTATTGTTTGGTGGCACTATCCCGCATTACTTTTATGAATTCATTGAGAGGTTTTTTGCTGAAGAAGTTGTTGCATTCCCACTGGCCAAGAAGCTTTTATTTGAAAGATTAATATTTGCACCTATCATCCAAGCATTTTCACTGTACACATTGGCCAGGTTTGAGGGCAAAAACCACAAAGCTGCACTGAAGCAGCTCCTAGCTCTGTACTTACCTATTTTAGAAGCTAACTGGAAATGGCTGACCTTGTTCCAAGTTATCAACCTAGCATTTGTGCCTCCTATGGTAAGTCAAGCCCGACATAATTTATTTTAAATTAGCATCTGCCTGCAATTTTATCTGCAAAGAATTTTCGGAATTGGATCAGTTGTAAAAGAAATTGCTGAAGGAGGATAATCCAATGGTCTTATGAGTGGGCCCTAGTATCCACAACATAGATTCACTCCTTATCTTGTACAGTTCTACTTTTTTTTTTTAACATTAAGTATTAAATTACTGTTACAGTTGCGAGTTCTATTCATGAATCTTGTGGGCTTCGGCTGGGCGATGTTCCTGGCCACTAAGAGACGACAGCAGAGCCAGAAAAAGAACTGAAGAATTGAACTTATACTCAATGCAAGGTGGTGGATGTTAATATTATTCTGTAATGGATGTTGAACATTCTATATAAATCTTCTATTAATATTTACAAATGTTAGTGACAGTCGTGAATTTGTGGGATCAGGGGTTCATGGGGGGCATTTGATGACCTCTCCAGTGATGTCAACATGTCTGTTTAGTTCTAGTGTTGTTGATACTTGTGTGTATAGGGCAGCATTATTTTACTGATAAGCAAAATCTATTTGGCACACTTGTAATACTTCTTGACACTGCCCTAACAAAAGTTGGTTATATTACGCATTTAATGCATTTGTGTTAATTATTTAAACTGTTTTCTAATAAGCCCATGCTCATCACAAAGGAATGATGTCAATTATATAAGATATAAAATGATCAATTACATATTATTGAAATTCTTGTAAGTTGAATTAGCATTATACAACATTCTTGAATAAGTAGTAATTTCTAGATAAGTAACATTGAATTAGGAAGGTGCGAGGACCATTATCTAATCTTGTTTTGATAATTTTATCATTCCATGTAAGGTAAATTTATATTTTTTCATGATATGTCAGGATATGGGATATGGATTGAAGTAAGATGTTTTGTTAATAAAAAAAAATATTTTTGTATCAGGGAACTTTATTTGACCACAGCAATCCATCCATTATCTATGTACCAGTAGGTTTTTACTTGATTTATTATACATGGTTTTGTGGAATTGCCTAATACTATGTCACTAAATTCAAATCTGCAAAATCAATTCATACGCAGTGCATTTAATTATGATGAGGTTTCTCTATACAAACCAACTATGTAAAAGTTCTGTGTATATTTTGATATTCGTATTAAACCGTTTTTTACTGTTACACTTGAGTATTATCATTGATTATATCGTCATATTTATTGCTTAGGTTATTTGAAACAAATAGGCAGTTTCAATCGTTTACAATACAATAACTTACATGCTAGAATAATTTAGTTATCAGGTTATCACTATTCTATTAGAATTTCAATAAATAGAAAATAATTGATTGTAAAATGACTAGTAAAATTAAATTAATAATAAAATAAAATAGTGTAAATATCAGAAGTAGGTAAATAAAATATATTGCACTTTATTATAAGTAGTTACTCGGTTTTTTGACTAGAATATCATCATTACTTACCAAAATTAATTAGAGAATAATTTAAATAAGATTAGCAACAATTAAAATAAAAAACAAAATAAATACTTTTAGAGATCAAGTAATCGTTTCCAATAAGGAATTTATAGTTTAAGCACATTTGACTAGATAAACAGTATCTTATTCTATTTTTTGATAAAACATCAATCAAAAAGTCATGTAATTTGGCTTATTAGCTACCTTACACGCGGTATGTATTTACAATTTCGACCAAACATTCAAACCTCATAAACCATGTTTCTGGAGTGTGAATATGTGATGAGAAATTCTATTGTAGTAAAAATAAGAGCATAATTATTCCTTGGGTTTGAGTTTTAAGGGTTCCTATGTAGTATATTATAAGCTCTGTGGTGAGCTCGTGAGCGTAGTGGTGGTTATTCTCTGTTGTCAGGCCGTGGGGAGCGCGACCAGCTGTGATGTGAGGAGCGGCTGCTGACGGTGGAGGTGGGCGTCGACGGCGTGGGCCTCCGGTACGGGATGGGGCGCTTGCGCGCGCTGTTGCACGGTTAATGTGTTAGTAGGATGCATGAGCATTAGTATAGTTAAATGAACATGCAACATTTGAAAGCGTTTAAGAAAAATATTAATTAGTATTATTGATTTTAAATATCAATTTAGTTAAAATTCAGACAGTTCAAAAAGTTAGTTTATTTATTTTTCAACTTTCTACACAAAACTGTTAAATTATGAAGATTGATGCAAATTAGAAATAACAACTTACCTTTTATAACTAAATAATAAAGTATAAAAGTACATCCATTGTAAGCTTCTTCTACAGTTCAAATCTCTAGCTTCTCTACCATGCAGCAATAAAAAATAATAAAAAAAACAACAAAAAATTCGCAATAAACTTTAATGTGATAAAACAAAATGAATAATCTTGAAACAGAAAACACACTTGCAGCGTGTTCTATATAAATAGCACACTGTCTACACCTGGCGGGCATCTCTGTAAACTGCGTAACGTGAATATCTCATTGGCGCGTTATCTTCTTCTACACTTGAATTTGTTTGGCGGGTATGTAAGATCTATTATGGGTGCGCTACGGAGGAAAAACAACTATTAATTATGTTCCCATTCCAGTTGGAGTCTCTCGCTTAGTTCATATATCACAAAGAAGTGATTTTTGTAAAAGTCCATTTCTTAAATCCAAAAAAATATGAAGTGATTCGGATAAAAGTTAGAATTTGACTAAAAGAAAACATATATTGGCGCCGATCCTCTTTTTCACAAACTAAACTAAATTTAAGTTCAGTGCATCTTTTTCTTTCTATTTCATTAGGAAAAGGACAGAAGATAAATATTAGTTTAGTCCTGTCAAATTAAAGTATTTTTAGTAGTAGCCTGACGTAAATTGACGTATTTTTAGTAGCCAATTTTTTAATCACGTCTAAACTTGTCTATGGAGTATCTTAATTTGACAGGACTAAACTAATAATTATCTTCTGCCCTTTTCTTAATGAAATAGAAAGAAAAAGATGCACTGAAATTAAATTTAGTTTAGTTTGTGAACAACAGAATCCAGTAAGTATTAAAAGTACTAAAAACTAGTAGCACACCCTGTTAGCATCATCAGTGTTAGAAGAACGCACACATCTAAAGTTGTTATAATACGATGCAAAGAGACTGACCAATGAGTGAGTATTCGAATATTTTTCACAGCCAATGGGGATATAGCATATATGATTTTTTTTAAACCTAGTCAGCCTCTATACAGATATGGACACCCAGATTATGTAAGATAAGAAAGATAATAGATTCTTTAGAGATATATTAAGTAAAAGTAGGGCTTAATATTTTAATACAATACATAATATTACTTAAACTAATTCACATTAGCACAATCACTTCACTACTCGGAGCTACTACTCGTGTCTTCAGAACTCGTGCTATATTTTCGCGACTTTTTTCTATAAAGAAAACAAAAACAAAATAGATAAAAGGAAAAAAAAATAATAAAATGCCATATCATGGTGTTACAAGTGCTTTGGACCCACATACGTGTGTTAGTAGGTATTAACCTGTTAACCGGGCGGGACGTATAAATACGTCAAACTTAAACAGTAGCGTGTACGGAATTCCCCGGTTAACAGGTTAATAAATAAAATATATTTGAAGTTTCGATTGTATTCTATATTTTAGAATGACTAATTCTAATCTAATTTAATAATTTAACCTGTTAACCGGGGAATTCCGTACACGCTACTGTTTAAGTTTGACGTATTTATACGTCCCGCCCGGTTAACAGGTTAAGGTTCTCCCACAACTAATGTATCCCAACATTTGTAAACTTACTGTTTCCCAGCTATACTCAATGTTTTCAAATATTGAGAATTTCGAAACTGTGCAAAAATGTGTTTAAAAACGAATGACATATAGATGAAATTCTCGACCAGGGAGCACTTCTAAACATCAAACATAAATATAATATTAAAATGAATTATGTAGCTACCATGATATGACACAACAAACTCAAAATAAAATAACAAGCACGCCTATAAAAAGAGGATAAAAAGCGACACACGGAAAAAAGTTAAAACACACTTTGTGCAGTAAACATGACATTCATTTAAAAAGCTTACAACAAAACTGTACAGGGGCCGTATTATGAAGAGTTAATTTTTTTCATTCCATTGAAAAAGAAAAAGAAAAAAAAAAGAGATGGTGCTATCGGCCTTTTATAGCACCGTCTCCATCTCACACTGGAAAATGGTGGCATTAATACATCATAATACGGCCCCAGGATTAAAAATTACATTATGTTCAATATTTATCATATAAAATGTCATCTTTGATTGCACTTACAAAATCCCTATTTGGCAAGAACACAGTGCTTTTAGCAGACACCATATTTGTACATGTTATCTGTTTTTATGTTAAGACTGCCACCGTCACAAATAGATGACAAACCCGATTGTATTCATCTTTGCCTTTTACTCATTACATTCCTCTGGCGTGCTGGGTACAACCAGTCACTGGATTACAGCCCACATTCTGTGCTAAAGAAACCCACCAGTAGTGGGAACATTGGAGGCCGGTTATGGTGGGCTCAATTTGACTTATCATATAATTGTGACCGTGGGTGTGAATATGTAGGCCGAATGTGAGCATCGCATGATGCTAATACATTTTAAAAGCACTGTTCTTGTTAAGTGTGATACCTCGTAATTCGTCGCCTATCCAAGAAGCTGGGCGAGCCAGCCCGGCGCGGTATGGAGAGTGAGCGAGAGCGCGTGCGCGCACGCGACTCTGTCGATCTACGGTAATCCGCGTATACGCCGGTCATTGTTCTGATCGATATCAATCGCATGCATTGATTGTATTCCGAGTTGATTCAGCGGAAAGAGAAATTGTATGTTAATATTTTTGGTTAACGTTTTTTAGAGAAATGAGCAGTTTCATTTTGTGTTTTCGTTTGATTGAGAAAATAATGGTATATTTCTCCAAAATACTTTATTTCAAGACAGACTATTTTGGAAACAACTCATTTCTTGCATGTCGTATAGTGATGTAAAAATATAAAATAGTTGTATGCCATAGAAATATAAACTATATTTAAACAAACGCAATCATAGTTATGTCTGCGCAGTTGTTAAATATCATATCATAAAAACAGTTTTCATTTATTTTTTTGTAATTTTGACTCATCTCGCGCAAAGGCATCCCATGGATTATAGCTGTCATGACAAATCAACGATTACCGATTGCGCAGCTCTAAGATCTCTAACACAGAACCCCCCACGGGGTCCATCTCGATTACCATTAGTTTTAGGACTCGTATGACGCAAATATGGTATTTAAAACATCTAAACGCGAGTCTTGAATTTTTTTTATCGAATACAGGACTGATTGAAACATTTTGATCATTGCTAGTGTCTGTCTCAAAGTTCTGCATCACTTTTGTTATACGCAGATAATTCATATCCAACAATAAAGTTTGTAGTCTAATAAAAAGCGTGACTTTTGCGTATCCAAACCCAATCATGATGTACTGATAGAACAAGTATTTCACCACTTATAAATAACACAGTATTTAGTGTCATTGAACAAGAAAGCAAAACGAGGACACAAATAAAATCCATATCACAAGGTACTGGAGTGATTCAATTAAGGGGGATGCGATAAGTTAGCCCGCGAAATTCTAATTTACTTACGTTTTTTTTGCAATTTGCACGTCAGTATAAGCGGTAATTGCGTAACACACTAAGGGCTCTTTCCCAGGGCAAAATCCCGTTTTTTGCAGGTACGGTATTTTACAGTATCCCGTTTAGTAGTGTAAGTGTTTAAATATACATATTCACACAAGCATCCTATTTGCCGGATACTGCAAGCAGGATGCATGTGTGAATACATATATTTAAACACGTACACTACTAAACCGGATCTTGCCGTGGGAACGGGCCCTAACAGTAAGACTGGCTTTCATTTTGATAGTTCAACAACATTTATTACGTTATTTACGTTGATGAACAGACAAATTTTTCGAACATATCAAGCAATGGATTAAAAATATCCTTCAAAATTATTCATATTGTGATTGATATGCAATTAGGGTGCACGTTGTGTGTTGATTAAAATATGATTTGCGACCGTAAAAAATATGGACTTACAGAATTACAATCATTAGAGTAGGTAATACAAGTCCTTGAGTTGAAATTGGCCTGAAATGCCATGATGAACTCAGAGAGTTGTAATGATGATTTTCATGATTATAATTCTATAAATAGACATTTGTTTCACCCGCAAATCATATTTAGATCAACATACAACCTGATACCGATCTGAAAATAACAAAAAACGTAAGAAAAATTGAATTTAGCGGATTACACTGGCGCTTCCCCTTAAGAAACAAATAAAAACACAGTAAGCTTTATAAGTAATGTAAAATATTTTTTATTACTTTACAATAAATGTTGAAATCACGAACGGGTAAAAAGAAGGTAATAAATCACACAACTTTATTGTTGGTGTATGTAACTTATGAGTAGTTGCTGCATTTCAAGAGTCTTAATCATTGCAATTTATACCTAATATGGCATAGAGACACATGTCGCGAGCTCGTGATTTGCAACTACGCAAAATAAGGTAGCAATAGCGGTCATTACCCTTTTGATTTTATTCGTGAAAATCGTTGAAGATAACGATAGGTATCGATTCAGGCATTAATAGATATCTGCTTAGTAAAAATCTTAACTTCATTCATTCACTGATAGGCAACTCAGCCAAAATAGCTAAATTAAATTCGTCCCCTAAAGGGGATAAATAGGGAATGAAAGTTTGTATGGAAGTTCGTACTTTTAAAATCCCATGGGCACACGATTTTCTTTAAAAATAAATGAGGGTGGGTCAATGACCGCTATTGTCGCCTTATTTGACACTAACTAAGTATATTACAATATATTACTATTGTAGAGCTCAAAGATGGTGTTTACCTAGATGAGCGGGTGGAGCGAGAGGAGCTGCGAGACGAGCGGGAAGAGCTCCGACTGCTGTACGACGACGAGCGACTTGAGCGGGACCGCCTGCAACAAACATAACGGATTTTGTATAAATAACGCCCGAGAAAAAATGGACGTCACAAGGAAGAAAATAGTAAGGCCTTATTCATCATGGTAAACCAAGTTGCACAACGTTATTGCAGCACAAAATTTTATGTTTATTTTTCTCTTCGTATGGAAACTAAACAGTTTCACAGTATTAGCGACAATAGCGCGATTTTAATACTATTGGAACAATTAATTTCTACACTACTGTAATTTTTCTATGACAGGATTTCAACATAAAGTTTTCTAGAACGTCAACAAATTATAAGAATTCTTTCATTGCGCCTTTTGCCATTCGCTGAAAATGTCTATACAAAATAAACAATAATAAAATCAAAACTGTACCTTGACGAAGAATATGAGCGCGACCTGGACCTCGAAGATCGCGAGCGAGAGCGAGACCGCGAGCGGGAACGCGATGACTTGTTGCGCGAGCGCGAGCGAGACGACTTGTTACGCGACCGCGAGCGAGAGCGCGACCGTCGCGACGACGAGCGCGACCAGCGACGGCGCGGCGCACCCGACACGCCTGCCACGCCTCCCTTCTCTTCAGCCTTCTTCACTTCCGGTGAAGATTCTACGTTCACAGGCGGACTTTTTTCTTTAGGAGTCTCTTTAACAGGCTCCGGACTCTTTTTAACTTCTACCGGTGGCGTTGGAGATTTCTCTTTGACTGCTTCTACTATTGTGGGACTGACACTTTTCCTTTTGGATTTCTCGACAACGACTAATTCGGTTTCCTTCGGCTTGAAAATAGTCCGCGGGGCCTGCGCCGTCGACGTCGAGGCAACAGCCTCTTCCTCTAGCCTCCTCCGCTCCATGGTCGCTTTAGCGAGTAGAGCCAGTTTTTCTTTCAGTTTATTGATCTCTCTGTTTTCTAAATCCTCCTGTCGGTCCGTGTCGTCTAGCCTCTGCGACTCGACCTCTGAATCGTCGTGTTCGCTGGACGAGCTGCGCGTGCACACAGGTTTAGGTTTGTAGTTCTCGGCCAAATCTTTACTTTTCTTCTTCTTGGGTTGTAGATCGGATGGCGACTTGATGTATTTGCGTTTGTCTTTTTCTGGTAGTTTTTCTATGATGTCGCGGTATCGCTCGGGACTGCGGCGCGCCGGGGAGTAGCTCAGACTGGACGTGCTGCGACTCTTGCGCGCCGAGCGGGAGCGCGAGCGGTCCCTGTGCGCGTCCTTGCGCTCGTGATGCCTGTCCTTGTCTGCACGCTCCCTATGTTCGCCTCTCGCCGGCGACGTGTGACGCTCCGCGGTGCGACGCTCAGATGACTTTTTGCTCTTCTTAACTGGCGTCACACTCTTCCGCTTCTCCTTTTTTGAGCTTTTCCGCGGAGTTGGAGATTTGGACCGACTGAGCGCTTTACGTCGTGGTCTTTCTTCTGGCGAAGGAGACTTCCTGGTTGGTTTACTGCTATCACGTTTGCTTTCTATTGATTTTCGACTTGATTTCAAGTATTTACTTGCTTTATTTTTTGGCGGAGGGGATTCTTTCCTCTTGTGTTCGGGAGACGGGCTTCGTTTCCGCTGTTCCCTCTGTGGTGGAGATTCACTTCTCTCTTTGTAGTAGCGAGCCTTATTTTTAGAACATTTGTCAGGAATCTGTTTAGGTGGTGGTTCTGAGTCGGATTCAGACGATGAATACTTTCGTTCTGATCGAGAACTTTTATACGATTTTTCTGTGTCCTTCCGAGATTCTCTATTTTTGTAACTCTTGCCGACAGGTGACCGTTCTTTATATTCTGGAGACGTATCCCTTTTTTCTCTAGAAACACTCCTGTCCTTCTTTCTTCGCGGTTTCTCATCATTGGTTTCTCTATCTTTTCGCTTCGTTGGTGGTTCTTCATAACGATCATGATTATTCCTATTATTCTTTTCATATTTGGCACCTTTATCTTTCCTAGGATGTGACCCCTCACGCCTACTGTGTCTAGAACTTGGAGATTCACTTCTCCTGAGAGCTCTTCGTTCATCTCTGTCTTCTCTATGATTTTTACTATTTTCTCTGATTGATTCTTTCCTGTTATAATAGGTGTCTTCCCGCTTCCTGTACTCTGGAGAGGGACTCTTCCGCCGCCTCTTTTCTGGTGGTGGGGAGAAACTGGTCTCTCTGGTGTAGCTTTTCTTATTTCTTTTCTCTTGCCTGGTTTTGGGGGCGGGTTCTGATTCTGACTCGGGGGAGGAGCGTTGGCGGTCGCGTTTGGATCGCTTGGAAGCCTTGCGTCGATCTGACTCCACTGATGGGTCACGTCTCTTGTTCTCTATCTTAGTGATGTAGGAGCGCTGGCGGCACTCCGGCGAGTGGTCGCGCAGACACCGCGACACGCTGCGCTCGCGCCGACGCTCGTGTCGCGACTCCCGCACGGGCGTGTCATCTCGCTTGTCGTACTTTTTGTTTCGCTCCTCGCGCTCCTTATCTGCTTTTCTGTATTGGACATCATTGTTTCTCTCTTCGACAGAGCGATCCCGTTGCTTTTCTTTCGTGTATTTCACTGGGGAACTAAAATACAAGAATTAGTGGTGCGATGCTGAAATTTAAAATAAATATAATCACGATGCTAGGTTAGGTGTCGTCTCACCTGTCACGGCTCGATGGGTCACTGCTGCCGCGTCGCCGGCTGCTCAACTTTTTCTGTTCAAAAATTCGACAACAAGCGTAAAGATCATGGTTGCAATAGACGGGCATACAACACCAGTGCCAATACAATAGACTATAGTGGTAATGGCAAATAAACATTTTACACTAAAAGTTACACGAGAAATTCTTCAGGGGCATCAAACGAACCAGATGAAGAATTTCAATAAAGAAACATAATAAAAATATATCACTTGTACACATGCATTCTAATAAGGAATATTAATAAATAGAGGCATCAAACAAAAGGTAATAGTAGAAAATCAAATTATACTTAAAGCTATTGATGGAAGCAAGTATAAATAAACATATATTTTATTGGATGTTTTTTTTTTCTGGACGATGTCATAGAATGTTATATTATAATAGCGTATCCATAACATTCTCGAAGTGTGAACTCAAAGTAAGTAAATAAATAAATAAATAAACAGATAGATAGAAGGGAACACAAAAACTTATTGGTTGGTTGGCACCGGTGCGTTACTCGCTTATTAGAATGATGTTAGTAACACATTACGGCTCAACAGAATTAATCATAAATACATGTAATACACAAAAATCAAATGTAAATATAACACTTCGGTAACGTACCTTATTTAACAAACGGTGGTGGTATTGTATACCATTTAAACATGTGGAGCATCCTTAATTAGTTTTGGGTAAATCAGAAGGGGAGAATGTTATGGATTAGTTACATTTTAATAATCAGACAGACTGGATATTCATAAACTAACGCGTGGTACGAAAACATGCTCACTCGCTGAATAGATGACTATTTGCTTAGTCGCGTATTCTCTTCGACACAGAGCGTTGTGTGTACACAAATAAATAAAATTATAATCTTTCTTCAATAACAATGTGATAGCGGCCTTGTTATCATAGGCGTTCACAAATAGAGCACATTTTTGTAGCACACGCAGTCGCGTAACACGAGCAAGTTTAAACCACCATCTGTTTGTAAGAACTACACACCATGCATAAGGTAACTGCACACTCGGACCCATGACCGCACATGTATTTAATCACAAGATCTCTGTGTTAGTCACAAATGCGCTAGTTAACAATGCATTACCAAAATTATCACGGAGTACATAATTTTAGTATCACCTAACATAGTGTCTTACTGAGTGTTATTGCTTTGTGATATACTTACAGTATACGTTATTTCTTCAGATAAAGATGGCTATCCTATGAAATGATGCACAGTTAAACAGATAATTTTTACTGGCTATTTCTTGTATTTACAGAAAATAAAATAAAATGAGGTAAGAAGACAATAACATTTAAATCATACATTTCGTGTGCCCCACACGGACCGCTAGAGGAGCGTTCACAAGGTCGCGCGGTGCGACCGGCTATGCGCATCGGAAGTTCGGAAACTCTAAGGTAATGGTAAACTCTGACGCTGCTACAGTTAGTTCGACAGAACGATGCAAGTAGAGGGATGGAGACAGGGCCGTGTGAGGAAATTATACACAAACCAAAATTCGTGAAGCCAATATTTTATGCAAAGGAGGTGCCGAGAATGTCATATTCATTGTATCAGGCCAATGTGTTCGTTACACATTAACATAAAAGTAAAGAAAGCAATGTGCTACTCGAGCTAATCGGTTATAACATTATACTAGTTTACTGAAGGATGGAACATTGTCTTAAAGGCAGTGAAGTCGAGAGGCTGGAGGCACGCGGAAGAATCCCGAGTTAAACTAAACGAGCCATCGTGTGGCATTATACTGTCTAGATTGTAGCCCCAAACCCCCACACACGGAGTAGTAACGTTAGATCTCAAGAATCAAAGATTATGTTTTACATATTCCAAGATCAATCTACTAGTTTAGAGCAATCAGTGCTGCTTTTTACTATAAAAATTATGAAGTATTTTAAATAATTTGCCATTAGGACACAAGTTTAAAAACAAAAGTAAAATATCCAAGCTAAGAATTCAGTTCCAAATGAATCTGTAAACATGTATTGAAGCATAGTTTTCTTTGAAGCGAACCAAACATAATCTTTGAACTGTGGCACTCCTATCTGAACAGCTAGAGTATGGTATCGACATTACAACATGGACTAGGTAAATGTGTTAATTACCTTCTTTTTCTTCTTCTGGCGTTCTTCCTCCGAGCTGCCGGAGTCGCTGTCTTGCTGTCCATCGGAACTGCTCGAACTCTCGGTGTCAGGCGACTTGGAGCGCTTCTTTTTTTTCTTGCCGGACTCTTGTCTATGACAAATAAACATACCATAGATACCTCAATACGTGTGATATAACCTACGTATTAAAAACAGCTGTGGTAATAAGGTTAATTAAATAAGGTTCTTGTAACACTTGTTTCATAATTTGGAAATATATGTGACCTCTGCTCATTAAAGGGGCATGCCCATTATTGGCTAATTAAAACATAGTTTATACTATGGTGTAATTGCGTAGCATACTAACCGTAGCAATGGGTTTCATTTTGACATTTCCACAACATTCATAATATGATGCAATGGATGAGCAATATCCTTCAAAATGATTCAAATAGTGATTGTGACTTCAAAACGAGTCAAAGTGTGTTACGCAATTATGGTGCGGTATTGTAATATTATAATAAAAGAATCGTTTTATGATTCACGTATCCTCTTTGCACTTTTAAAAGTCAATATTTCATGAAGTAAAAAAAAAAACCGTTTCAAAACTATAGCAAAATTTCATCTTGCTCTATTTGCTGAAACAGAGCAATAAAATAAAATCTTTATATCCGAAAGGAACATGAAAAATAACGTTATTCAATACAATAACAAAAGTTTATATTCAACCTCATACCATACCTATTCATGAAGTTCCATAACATTTTTCTTTCACTGAAATGATGACCAGACGTATTTGATACTTGAATTCATAATATATCAAAATAATAAAGGCATAAGGTAAAAAGTTTTGATACTTGCCTTGTTGACAACCGAAGCATCACCTGTCTGGGTTCAAATGTAATCTATGAAATTTACGCCAACATTTACAAAAATTATACAAAAAAAGAGATAAATAAACAAATATTTTGTATATAAATTGTTTAGGATTCAAACTTACTTCTCCTTTTTATTCTTTTTTGACTTCTTCTTCTTTAACTTCTTAGCTTCTGGTGACACACTGAAATATAAATTGGATTAAGTGAACATGGATTTTAGAAAGTAAATAAAAGAGGAGAGTGTGTTATTTATCCAATATAATAAGGGTAAGGGTGATCCAGGACGGGATATTGGTTCAGTTGTTGCATTGGTTTGAACTTAGAACTAAATCGACATTAATTAGATTTGAGACTTTTAATGTAAAATGTGCCCTCTGTCCAGTGTTATTCCCATAATAAGGTCCCATAAGCAAATCTATCTAATAAGCAAAGATGTATTGTTAGGTTTTTTCCTAGTAGGAAAAGAACCCATCGTCTAAATAGTCCTAAAAATAAAAGAAAGGAAATGGTACAGTCATACTCATAACACAATGAATGAAAAATAAGTTTTATTTTTGAAATGTATAAAATGTAAATATTATTATCTTTTGCCTGCGACTTAGTCTGCGTGGAATTTACAACCGAGACAAAAAGCATCCTGTAAATTCTTCCAGGTCTACCTGTATGAATAATATACCCAAGATTTTGTAATATCTTGATTTAAAAGAGTGTCCTTGGAGTTTCTTGCACGTTCTTCCCCATAGAGGTCTACGTTTTGGAATGGGCAACAAGCTTCAACTTTCTGATTAACTGACAGACTCTTTGACAGTTCAAAAGTGATTGTAAATGGTTTAATTGAAATAAATGGTATGAGTTTGAAAAAACAACCAAATCCGTTCAGCCATAAAGAATGAAAGAAAGAAAATACACTTATTTATTTCTTAAAGCATTATCCAATAACAAACAGCCAAACAACAACAACAAACAAAGGAATAAATGAAATAGAAATGTCTATATATCTGCTTTTTACAATGCATGAAGGAGAGGAAGAAAAAAAGAAGGTATCCCGAGACTCATACCTTCTCTTTTTCTCCCGTTCAGGCGAGTGTTTGCCGCGGTCAGGGCTCGGCGATCTGGAGGAAGAGGGTCGCTGTGTGCGCCGGTCGTAGCTCGGCGAGATGCCGAAAGCATCCCGCATCCGAGCATTCTTCACCTTCTGCGCATCCGAGAACGCTTGCGTCTCGGGAACGCTGATGAATAGTTTCAGTCCATATAATGCAGGAGGGATATTACCGGATATGATATAAAAAATAGCCAAGCTCCGAACCGACAGGGTCAAGTAAGAGGATTCAAGGCTAAACAAAACCAAAGTGCGCCCAAACTGTCTCCCTGGGGCATTCCTCGCTCAATCCTGATAGACGCACCGTTTTCCTGAACTTGCCGACTTTCTGGATAGCGTAGAACAGTACTCTCATTTCTACACATACGACACCAGGAAGCTGCAGCTATTTTATTTATCTCTGGCACCCTCATAACCCGAAAGTCGTATGTGTCACCAAGTCAAAGGCCTTCTTATAATCTATCAAAAATGACGACAGACCCGGACTGACGGATCGGTTGGTTTATGACCATGTCAACAAGAAGCAGGTCTGTTGTAGTACCGCAAGGTTTATTCCTATATCCATTGCGAAAGGCAGACAATAGCAAATAAATTAAAATATTAATAATGAAGTAATATTTAAATTTGCATTTTTTAATTTTAAAAACAGCATTATATTTATAATTGTTTGTGTTGTGGGCGTTACGGCTGCACTATTTTCAATCTTACCTATTTTATTAGACTATTTAGTAGAAAGTTTTTCTGAAGGATATTATTATGCTACCGGCGACTTATGCTTGAGACCTTTTGTCACAAAAAGGAATGTATTCCTACCTTCTCTTTTTCTTCCTCTTCGGCGGGTGGTCGTCGCGCTCATGGCTGGGCGTTCTGACCAGCGGGTACCTGGCCGCTTGGTCGCGTGCGCGCCGCTCGGGGTCCAAGCTCGAGCCCTCCACGAAGCGCGGCGAGATGCCGAACGCGTCCCGCAGACGAGCGTTCTTCTCCTGCTGCGCCTCCGCGACCGCGTGTGTCTCGCGAACGCTGACAAACAACAATACTATATAGCCAACTGCATTCATGAGCCTGGAAATATTTCAATAAGTCGGTACCAAAACAATCATCTACTAGGTAGGTATACTATTAAATTTTGTACGTAAGAATCAAATATAATCTTTCTGACACAACATATATTTACCTGCACAGCACCTAAGTGCGCTAAAAATAGGGAAGGAGTATAATTTTAGCATGACAATCTCGACTAAAACCAATATTTTTATTAATAATAAATCTTCACATTTGACATTGCATACAATCAATGATCTACGCATAGTATATCTAAAACGTGTGAAATCGTGTATATTTCAATTAATACCTGTTTATACTGCAAATATGTAACTTTTAATTAAATGTGGAATGGAATGCATATCGTTCGTTGGGTTTTGACCCAAATAAGTACAATGGCCTATAAGGTAATCGATAAAACTCTGTGCACACCTTATGACGGATCGCATGGACTTCCTCTCCTCATCGTTGGAGAGACAGACCTGCAAATTGTCGTTAAAGTTGTTTCGATCTGTCGCGGGACAGTTACAGTGGCAGCAACACGAGTTGCGCAGGCCTTCGAGGATGGTGCGGAGCGCGGGCTCGAGCGCGAGAGGCGGCGGCGCGCGGGGCGGCGGCGCCATGCTGGCTAGCGCTGCGTCCGTGCTGGGTTCAAGCGAGGAGGCGCGGCCGCGGCGCCCTCCCGCCAGCACGGCCTGGAATGTGCCGCGCCACAGCCGTTCGAACACGACCCTATTATTCTGCGAAGCGTCGCGTCGCGGAGCCCTGCCCCTTTGCATCTTAATCTACTTACTTAACTAATGGAAGACTTGTTTTCTTAATCCTAATAATATTTTTCTTAGACTAATGCATGGCGGCTGAGCCGCGGAAGACTTGTTTGAGCAGAGGAGCGTTGAGGCTACATTCTGAGCGGCCGGCAGCGGGCCGGCGGCGCTACTGCGGGGCGTCGGGCGCCATAACAGGAAGCACGCCGACGCGCGCAGCCTGCGCAAACATCGGATACGCGCCCTGTCCCGACTACCACACAAAGGGCTCTCCCACACCCTTTTGTGCAACCCTCAAGTCATTTATTCTCATTTGCTAAAATATTTTCAATTCTTCTATCGCTCTTAAGAAAATGAAAGGTTTTTAGTAATCAATTATTGGGGACCTGGTTATTTGAACTTGCGCAGTTAGTAAAGTTTTGTTTACAATGACAGTTTAATAGGTATCCCATCCGTTATAATATTCTAGTTTACATGACTGTGTTCCTATAAAAGTCATCGTATTAGTAGTGATGTATCAAATCGGATTATCCGCGGTCGCGCCTGTTTACTGACGACATAAACTACATATAGCGGCGTCTTTAGTTCTATTCTTGAACAGCACGCTATTGAATAAACTGAACGTCTAATAGAATATTTTTGGATCGATAGTACTATTTTTACATTGTAAAATCGTTGGAATCCTTTCACTTCAGCGGTTCATTAGAGTCGTTTTCTAGGAGTAATTAATTCGTTGTAACGTGGAGTAATTCGCTGTAATTAATGAGTGTCGTTGTAACAAACGCGTCGGCACGGTCATTCAAATTGTAATATTAAATCAATCTTGCTAGTAATCTCAGTGCATTAGACGTGTTGTTTTGAATTCTGCGTATGATATGTATCTATGGAATGTATTTAATTTTCACACTAGCTAGTACCACTTATTACATTTAATTGTGCGTTAATTAATTCAGAGTCATATTGCCTATTTAATTCATTTTAAATAAGTTTTATTGTTTTTATATTATTTTAAATATGAGTATGGGCAAGTATGGAGGCAAAATCGTTATATAAAGTTCGTGCTCCAAGCCTGAAGTACCAATACAATTTATACATTTACACCTGCCATTTCTTAGAAAAACGTGAACTAAATCAACAAGACCTAGTTTATACAATAAAACACATGTTAAGAGTTTAGTTTATTTCCCGTGTTGCGATAAAGAAAATAATAAAATGTTTTTAACCCAATTTGTTGTTAACCTTGATGTAGCCGTGGTTTTTTTCAAATATGTGCTTGTTTTTACGACTATATCGAGCGTCAGCGTTGAGGCCACGTAGACACTAATGATACGTTGCTCTAGCGTTGCGGTGACGCGTCGTAAGAATCGTATTTACACAAAGACTACGCGGCCTTACCATCACGGTTGCACAGCCTACGCGGCGATAGCGTCACGTTTACACGGAGTCTACGGGGCGTTAGAATTACGCTTGCACGATTACGCGGCGTTAGTTTTATTTTTGTAGTATTTACGCGGCGATAGCGTCACGTTTGCACGGAGTCTACGCGGCGTAACCGTCACGTTTGCACAACTACGCGTCAGTATTGTTTTTGCAGTATCTACGCGGCGTTAGTAGAAAAAATGCTATTCGATCGTAGTTTCCTGGACACAGGCAAAGGTGCGGTGCCAACGTCGCGCGGGACTCGAAGTGCAGAAATACGCTGCAGCTAGGTTGGAGTATGCTATAACCTATGACTCGCAAAGCAGTAGACGATCCGGTAACCGGGAAAAAGATCAAATCGTCCTTTTTCACTGGCTGTACACCAGGTTTGGAGAAAACGTTACAACATATCGCTCATCCAATAGAACAATGACGTAATTACGTTTTAGCTATTTTTCAGGAGAACGTTTTAACCCTTTACCGCATGATATATTAAATAAGTGACATTTTTTTTTATGGTAATTGTGCGGGACAAGTAAAATAGTTAGTGTACAGAACATAAGTGATACATGTACAAATCGTATCAATAGTTTAAGTGAATAGTGTTATCATATCATAGTTTAATCATTTAAACTTGTACATATAGTAGACTAGCGACCCGCCCCGGCTTCGCACGGGTGCAATGCTGATCACTATCACTACATAGTATAAAACAAAGTCGCTTCCCGCTGTCTGTCTGTCTCTATGTATGCTTAGAACTTTATAAAAATAAGCAACGGATTTTGATGCAGTTTTTTTTTAATAGATAGAGTGATTCAAGAGGAAGGTTTATATGCATATAATACATGCATAATATAGTAGAGAAACACTGATAATTTTAGAGCCATTATTTCTCTTAAAAAGTATAGGATAAAACATGGTTATTGTGGGTTATCCCTAAGAGATAGACATATGCCATCGCGGACTTTTTTGTAGACCTTTTTAAGGTGTACAATACTGTAGTACATTATTTTGATCTATCTCGTAGGGTTAAGCCAGCGTTTGCAATGTAAGCGCAATAAAATGTGTTTATTTACGACATCACATTAGAAACCCCTAAAATGATCAGTGTTTCTCTACTATATTATGCATGTATTATACATATAAACCTTCCTCTTGAATTACTCTATCTATTAAAAAAAACCGCATCAAAATCCGTTGCGCAGTTTTAAAGATTTAAGCATACATAGGGACAGACAGCGGGAAGCGACTTTGTTTTATACTATGTAGTGATTTAGTATTAGGGTTAAACAGTAGTGTTTATGTCCTGTTTCACTGAATTTGTAATTTTTGTTAGACAGTTCGTAGTACATAGAACAAAATAATGTATAGTTTATCTACGTACACTCCGTCAGAATTACCGAAAAAACGTAAAAATTGTCACGCGGCTCTCAATAAGGTAAAGTTTCGAGGTACTTAGGAAAATTACACAGTATCCTGCCTCGCTCTGATTGGTCAACGGACCCCTTTGTGATTGGTCGACCAGTCAAATACCGTTATGTCAAGCTGTGATTGGTCGACCATCCTAAGTACCGTTATGTACCGTTATGCCGAGCTGTATAAAAATAGGAACATTTTGTCATTCGACACGGTCAGTCAGCGAACAGTCAGCAAGCAACATCAGAAGAATACACTTCAAGTCTCTCTCAAGCCAGTGGTTTTATTCCCCACCAATCCCAGCATAGCAAATGTGCACCCTGCACATTTAATGGTCCTTCGAGCCGGATCTTGTGGGAAATAATATCTGAAGATAGTGATACAGTGAAGAAACTTTGAAGATCAGTCGACATCATGCCCGTTACACGTTCCGTGGGAAAGGGCCGCAAGCCGTCGAGTGAAGAGAAGCCGTCATCGTCAGAGGCCACCCCAGGGACCTCTGCGACCGGTACCAGCACGGAAGCCACATCCGAATCGACACAGACAGGGACGACTGTCACGGAGAGTTCCGAACAGACCCACACCTCCGCGACGACCGACCCAACCACCGTGACTTCCGCCGCCACCGCCTCGATCGCCGCCTCCGCCTCGGCTGCCAGCGCACCGCCCGCGCCGGCAGCTATCGCGCCTGTCCCCTCGGACGTCAACGCGCCCTCCGCCTCACACCCCGCTGGCGTCGTCGCACCATCAGTTACCCCCTCCGCTGCGACTACGCTCACCACGGGTGCGAAATCGAAACAGCTGATGAAACCGCCTGCTGCTGTCAGTTCAAGAGAAAATCGCCGTGATACTGACGCCTCGACTGTGAAACGAGTCGTCAAGAACGCCGGTACGTCGAAACCAACCGGCCCACAGCTCCTCCGTCCCCCTAGCGAGAAGGGGGGAGGGGGGGGATCGACGCATAGCAAGACGAAGATACAGAAAATCGCCAAAGCAAAAGAAGATTTGCTTCGCCTCCAAGTCGAACTAGCTGCTGCACGCCTGGCCGCGCTAGAAACGGAGGACACAGATATAGAAGAAGAAGAAGAAGAAGAAGGAGAGGAAGATGAAGTCTCCCTCTACGAAGTCAACTCCCGTGTGGACAACTGGTTGGATAACCAGATGACTCGCCCCGTCCTAGCCATCGCGAACGAACCTCACCGCCCTTCGCCAGAGCCGACGGTCGTCCGCGAAGAACCACCGAAGCAAGAAGAGGTTCACCGAACACCGGCGGGAGGTCAAGGGGAGCTCGCCCTCCTAGCTGAAGCCATCACTAGGGCTATCAGTGCCGCCCAGCGACCCAAATTCACCGAATTACCTATCTTCAGTGGATCGCATCAGGAGTGGCTACCCTTCCGCGCCGCCTACTACGAGTCTGAACCAACGTTCAACACCGTCGAGAACATCAACAGATTACGAAGAAACTTAAAAGGGAAAGCCAGAGAAGCTGTAGAAGGGTTGCTCATCACAAACGCACACCCTTCAGAGGTGATGAGGACTCTGGAATCGAGATTCGGAAGACCAGAGTCAATCGCCATGATAGAAATGGAAACGCTTCGAGGTTTACCACGACTCTCAGAATCACCGAGGGACATCTGCATCTTCGCCACGAAGATCTCCAACGTCGTAGCGACATTGAAGACATTGGGTTGTTTCAACTATATGTACAACCCCGAACTTGCGAAAACGTTGGTGGACAAGCTGACGCCGATGCTGCGGTACCGCTACTACGACTTCTCATCGACGCAACCCAAAGAAGATCCCTGCCTCATCAAGTTGGAGAGATTCTTCAAGAGGGAAGCAGAACTATGCGGACCGTACGCACTGCCTGAACAGGTGGCAGCACCAGTGACAGCCGCACCACAGAAGAAGACTCAGCGGGTCACCAACGTCACAGAAAAAAGCAACACGCCAAAGTGCTTCGTGTGTGATGAGACTAGCCACACCAACGCGACGGAATGCGACACATTCAAGAAGATGGATGCTAATTCAAGATGGGATGCTGCGAAGTCCAAACGCCTCTGCTTCAGATGCCTACGTTATAGGAGCAAGTCTCACAACTGCCGAGCGAAGCCTTGTGGTGTCAACGAGTGCAAGTACACACACCACAAGCTGCTTCATTATGAAAAGAAGATAGAAAAAGCTGAGAAGACAGAAAACGACGAGACGACAGAAGTCATCAATTCTACTTGGACAGTCAAGAAACAATCGTACCTGAAGATCCTTCCGATCCAGGTGGAGGGACCGAAAGGAACTGTCAACACCTTCGCATTGATGGACGATGGGTCAACAGTCACGCTTGTCGACGATAGTGTAGCAACAAGCATCGGAGCAACAGGACCCATAGACCCGCTGAAGATAGAAACCATCAATGACATGAAGGCATCAGAGTCAGCATCCAGAAGAGTCACCATCAAGCTGAAGGGACTCAACGATCACGAAGAGCAAATACAAGCGCGCACAGTGAAGAACCTGCAAGTCTCATCTCAACGGGTTCCACAAGAAGTAGTGGAAGGGTGTCGACACTTATCAGACATCCGAGGACATCTCACATACGCCAACGCAAAGCCACGGGTACTGATCGGTCAAGACAACTGGCATCTTCTGCTGACGACAGAAGTAAGAAGAGGAGACAATGACCGCCCAGTGGCATCTCTCACGCCGCTAGGTTGGGTACTCCACGGTAGCCAGACACGAACCTTTGGGCAGAAGATCGACTTCGTGTCACACATCACAGAAGATCCAGAAGAAAACTTGGAAGACCTCGTGAAGCAATACTTCGAGATGGACGCGCTTTGCGTCAACCCTAAGAGACCGAAGACTGATCCAGAAGAACAAGCACTTCGTATTCTAGAAAAGACGACAACGAAGATAGAAGAGAGAAGATTCCAGACCGGCCTTCTCTGGCGTAAAGAAGATGTAAATTTTCCAGACAACTACGAGAACTCACTGAAAAGACTCTTCAATATAGAAAAGAAAATCGATCGTGAACCCACATTAAAGAAGTACACCGAACAGATGGACGCACTCATCATGAAGGGGTACGCTGAACCTGCCCCAAAACAGAAGACAGCAGGCAAGATTTGGTACCTACCTCACTTCGCAGTTGTCAACCCGATGAAACCAGAAAAACTTCGGGTAGTCCACGACGCCGCGGCCAAGACTAAAGGAGTGGCACTCAACGACGTGCTGCTCAAAGGTCCGGATCTACTACGATCGCTACCAGGCGTCGTTATGCGATTCCGACAACACATGATCGCAGTTACGGCGGATATAAAAGAGATGTTCATGCAGGTCAGACTGCGAGAAGAAGACAGAGACGCACTGCGGTATCTGTGGCGCGGGGATCGACGAGATGACAAGCCTCCAGAAGAGTACAGAATGAGATCATTAATCTTCGGAGCATCCAGTTCGCCCTCGACAGCGATCTACGTCAAGAACCTGAACGCCAAACAGCACGAGGAGACTCACCCAGAAGCCGCAGCTGCCATCATAGAGAAGCATTACGTGGACGATTATTTAGACAGCTTCAGAAGCCTCGAAGACGCCAAACGCATCACGAAAAGTGTACGAGAAGTACACATGAAGGCCAGCTTCGAATTAAAACAGTGGAAATCGAACTCCGTGTCACTCTTGGAATCACTTGGAGAAGACAACCAAGCAGAAGACATGGAACTCTATAAACCAGAGGAAAAGACTGAACGAGTCTTAGGAATCATATGGAAGATCAACTCAGACGAGTTCACCTTCAACCTCAACTTAACCAGGATACCTCCAACACTCATAGAAGGTAAACAGCCGACGAAAAGGGAAGCGCTGAGAATAGTGATGTCACTCTTCGACCCACTCGGGTTCGCCTCGCCCGTCACAATCAGGGCGAAGCAGCTCCTCCAGGAAGTCTGGCGTAGAGGAACAGCATGGGACGACAAGATCGACGAAGACTTGGCAGAACAGTGGGAAATATGGATGAGGCATCTGAAGAGCCTCCACGAAGTAGCAATCCCGCGGCGATATCTCTACTACAGCGACGCAGCCTCCCTAGAACTCCACGTCTTCAGCGACGCCAGCGAGTCGGCTTACTCTACGGTCCTCTTCTGGAGAGCAGTGACACCAGACGGCGAGGTCAACCTATCCCTCATCATGGCCAAAGCAAAGGTGGCGCCATTGAAGTTGACGTCGATCCCGAGGTTGGAGTTGCAGGCTGCGGTCATGGGCACCAGACTCGCAGAGACCGTGATCGAAGAACACGAGAGGAAACCTGACCGAAAAGTATTCTGGACAGACAGCAAAACCGTACTAACCTGGATAAGAACGGGGTCGCGTTCATACAAACCCTACGTAGCTCACCGCCTAGCAGCGATAGAAGAGATCTCCAAGGTGAACGACTGGCGCTGGGTCCCGACAAAACTGAACGTGGCGGACGACGCCACACGAGACGTACCAGCAACATTCGACAGAGATCATCGGTGGTTCAAAGGCCCAGACTTTCTGTACCAGACAGAAGACTCCTGGCCGACTGAAGCTGCGAGGACAACAATAGAAGAACCCTCCGATGAAGAAAAGACGCATCATGTGAGCGACAAGAGAAGACTGAGGCTTGCAGAGGGTCTACCTGATCCAAAGAAGTTCTCTAACTGGGACAGACTCCGATACTCAACAGCACGTGTTCTGCAGTTAATTCAACTCTGCAGAGCCACCAAACAGAGAGTCAATTACCGAAGAACGAAGAAAAATAAAGAAGCTGATCCCGCTTGGAAGAAGAACAAAGCTGCAGTCAAACGACAGGCGCCCACGATGACGAAGAAGTCATCGCAAGGAGAGAAAAAACTGCTACCAGTAACTGCCGAGCTGCTCAAGACAGCGGAAGAACTCCTGATGCGGTCTTCTCAAGAAGAGTCCTTCGCGGAGGAAATAGATAATCTAAACAGCGGGAAGCCGATCAACAAAGAAAGCCGCCTTCACCAGCTCAGCGTCGAGTCCATAAACGGCAAACTTAGACTCAGAAGCCGTATTCGAGCGGTTCAAGACATGAAGGATGAATTTATAAACCCGCTGGTAATCGACGGTGATCATCCTACGGTCAAGCTCTGGGTACAGGCTATACATCGGCAACTCCATCACGCCGGTGTAGAAGCCACCGTCAACGAGTGCAGACAGCAGTATTGGGTACTAAGACTGCGCCCTATCACACGCACGATACTGCGAAGATGCCTGTTCTGCAGGATGAAGACACAAGTACCACCGCATCCGAGGACCGGGGACCTGCCAGCCTGTCGCTTAGCTCATCATAAGCGACCCTTTACCTTCACCGGGGTAGACTACTTCGGACCCCTTTCAGTGACCGTCGGACGGAATCGACAGAAGAGATATGTAGCCATCTTCACATGTCTCACGACGCGAGCCATACATCTAGAAGTCGTCGGCTCGCTTAGCGCCGACTCCGCGGTGATGGCAGTAAGAAGAATGATCGCACGACGAGGATGCCCGACTGAAATATGGTCGGATAACGGCACCAACTTGAAGGCCGCCGACAAGGAACTACGACAGGCAATCGACGCAGCGACTACAGAGGAAGCTGCAAAGAGGACCATCTCCTGGCGCTACATACCGCCTGGAGCTCCATTTATGGGCGGGGCTTGGGAGCGTATGGTTCGCTCCGTCAAGACGGCTCTCACCGCGACGTTACATGAACGTCATCCAACAGAGGAGGTCCTCACGACTCTACTGGCAGAAGTAGAGAACACCGTCAACAGCCGCCCGCTGACTCACGTCTCAGTCAGCCCAGAGGATCCAGAAGCCCTCACTCCCAACCACTTCTTGTTGGGGGGACCAGGACGTGTGCCGCAACCGGGCACATTCTCCGAACAAGACACCATCTCCCGGTCGACCTGGCGAGCTGCACAGAGGCTCGCCGACGTCTTCTGGCTCCGCTGGGTGAAGGAGTACCTTCCCGAGCTCCAACACCGGCGGGAGCCCCACGGACGAGGTCGAGAGGTCAAGGTAAATGACCTCGTGCAGATCGTCGACCCGAACCTGCCCCGCAACGTGTGGATACGAGGACGAATCATCGCGGTGTATCCTGGCCCCGACAGCATCGTACGGACAGTGGACGTGCAGACCAAGGGAGGAGTCCTGCGCCGGCCAGTGAGGAAGCTGGTGATCCTGCCCTTGCCTACAGACGACGTGCCCGCACCGGAACGAGATGCGACGCAGTCGCACGGCGGGAGTGATGTGCGGGACAAGTAAAATAGTTAGTGTACAGAACATAAGTGATACATGTACAAATCGTATCAATAGTTTAAGTGAATAGTGTTATCATATCATAGTTTAATCATTTAAACTTGTACATATAGTAGATTTAGTATTAGGGTTAAACAGTAGTGTTTATGTCCTGTTTCACTGAATTTGTAATTTTTGTTAGACAGTTCGTAGTACATCGAACAAAATAATGTATAGTTTATCTACGTACACTCCGTCAGAATTACCGAAAAAACGTAAAAATTGTCACGCGGCTCTCAATAAGGTAAAGTTTCGAGGTACTTAGGAAAATTACACAGTATCCTGCCTCGCTCTGATTGGTCAACGGACCCCTTTGTGATTGGTCGACCAGTCAAATACCGTTATGTCAAGCTGTGATTGGTCGACCATCCTAAGTACCGTTATGTACCGTTATGCCGAGCTGTATAAAAATAGGAACATTTTGTCATTCGACACAGTCAGTCAGCGAACAGTCAGCAAGCAACATCAGAAGAATACACTTCAAGTCTCTCTCAAGCCAGTGGTTTTATTCCCCACCAATCCCAGCATAGCAAATGTGCACCCTGCACAGTAATGTCTTTATTAAAGCTTCAGAATTAACTATAGTGTTTTTTTTTTTCCAAGTGGTATGTGATGATAGACAAAATAGTTGTGTTTTATTATTGCTAATGATATGAAAAACAAACCCCATTAGGATGTATACGCTAGTTTTTTTATTTTTTTAGAGTAAAACAAACTGTAAACATGTCAAACCATATATGATTTCCTATGCGGTAAAGGGTTAAAAGTTTGAAATTGATATAATAATAATTGAATAATAATAATTAATAATAAGAATAATTGAATTGATTTCATATTTCCAATGATTATGCTAAAATATTTAATATTTTTATGTATGTTACTTTAATATCAATAATAATTTGTAATAATTTCATGAGAAAACTCAAGAAAACCCAAGAAAACATTTTCGTAATTACGTCGTTGTTCTATTGGTTGAGCGATATAATGTGGTCAGCTTAAATCGCGCGGCATTAGCATGGCGTTTGCTGTGTCTACGCTGCGTAAGCGGCACTGTAGACGAAAGAAAATAATTTTCCTGAAAGTTATATCAGTACCGACTTAGCTTTTTTTTTATTCTTGTATACCGCTTAGATGTATAAAACAATGGATCCACCGCGGCATTCAGGCAGGGGAACAGAGCTCCCTGAAGTCTGTCTAGTGGTCTTTAAGAGGGCTCTATTCTCTGCCGTGAATGGGGGCAAATAATTAACTTTCACAGAAAGAACTATACTTAATTGGATCATTAGGAATAGGTTTGCCTACCAACCAGGTTTTATACCGTGGTGTGATTGAAATAATTATTATTTATGTGCTGGCTATGGGTGGCAACCAGAAACAAAAAATACTTTAAATGAACCAAAGCTTTTTACGCACGCGATCAAGATAGGAAAGTAATGTATTATGTTTTAATTATTTGCTTACGTGCAGTTTTGTTAGGGAAACAAATAAACCCTTTTTTGAACGGCTAAACACGGCTGTTGTTCCTATTCGTCTGTTGTGGTAAACGCGAGATTTCAAAAAACCCCAAAGAACGAAGTCTGGCGCCGTCAGATCTGGCGATCTGGTCGACCAGTTAAAATCGAAATAACGGGAGATCAAACGGCCTCGAAATTGGTGTTTCAAAATATCCAACGTTGCATGAGCTGTGCGACTGTGTGTATCCCTCCATTACATTGTCAACTAATTCTCTATCTGTCTACAACATATGTATCAAATCACAATGACATTATAACGCCATTAGCAAAAATTATTATGACACATTCATATTATGACATTACTTTTTCCCCACCTAAGTCTCCTCTAAAATAAAGACGAGTTTTAAAGAAACAGTGACACATATCACAACACTCTTTTTGTATATTCCCAGAACGAGACAGAAGATAAAACGAGGCAATATCTTTATTGCCAAATAATAAATGTCACAGTCGAGCGCAAGCATCCGAAAATGAGAATTATTATCGTTCAGTATGCGCACCTGTACCTGATCGCTCAGTGCCACACTGCCAATCGTAGTGTTGATCCTGGCAGTCGGGTCTCATCTCGTGCCAAATACCCATGTATCACGGGTACGAATATCTTTAGCTATACATAAGCACGGAGGCGCGGTTTCTGGCACGCACTATGCCTATCCCGCGGCCGCTCCCGTTAATTACGATATACGTCTGTCCGTCTCAACGTTCATTTGTTTCGCGATCGCGTGACTAATAAATAAATGTGTCAAAATTTAGTGCGTGCTCGGATTTAATAGCAGGCACATTATTATTTGTTAGAATTTGGAATGTTTATTAGTGGGCTTTTATTTTCCTGGTATACGCGAGCTTTCTGTAAGCCCAGGTACGCACGGGCAATTTTTTATCACGCATTGGATTTTCAAATCTCAGTGCTGAGCCGAGCATTGAGAATCCAACAGAGTTCATCCCAGCGCGTGAAAAAAATACACTGTTGGATTTTCAACTCTCGTCGCTAAGCAATGCGGTGAAAATCCAGTGCGTGTTTAAAAATATCGCCCGTGGGTACAGGTAGGAGGGCTAAAAGTGTCATGTTTATAATGCGCGATGAATCTTAGTGTCGAAACATTAAAATTCATCGCGCATTATAAACATAATCAAAATATAAATAAAATCAAAACAGTAAATTATTTGGGGCGAACTAAAACGAAAACAATAATTAGTCTATTGGTTTGGTAAGCCCCACCTTCTGAAATCAATCAAGTTTTCCATGGCCCAATTGACTGGAACTATAGTAAGATGTTGTTCATAAAATTGGCTCAATTAGGTAAAAGAACATGTATCTTTTGACACCAACTCAAAACTGATATTTTAGGAGAGCACGCCATAGCAATATTATTTATTTTATTAGTTCATATAATAGTGCTGTAAACACGCAATGAGGGTTTCCTGAAATGACGTTCACTAGGTGGCAGCACTGAGATGTCAGGTCCGAGTACCTGTCAAAAGTGTCAAAGCGCCTATATTTTCTTTAGTCCTGACTGAATAAAAACGAATGAATGAAACGAATGATGAACGTCATCATATATTTTAAATTAATTGCCGAAATGGAAGACCTCTTGCCAAAGTGGCGCCAACTGGTGGCGTAAATTTTTGTGAAAACCCTCATTAAATGTCGTGGAATACAATAATTATATTACAGCCTAGAGAGAGATACCTACCAACACGGTATGGCAGGGAACATCGACTGAAACCATGAATTCAGCAAATGATTCTAGACCCCTAGCGCAGAAATCACTATTAATAACCGACGAAAAACTACAACGCAGGTTCGCAATCATGTACTTAATCCATGGTAACAGAAGGCGCGTCGAAGGTCCCCGCCACTCTGTATTATCGGTTAAGAAGTCTACTATTAACATAAGATGAAAATACTATAAGAAAGCATGAAGCAGTAGACATTTTGCAGACTGAAAAATGTACCGAAATGAAAACACAACAGTAATATTTTTAGCTCATAAGTTAGTTCAGGGGAGTTTATTTCGAAACGTTACAAGTTAGGTCAGGCGAGGTAGAAAATTCGATCTCAAATGCGGTGCCTACCCGTGCGACGAGTACGTTTAAATTGAATCTAAATTGTCAATTTATTTGGAGGGTTTATTTTACGTCTGTTACACGATTTCTGAGCGATGTTGCTGGCATGTTTTCCTCCTATTACTGTAATATACTCGCTGACGCTGACTTGGAATTCTTTAGCACATTCAGAGGCTGAAGGTACTCCTCATGAATATGTTATGACCATCTTTTACTTCAGGGTCAACTCGTGACATAGCGACAAAAAAGCAGCACGTGTTTACACTTTTTCATGAAGTATTCAATTTTTGTACGAAAGAGCTAGTTATACATGGTATAAAAATTTCACTTTCAATATCTCCCTAACCAGAAGGTTCCCAGGTATGGTCCAGTACAAGAAAATATCACAATGACGGGTACTATAAATGACTTTCGGCCTCGGTAGACGTCTTTTTACACCCGTTTATAATTTAGTGTTAGTCCCTTTGCAAAAACTGTTCGAATTCATGAGTACTTACACCCCTTAAAGGATCACCAAAGAGGATTTAAAGACCACCTGTATTAACTTTAGTTCTGAGTTTCTGACCATAGTTATTACGAGAGCGGGGCACAGCGGGGTGCGACTTCGACATATTAAAAGTCCTGTGACCTGTCTCCCCTTACCGGGGCGCGGAGTGGGTCGTGGGGGACAGACGTCATCCGCGATCAATATGCAAGGACCCTAGAATATCGGTCCGCGAGTTTTGATAGGCGTATACATAGAACAGGTTTCAAACTATTGAAGCTATGATTCTGGGAGTGGCAATTTCCGTTTTCGTTTTATTACTGAATCAGCCGCTCAGCGTACCAATTTTTCATAGAGGATTCAGTTTGTATAAAATGTTTCCTACACGATATAATTTTTCCTTTTATCGACCAAGAAGTTCCAAGACCTGTTAATAATTTGATTAAAAATAATTTTGTTAAACAATATTCAATCCCATTATCACGTAAACGAGTACAACAGCAATATAAATCAGTTTGCAATAAGGTTTTCCTCGTAGGATTTGGCCTTTTCTGATATGAAATATTCAATCAATAAGCTAACCTGTTGATAACCGATGTTATGCCCACTTTAATCCGTTTGCTAACGAAGAAAATGTAATAAAACCTTTGAAAATAATTCTGGCCACGATTTTATGAGAGAACTGAGGTAATTGGCTTACTCAATTACTACTGTTGAGCGGTAAAATGTTCCCGTAGTCGACTCTTTAGCGTTTCCCTCGAGGGAAAGAAAGGTCCAGCAGTCAAGAGCTGTTTAAAATAACATCTACACAGAAACCATTTTTAAAACTACTGTAAACGAGCCTTGGGGGACCCATTTCAACTTTCATCGCGAGTTTGAATGTAATCTATTTAAAACCTTAGTAATCCATTACCTAACGTATTAAATTGTATGGTTTCTTTAAACCTTTTTCAATAGCAAGGGACTTTGGCACCCGGAAGCAATTTCCCCAAAAGACTTCCCTTTCGACAAAATTTTCCCAAAAGAAATACATTTTGGCAAAGACATCAAAACCTCATTTTATAGGACAAGTAAGACCATAATACTCAGATCATAACACGTAACAATGTTGCCGATCTATCGGTTATATGACACAAAGGTTTACCTGACATTTACGAGACAATACGCTGCTGGTCATAAATTATGTTATCGATGTGGAGCAACTGAAATAGATCGGCGAACTAACGCAAATAGATTGTCTTCGTTTTATGACGTATTGAGGCACATTTTACCTGAAGTTACGGTGCAAAGATTGAGGAAAATACATGGAAAAAGCGAAAGTACAGCTATGGGGAAAACACGATAGAAGTGAAAACTTACGACTGGATACGCGATTCAGCGTCACCGACAGACTGGAGTCGAGTATATCCGATTCAGCGTCACCGAGCCGAGCGTGACGGTTCAGTTTCGTTCACTGTTCAGAAAGAGCGCAGTGTGCCTAAAAGTTTTTGACAAATGAGGTATCGTTAAAAGCATCTTCACCGTCCGCTCGTTACATGGTATAGTGACGTCACACTAAATTTAATATATTGCCCTCTAGAGTCATGAATTTCAATGGATGGTGCCTTGTTGGGTATCAAACGAAAGGGCATAATTAGCACATTTCAAACATATTAATTTTACTGAAATAAGCCCCAAAATAATTAAATAAAAAATTAGTTTAAAAACTAAAACCGACTACTGAAAAGGATGAAACAAGAAAGTATCTTCCCGTGGTCGCATGCTCATCATCTGCCTAGCCTTTTCCCAACTATGTTGGCGCCGGCTTCCAGTCTACCCGGATGCAGCTGAATACCAGTATTTTATATGGAGCGACTGCCTATCTGATCTCCACAACCCAGTTACTGGGTGATACAATACCACAGCTTAAAAGTATGTTAGTACAGGACCACGGGAAGGTATTTCTTATTTCATCCTTTTCAGTACCTGGTCGGGTTTTAGTTTTTATTAAACTTAATTTTCTTGTTTGAGCTTGAATGTAGGTACTGCCGTGCGATTCTGTAACCATCTCACCGTGAAAACTTGGGTGAAGTGAGCGTGGAGTGAGCTGTCATTAAGGATTAACACTATTGACACTGCTCACTTCAAGGGGTCATTGTACTCATCATTATGAACAATTTTTACTATGGGATCAAACCTGAAATCGCGAAAAAAAAGTCAGCTGTTCTTTACATATGTTCGTCAAAATGTAGGGAACAGCTGCTTTTTTTTCGCGATTTCAGTTTTGGTCCCATAGTAAAAGTTGTTCATAATGATGAGTACAATGACCCCTTAAGAGGTTGTGCGTTATTTAAGTTACACCTTGTATATAGATTGTATGTCGTTAGTCTAAGATGTGTTAGTTTCAGCTTTTTTCAGCTTACATAACAAACATAATCAGCCTTTAATGTTCACAATGCCGGAACACAGGTCTCTCTGTGAGACGTAGTGGGCGATAATGCACCACGCGAGCGCAGTGAGGGTGGGTGGATGTCACATGTCTTCGAATTTTTTGGTTCTATAACATGCCGGTTACCTCACGATGTTTTCGTTTACCGTTTTGCAAACAGTGGTGCTGAGATAGCAGCTTACGTCACTTCGAATCTACAGGATTTTGATCTTAACAACGCTCCTACATGATCTTTGCCAAAGAAATGTTGGAATTAGAAGTAGGGCTCGCATATAAACCAATGACATTTTCCTCACGTATTTTTATTTACGTCAAAAGTGTTACAAGTTACTACGGCTAACTAATTAAACATACCTAATAGCCGAAGAAAATTAATTTAACGGTGATAAATTGCCATTCAAAATAATTAAAACCGCGATTATTTCGCCCACATATAAGCAATACTGGAGTTTCCCTACGTATTACAGATGAAATGAAACTGAAATTCGTTAATTTCATGCATCGGATTATGACTAATTGCATTACGTGGCAATGGTCAGCGCTTGTTTCAGGAAGCGAATGGCATTATTTTCAGATTCTTTAGGTTTTTTTTTGTAGAATTATCTACAAAAAAAAAACTATAAAGGCTAAACTATTTAATTTATCTAAAAAGTTTGCGTTTTTTAAATTTCTAACGTGACGACTTTATTGTGGACGTCCACGGCATCAAAATAATACAAGCAAGTAAATTGTATGGAAATATATGAAAATGCTTTATAATTTCCGACAACGATAATGTTATAACGTGCACGTATTTGCATTCATTTTGCAGACGTAGACGTCCACGACAATATCGTGAAAATTATAAAAGCGCACATTGTGTAGGTACTCATACAGTATGAGAAATACCAGGAACCACAATTATGTTTCCGGTTCCTATGTCATACGCAAAAGACGCGAGAATTTGTTCTATTGACACACCGATTGACAAATTCAAAGCGCAGATCTTGAAGATCCCCCAAGTTCCAGAGTTCCTTTATAAAACTGTGAAAGCATACGTGACCGGTGACAGGTACTAAAATTATAAATGGCACACTAATGTTCGCATTAGTAATATACCTACATTTTCATATTTATTTTCGTCGAGCTTATTAACAACCTATTCCAACTAGAAAATTAATCACGCTTAAATAAAAACCGATAAACGTAATGCGTTAAATTGAATACTCGATAATCGCGCATTATGTATTTTTTCTCCTAGCAGAATTATAACAACTGTAATCAAATACTTGATAATTTCAACACCACAGTATGCGCGTGCGCAAGTGATCTTAACAGTCTGGATGCACGCCGGTTTTTGCTCGTCTAGATTTATGTTGAACAGTAAATTATAATGTAAGCGTGATCATTAGTACGAATTAATACATGAATTATTTCCTAGTGTAAATATTATTTCCTCTTCTAAAAAGGACATATTTCTATTAAAAAAAATACTTCTTTAAAATTTTCTCGAAGGGTTTTCTTTTAGCTGTTATAAAATAAATTTTCACTTGGAGCAGTCCCAAGTCCCAGTTGATAAATAAAAGATGACTCACGCAACTCTTCCGAACTCGTCCTTCGGCACGTCCTTGTCTCCAGCGCCGGTGGTGCACAGCTTCGCCCGGAAGGCAGCCACGCGCGCCGCGATCTCCTCCTTCGGCAACCTACGCAACCATACCAGTGACACACTCATTACTCACGAACTAAATATTACAATACAAACGAAAAACTAAATAAAACGCGTGTGCCGCCGAACGCGCGTGAACGGTTTACTTGCAGCCAATGGATTCACGAATGTCTCAGTGAGCGACCGCGTACCGACAGGCGTAGATGAAAATCTTATAATAAATTTCACAGTGTAATACCTACCAGTGCATGATACGCCAAGCCGCTATAACGGCGTAGAATTACTTTTCGAAAACAATAAAACCCGATAAGACGTTCTCGTTGCGCGACTGTTAAATGAATGCGGACGGGTACAGCTTATTGCATAGTATACATGAAGGGTGGCCCGTGGCCCAGTCTCGCACTGTTGAATTATTGATTGGACTCCGGCGCAGCGGCCATCGCCCCTAAACAAGGGTGCGATCTAACCGTATGGCCTTAGAGGGGTACTTTCTATTGAGCAAAATAAAACAAGGGATTTTTATTGAGTAATAAATCGATAAGGCAACGTGACCTAAGCGAACATGTGCAAGTGCATGTAAAGCTAATAGAGAACCTGCTACAACTTGAGTTACAAATGCCGACAAATTTTACAACTTCAAAATTGTGTTTGGGCGGTTGTTTCTTCATCGCGGTTGATTGGATGACATTTTGATTTTTTCGCTTCCATTCAGTCTCCGATTAAGTAAAAGGAAACGGAGCTTGCAATTTCATCGGTTTGCAATTCTGGCAGGATCGTTTCGAGGTTTTTAATTAAGCTACTCCATGAGGGTGTTAACGAATGTTGTTGGCATTGAAACTTTGGATTAGATGGCTTCTACACTTCTCATTAGACAGTCATTCTTATGCCTTTCTAATAAAAATTGTAGAAGCCACTCCAACCAACCAATACAACTATCTACTATTGGGTTTAACGAAGTTTCGACTCATTCTACATACTTTGACTAAAAAGCCCGGCGTTTGGCGGAGCACGAAAGCGGTTTGGGATTATTGTGACAGAAAAATAACATAACAGAGGGTTTCCAAAAAGGAAGATTGTGGCAGAGGGATTAATCTAAAGTCTAGTTTTATGATGATGATTTTCAGCCAAGGTCACGCATGACCTAGTGATGAATATAGAGGGGCTTTACGATAGGCGTACCTAGCAGTGTGACTGTACACCGATATTTTGCAATAAGGACTTTTAATCCCCGTTTTCAGTATCAGTAGGCGACACCTAAATGAAAAATTAATGGCTAAATAAAAGCGCGCTGTTGGATTTTCAACGCTCAGCTCAACGCCGATAGTTGAAAATCTATAGGCCGACCGCTTAACTGAAACGTTGCATGAGGTAGCATCATCGCGGTGCGGGAGGAGTGTGGTGACGTGATGCGAGAGATCAAAGATTCGTTAACTTGTGACAACTGTCACTTCTCCCTCACCGCGCAGGTACCTCAGGCAACGTCTCAGTTAAGCAGTCGGCCTAGCCAATGTCAGCGCGTTTTGTTTAGGCATTCATATACAACGTGTAACGTTAAATGCGCAAAACCTCAGACACCTCAACTGATTTTTAATTCAATTGACCTATTTCAGAGAGAAAATAAGTCATTAAAAAAATTGTAAAGGTTTTATGTGCTGTTGTAGTTTTACTAGCCATTCTGATCGTTTCTTGCGTCTGCGACGACGCTTTATCGAGGGAGGAGTCGTCACCGGGCCGCTGCGCCGCGCTGACATTGGCTTGCTTGACCTATTAATAAATAGACACGGCAACGTTTTTAATGAAGATTTTTAAAAAAATGTGACCTATATTAAAAAGTGGTTCAATTAATTCTGCTCGTTATTCTGATCAAACTATTTTCAGGTTTTGCACATTTAACGTTACACGTTGTATATAGGTGTCGCTTAGGGTTAGTCAAAACGGGTATTATTAAAGCGAGTTATCTGCCTCGCTAAACTTGGAAAAGCAGCACAAGTTACATTTGCAGCGCGTTTATTGATGACTCGCGCGTAAACGGTGCGTAAAAAAACGCCCAGTGCTAGTGCAAAGAGCGTAATTATTAACCAGCGCTGCACCAAAAAGAAAAAAACCGGCCAAGTGCGAGTCGGACTCGCGCACCGAGGGTTCCGTACAAATTTGTAGGTATGTAAATAGTTTATCGCGTGAAAACAAAAATTTTGTAATGTAACTACAAATTTACGGTTTTCGGATTTTTTCCTTTACTTGTGCTACATGACATTGCTTCTTGCCAAAAATGATTCTAGGCAGACGTAGGTCTTGATTCCGGAACATAGAACACCCGTATCTTTAGATTGCGTTGACTTAGAAGTTTAATTTTTTCACTGCTTCAAGGGATTGTAGCTCTATTTGATATTAATTTCAACTTGATAACTCCACGCGTTCCTGAGAAAAAGGGTCTCGACCGACGGACAGACGGACAACGAAGTGATCTTATTAAGGTTCCGTTTTTCCTTTTGATGTACGGAAACCTAAAAATTAACATAAGATCACACCCGCAATCCCCAATATGTTAGGCAGTGGTATACCTACCTATAATATACACACATTTCGCTAGTTACTGTTAACCCTTAAATGCATAATGTTGCCATATGGCAACAAAGTACGTCATTTAATTTTTTTAAGATTGTGATAGCTGTGAGTTTCTGAACGCACCTCTTTTTGTCAAAACAATATATATACTCTATGAATATTAATATTATTGTATAATTATTATATATTTATTATCTACATTCTATAGATAAATACCTATAGAATAGCATTTGTTGCAATACGATAAAATAAATCATGCATTTAAGGGTTAAGTCCCTAAGGGGGTGAGAAAAAAAAAATATTTTAACAAATAAAAACAAGGTTCCGAGAAAGTAAAGGACACGGGCACGTCACGTTTGCTGGCGCCAAGTCTGCGTGTTCGGTGTTATGTTCATTAATTATTACAGCACTGCCAGCCCAGGGGCAAGAACTGGAAAACCCGCGCAACGGGGTAAACCCTTTGACTTGTACCTATTAAAGGGATAGCCATTGAATTATTTATCAACTCTGGCGCAACGCGGCGCGGTTGTTTGTGAGGGATGACAGGTTAATAGTTTCCTTCTTGTCTAAGTCAAGGAGTAATATTACAATAGAGTGCTACGTGAGAATTCGTAAGCCTCAATGCTGGTTAGGAATAAGTTAAAAGCCTACAGATCCGTTTTCCTGCTGTTTTTTGGGGCAAGCAATGGTATTGTTAACATTATAAAGTATATTTGTTTTGCTTATCGACACTACCCATGTAGGTATTACTGATAGCCAAAGATTTTACTCTCTGGTGTTTTATTGACTTTAATATTCAAAGCAAACTCCTAAAAATATCTAAGGTATTTCCGATATGATATATATTTTTCTTTTTGTATCTGGAATTTCTCAATATCAGCCTGAAGTCTGAATTTGTGCCCTCGGACTTCAACACAGCTGCCGACCATGTACATGGGTGTACTATAGGTACACCTCTGCCTAACCCTTCAGGGACAGGTGTGAAGTTATGTTATTCTGCAATTTAAAATTACTTGGCAGCTATTTACTATTGGTACTGTTAAAAGTGGTCACCGGTAAAATTAAGATTTTGCTTACAAAATGGAACTAGAGATTGGAGGAAAACAGAAAATGTCTTATACAAACTATAAGTTTTGAGATCAAGAATATAAAATAAAATGTTAGGCTTCAATTTCCATAGCAATAATGTAATTGTACGAAAATTGGGTCAATATGGGGTACATGACACTGTTTATTTTCTCTCATTTGTCCTGGAATTATGAATTTACTAAAAACCAATACTCAGAAAATAGTATCAAAAATACTCAGTGAGGAAGACAACTCATAGGTAATTAAAGATGGTGAAGTGAAGGATATTATGATGATTATCTGAATATTCAGTTTGTAAAGGTAACTTTAAGCACATTTATTGGATATATAGTATATACTTTTGGAGGGAGGTGGGCTGGTTGGAATAACCACCGTTGGCCGCCATGGCCCACACATAATGGTTCACTTGAAGGACTAAGTGCAGAAACCAAACCTTCTAACATAGAACATAGCACATTTATTGTTGAGTTGATAAAACACCATGGACCAAAATTCTTCCTTACCTAATAAGCTAGTGCTTTATTTTTGGCTTGACTCCAAAAAGTATTACTTTTTTTCTTCTGAATATTGGCAAAGCATTGAGCAGTATAAAGACTGAATTATTGTAATATTCACATTTTATTCAGGACATTATGGGCATGTCATTCTACGGGCTAATCATTATTGGCACTAAATCATGATTAACAGGCAAATATCAAAGTTTCCGTACATGGTCCTCTCTAGTGTGCATTCTGGAATACGTACCCCGCGCTACAAGAAGACTTTCTGTGTAGTTTAGGGTGCACTGGCAAATAATATATTGTAACCTAGCTGTAGGTAAAATTCTGAGCTACTAATGTCATCTCATCTTGCATTAGTAGCTGTATTAACTGGACAGGAAAATATTTGTATTTCTATAGTTGTGGAAAGTTTACTTGCAAACCTCAATGAAACAAAAATTAATTATTAGTATTGGATTGGTGTCATCCCTTGCTTCAAGAACCAGATGAGAATTAAGTACTTATAAAGGATAAAATTTTAACCAGTGCGCAAACTGTAACCATGTATTCAGTTCTATAGAAAACTGCAGTCCTACGCAGTCAACATGTATGGAACAACATTCTTTTTTTATAACCAACAATATTTTTTTTACGCAGGTCTAGAATGCATGCATGAAAAATGTACCGCATGTTTGTAAAAGCACCCACAATACAGAAGAAATTACTAGTGTGGGGTAATGTTTAAAAAAAAAAGAAAACATATGCCGAATTAATATGGTTACAATTTGCACACTGGTTAATTTTTTTTTGCTGTATGCACACAATTATTACATTCAATTCCTCAAATATTTCCTTTTTGCCAAAAATATTGTCGAGCCATTCAATGTAATTTTTATCAAGGGGTGTTGAAAGAAGTCAATAAAAGCTTCCTGACTTTGAAAACAGAAGGCAAGTTTGAATGTGATAAAGTATTGTTTTTATTCACCTTCTTCACTTAAGGTTACATGTACTTAGGGTTTTATTGATGATTTTAATTCATAAATACATACTTGTTATGGTTGCGATACCCTAAGGATGGAAAAAGGATCTATGCCTGCTGACTGTTTGTCTCAGAGTTGTGTGTAAAGCAAAGTTAATGACATGCTGAATCATCAAAGATTGTATTTCTGAGTTTATAAAGTTATGTGTATGCTATGTTATATGATTACTTCCGTTGTTTTATTCAGACAATACCATTTATTTCAATGCCATGTTAAAACCAAGCAAAGCATAATCATTTGATAGTTCAAAATTATGAAAGTTTCAACGTTAGAATATGCTACACACATTGAACTCATTTACTTACAGAATTTTGGTGTTTAGTTTAGTTTCAAGATGGTTTAAGTAACATTATTCTAAACTCAGCATGACGTGGACGATTAAAAGAGCATCAAAAAAGATACTGAACAATAATTACTTTTCTGATTACTTCAAAACTCAGAAACTATTACGTCACGTAAAGACAGATATTATAAACAAGGTAGCTTCGAAAGTAAAAATTATAAGAGTTACTCACCCCTGCTCCTCGAGACTGTCCTCAAGTTCCGCACACTTCACCTCTATCTTTCTCTTCCTCTCATGGTCGAGTATCTCCCGGTTTGGCTGTTTATTTGACGCAGAATCCAACTTGGCTATTTCTTCTTCGGTACGATAATTCACCGAGTCTTTGGTCTTCCGCACTCCTGCCCAGTTTCTTTGCACATAGCCATTCGTACCGGAGCCCCGTGGCGTCGTTAAACCAATACCATTATACATTTTGCCGGTTTATTTACCTAAAAATCATAAATCAACTATATGGCATGCTGTGCGAGGGGTATGGCTGCACCGGACAATCACAATGTAGGAGTCAAAAAAGAAATGACTTCACTACGATGTTGTAGACATGCTTGCACAGTTATTTAGGTGAATTACCAACACAAATATCTCACCATATACAAGCACCTCGTTATTTTAATTTTTATTCGCATGACACACGTCCATCTTGGATGGTTCCGATTTTTTTTATAGTGATTTTGTATCAGAGTTACCATTTCGAGAAAAAGATAAGAGAGTATGGCAAATTATTATTTACAACTAATATTTCATCAAAGAGACGATTAAGTAGGAAGGCGAGTTATTTGAAAACCATTTAAAAATTTTATTATGACATTTAATTAAGATAAAAACATATTTTAAGTCTAGGTATTGAACCGAAATGTTTTGGTATCAACTTATGACTTTTCTCCGATGTGTAACAAAAAAAAAAAAAAAAACATTTGACGTTTAAAAATGAAGTTTACTTGGTGTTGAGGTTATGTTTTGTTTACACACCGTGTAATAAACACCAAATTGACCAAACAAAACTAAAACAAACCATAAAATATCGAATATTTATACATTAAAATTGCATTTAAGTGCAATCAGAAACATTAATCATGCTCGATAAAATTCTGTACAACACTGTTCTCTCGCAAACGGTTTCCCCTTGTGGTAAATATTTAGTTGCCGGTAATATTTATGGTCAAATTGCTGTTTTTGAGTGAGTATTTTCTTCTGTGTAATATTGTCTAATGAATACAGTACATTCGATGTCTCTCATCAGTCGCATCTCTCCTCTTAATCACTTAATTTTTTTTTTCAGTCTTGATAGAATCCTCAATCCTGTCGCGGAGCTGCTCACTTCAGATTGCAATAAGCCAAAATACACCCACACTCTCGAATCTGGTCGTCAAGTCTGTAGCTTGGTCAGCACAGAAAAGTTTTTAATAGCAGGAACAGTTAATGAAATCTTTGGATGGGATTGGAAGAATGCAGTTAGTTCAAAGCTAAGCAAACCTTCATGGACCATCAGGATACCTTCACAACCATCCTCCTTTGAACAGACTGACGTGAATAGTCTATGGGTGCCTGAAGATGAAGCAAAACTGTATGCAGGATGTGGTGATAGTAAAGTTTATGTTTTTAACTTGGAAGATGGTACCCTGGTGTCTACATTGAAGGGACACAAAGATTTCATACACTCTGTTCATGGAAAGTGAGTATATTTTTAGTGAGTAGATGTTACACTCATTGTCACTGTAGAATAACCACTGTTAGGCAGATCTTATATACTACTACTACTTATCTTAGATTAATGTAGGCCCTCACTCTGGTGTGCAGTAAACGCACCCCCGCACTTGATTTTCTACATAAAAAATATAAAAATAAAGTGCTTCCACATGGGGCTTTTGGTTCCCTTTCCTGCACCCCATTGCATGGCACATATTGCCTACATTAATGATAATCATTTTTCTTGTAAGATATGTTACTAACAGATTAATCCTTAATCTTCTATTAAATAATTCAGGACCTTTAAATAACAGAAATGGGCTAGATATAAAACATAAAAAGGTTTTTGAGGCATCCATAACTACAGACTGTAAATTATCCTTTTTATTATAATTACAGCAACCAGCAACTAATCACAGCCAGTGAGGATGGCTCAGTGATGCTCTGGGACACCCGTACTTGCAAGAGTCGTAATAAAGTGGAGCCCCATACCAACAGCAAAGTGAGCCGGCCTGATATTGGCAAGTGGGTGGGATCTGCTGCTTTAGGAGATGATTGGATTGTGAGTATATGTCGAGACTTGAAGCCGACCCCAACATAGTTGGGAAAAGGCTAGGCAGATAATGCAAAAAGCAGCTCCATTATAAGGGCCTACTAATAACAAAAAACTGCATTGAAATTGGACCATTTGTGAGTTAAATGATAAATGATTTATTTTCTGTAAGTAGGTTTGTACAAACACTTTTATATGTCAATCATATTTTTTTATATAGTTACGATGCTACAGACAGATATTTCATTAAATAATTCTTTATCTAATTCTAATCAATGTTATCTGTCAGGTGTGCGGCGGTGGTCCTCGCCTGGCTTTGTGGCACCTTCGCTTCCTGGATGCCGTCACAGTCTTCGACCTACCTGACCACGGTATCCACGTGTCCTTCTTCTACGATGACTGCGTTTTCGCGGGAGGAGAAGCCAAGCACCTGTACCAACTGAACTACTCTGGAGAAGTGAAGGTTGAACTACCTGTCTCGGCAACTACAGTATACTCCGCAGTCTTAAAAACAACCCCCAACAAAGTCCTGGCCATTGCTGGCTCTAGCCCAGAAATAGACCTATGTACCACCTTCAATTACAGAGATCAGGTTTTACACTTCCGATAGGTAAGTTAAGCTTTTAAGTTTTTTTTTTTGTTATCAATAACTGCATTTTATGATCAGACAATAAATGAACGAATGATGTAACAAAACTTTATTATTTACAATTTTTATTGCTAAGAGGAAACTATTAAGCGTAAAAGATCAGAAATCAGTTTTAATTACATTTTTATACCGGCAACTCATCAAAACAGATTGAGTATTACTACACAGCATAACACAATTAGGGACGCATTAGCTTCACAAACTAGTTTGAACTCTATTAACGAACCCTTAAAGTACCATTTCACACACAATTTTATAAATGTCAACCATAGAAACTAGATGTTTCCTTTGCTGTGTAAAAATCTTAAATATAGCCATGTCCAGCAACTACAGCCGGGATGAACCCTTGGCTGCCATCTCTTTTCTTAACATAGAACCACTCCGCATCCACGTCAGTTTCTACACCCCCACCTTGCACTAACACAACCACATCCCCTTTCTGCACTGTCAAAGTTTTATTTAAAACACTCCCTGTATAATCACTGTTCACTACTAACAGAGTCTGTCTTTTCACTTGTTTGTAGTCCCTATTCTCTTTTTCGTGTATCTTATCAATATTAGAGCAAACGGATTTGGTCTTTAAGTATAGGGTGTCAAAGTCTTTTTCTGCGCACGAGTTCTTGGACTTGCGTCGTGTGGTTTTGGAGGGGTAGCGGCACTCGGAGCGCGTGCGTCCTCGCAGCTGTTCCTTCTCGTTGTCCGTGAGGTTCCCGCATGGACGCGGGTAGATGTCCGTGCTGCTCTCCCAACATGGAGTCTTCTTTTGGGGTGATGTTCTGGAAAGTTGGGGAAATATGTTTAGTACTGGAACTTACGTGGAATTTGGCATTTTCACAGCACTCGATAGAAACCAGACAGCTGTACCCTAATAAGATACTGCGACAGTGTGTAATTGCTCGAAAATGAAACTGTTTTTAACCGACTTCAAAAAGGAGGAAGTAATTCAATTCAGATGTTTTTTCGGAGACAGACAACGGAACTCTTCAATAAATACCAGTAAAACAATCGCGATTGCTGCTATCGCATATGTATGCATTGTTTACGCAATCGCACAACATAACATCACGTCTGTACCCTATAAACGCTAAACGCAGATGCAGTAAGCAGATATGTTCAGTATACCACCGTACAACCTCATTTCTGTCAAAGTTGTTATTGGGGTACCTATAATCTTGCAAGTAAATTCTGGCATAACTTAGGTATAACTAGAAAGTGAAAAATAAAAACTTTTTTTATAAAAAAAAAACAACCGACTTTAAAAAAACACTACAAAGTGAAAAATAACTTCGATTTCGGAAGTCAGTGTCAAAAAACGAAAATGCGGAACCAACGACACCGACTTCCAAAATTAAAGTTATTTTTCACTTTGTAGTGTTTTTTTTGGAGACGATTGTTTTTTTTTTTTAAGTTTTGTTATAATTATGTACAGACGCCAGCACATCAAGCTACTACAATCTGTCAGATTTCTTTAATAGATTTTCAACTTTATCGCTAAAGCATAAGGTTCAAAGTTGATTGGGAAAATCTGACAGTTTCGGGTAGCTTGATGTGCTGGCGTCTGTACATATACAGACATGCGTTTATTTATCCAAGCGCTTTTCTTTTACTCCAACTATTTGAACTTGCTGCGGGAGCAATGGTAGCCCAGTGGGAACAGTGTTGGCCTAGTGGTTACGGCCGCGACTTACGGGTTGTAGGTCGTAGGTTCGAACCCCAGACAGTGGCTTTACTTTGTGTAAATTGTCTCGTCGCCACTGCTCTCAAAACGGTGAAGGGAAACATCGTGAGAAAACCGTAACCGCCTAGAACCTAAAATCCAAACACGTGACATTTTCCAACCCGCACTGGGCCCGCCTGGTGTATTACGGCCCACTCCCTCACACCAAGAGGATCCTGTGTCTCAGCAGTGGAAACAGGCTGATTATGCCCAGTTGCAAGCATGCGCTACACAGTACGTATCCCTCGTCGGCGTGCGGTGTCAGCGTACAGCCGCTGTTAGTTCACGAACATTGCGTTAATCACCTGGTACAGTCACAAACTCACCTATTAGGCAGTATTCCCAGCGGTAAGCACGCGCTATACAGCACGTATCCCTCGTCGCCGTGCGGCGTCTGCGCATACAGCCACTGTTCGTTTTTAAACACTGCGTTCACGACTGTACCCAGCGGTAATGGCAGTTCTTGTTGGATGTCCTTCTGCGTTTGGTATAAAGTACTGGGGTACGCGATGACTACGGGAATGTTGCCGGGACGTTCTATTGTAGCCTGGAAGGAGAAATGAAGGTTTTGTAGAGTTGCAATTTGTAATTATTGGCCTTTCAATAAATTAAGTTTGAGAAGACGATTTGTTAATATAAAAAAAACCGGTCAAGTGCGAGTCGGACTTGCGCACCGAGGGTACCGTACAAAGTAGGTAAATATTTAAATCAAGGGATTTTTTTTTTGCATTATATCTACAAAACGGTTTTCGAATTTTTTCCTTAACTTGCGATACATGACATTGCTTCTTAACAAATTTCAGGCTTCTAGGTCAACGGGAGTACCCTATAGGTTTTGATTCCCTTGCGAGTGTCAAAATATGCGGCATAAACGGAACATAAACGCCCGTATCTTTTAATTACGTTGACATAGAAGTCTGTATTTTTCACTGCTTCAAGGGATTGCAACCCTGAGTATTCGATATTAATTTCAACTTTATAAGTCCACGCGTTCATGAGAGGGGTGAAAGGTTCTTGACAGACAGACAGACAGACAATGAAGTGATCTTATAAGGGTTCCGTTTTTCCTTTTGAGGTACGGAACCCTAAAAATGAAAATATTTGAACATCGCATAGGCAGAGGCAGGTCTGCTTGGTGGTTCAGCAGAAAACGCCGCGACATACAAGTTGTAGGTCGTAGGTTCGAACCCAGACAGGCGATTTACTTTGCGTAAATTATTTCATCACCACTTCTCTCAAAACGGTTAACGAAAACATCGTGAGGAAACCGCGAAGTCCTAGAACCAAAATTGCGAAGACATATGAAATCTACCAACCGGCACTGGGCCCGCGTGGTGGATTACGGCCCACTCCCTCTTAACGAGAGGAGGCCTGTGTCCCAGCAGTGGGAAAATTATAGACTGATTATGCTGTAGGCATGGCTTGTTGTTTTGGCAATAGCTCGCCCTATTACATGGGACTTGTTACATAACTATAGGTGACAGAAAAAAAAAAAACAGAACCCAGCATTGCATAAATATGCAACGTGTAACGTTAAATGCGCAAAACCTGAAAATAGTTTGATCAGAATAACGAGCAGAATTAAATGAACCACTTTTTAATATAGGTCACATTTTTCAAAAAATATTCATGAAAAACGTCGCCGTGTCTATTTATTAATAGGTCAAGCAACCCAATGTCAGCGCGGCGCAGCGGCCCGGTGACGACTCCTCCCTCGATAAAGCGTCGTCGCAGACGCAAGAAACGATCAGAATGGCCAGTAAAACTAAAACAGCACATAAAACCTTTACAATTTTTTTAATGACTTATTTTCTCTCTGAAATAGGTCAATTGAATTAAAAATCAGTTGGGGTGTCTGAGGTTTTGCGCATTTAACGTTACACGTTGTATAAGCGGTCACGCCCTTTATACCTGGAGGATTTAATTTGGATAGTATGTTTTTGTTTACATTTTTAATTTTGATATATTATGTTTTTTTTTTTTTTGCTTGAGTACGAATAGTTTTTATTTGTATTTGTTGGTATATTGGCGTGGCTAGCAGACATATAGCAAATCATTTAATTTAGTGTTCTGTGTCTTGTAATGGCAATTACTTTCCATACGTTGCATTGTATTCAATCAAGTATTTTCTAACTGAACCGACAGCTGTGCTGCTGGGGAGTTTGTTGCGCCACTTCTTCTCCCCAGCGAAAGCACTAGGAAGTGGTGAAGGGCGGGCGTTTTGGGGGACTGTCTTTATAATTTTGACGTTCGAAAAGTGTTGATTATCAGCCTAGTTTGAATAAATGACTTTTGATTTTGGTGAAATGTGTGTGTACCTGCTATATACTTACACCTCTGTCTATCCGTTCGGAGAGTTCATACGATACGTGATCTTATGTTATGTAAACGGTTTGAGTCTGATGTTTCTTCTTTCATCTTAAAATCACGACGGCCTAGATGTTTTAATCTAAAAATGTAATATTGATTCCTCTTAAAATAACATATTGATTCCCAAATTATTTTGAAGCCAAATCAATATGTAATGTCAAACGCATTCGTTTTCATACGCCTGATTAAAAAGCAGTATATCAATCCTTAAGTTTCATGTAAAAAATAAAATAAAACTATAAAAGATCGCGGAATTTAATATTACTTATTGTTCAGTATCGTGTAAAATCAGAATATCGTCGACCGTAGGTTCAATTGCTGTAAGGGACAAAATACCCAAAATGAGTTGAGTATACAGTTTTGTTCAGAATTTTTCGCTCTATCGAATGGTGAATATAAAAAAAATCTAGCTTAAAAAAAATGTCCCTTACTCTAATGATTTTTGGATCCAAATTTAGAATCAGCCCCATAATAACAATGTATCTGAAAAACTATGCAATATAGGAACTTAAAATGGTGTAATTATCGCCGCCAATCCACTTGAAATAAAGTAAGGGTCTTCCCAATCAACGAATTACCATTACATGGTTTATTTTTTAAGAAACAATAATAAAACTGGCCTTACACTAATGTCTTTGTTGTCTCAAAAAATAAATATCATCCATACTTTAAATGGATTGCACGAGTTTTGACATAGTTGTCCCTTACCCCAATTTGCATTGTCATACTTTAAGCAGTGTCAACGTTACACCTATTTGAATCGAATTATTGCACTATTACCATCCTTTTCTATCTCACAACGTCTTTCTGTGTGCAAAAGAGAGGATAGTACCAATGCGAAAGCAGCGCGCGGGCATGAAAAAGTGGTATCAGTGCGAGTTCATCTGTCGTTAAAAACAACAAAAATAATGGCTTTTTGGGAAAACGAAGTGCTCTGGCCCATTGAAACTTTGTAGTAGGGTAGTAGGTTTCAAGGAGCCAGTGTACTTAATTTAGCTAAAAAACCATTATTTTTATAAATAAATGATAGAAGGGTTAATTTCCAGACGATAAATATTTTCGAAATTCATTCGGCACTTTTTAGTTGATTTATCAGAAATTTTTTACAAAGTTTCAAGGGACCAGAGCACCAAAAAGCCATTACTTTTGTTATATTTTATAAATAAACAATAGAAGGGGTAGTTTCCGGATGATAAATGTTTTCGAAAATTATTTGGCACTCTGTAGTTGATTTTCCAGAAAATTTTTACAAAGTTTCAAGGGGCCAGAGAACTTAATTTTGCCAAAAAGCCATTATTTTTGTTGTTTTTTTTATAAATAAGCAATAGAAGGGATAGTTTCCGGATGATAAATGTTTTCGAAAATCATTCGACACTCTTTAGTTGATTTATCAAAATTTTTTTACAAAGTTTCAAGGGACCAGAGCACTTAGTTTTGCCAAAAAGCCGTTATTTTTTATAAATAAACAATAGAAGGGGTGGTTCCCGCATGAAAAATTTTTTCGAAAATTGTTCGGCTCTATGTAGTTGATTTTCCAGAATTTTTTCACATGGTTTCAAGGTGCCAGAGCACTTAATTTTGCTAAAAACCATTATTTTTGTTGTTTTTTATAAAATAAGTAATAGAAGTGGTAGTTTCCGGATGATAAATGTTTTCGAAAATCATTCGGCACTCTTTAGTTGATTTATCAGAAATTTTTTACAAAGTTTCAAGGGTCCAGAGAACTTAATTTTGCTAAAAAACCATTATTTTTGTTGTTTTTTTTATAAATAAACAATAGAAGGGGTAGTTGCCGGATGATAAATATTTTCGAAAATCATTCGGCACTCTTTAGTTGATTTTCCAGAAATTTTTCAAAAAGTTTCAAGGGGCCAGACAACTTAAATTTGCCAAAAAGCCATTATTTTTGTTGTTTTTTATAAATGTAATCTGATTAAATTGTTCCCTTTTTATTATTTAGATAATCACTCTATATTTTTTTTTTCTAATGCAATAATAACAATATGTTACAATGATATGTCTTATTAATCGTAATTAAGGTTTATTATTCAATATATCTTTCATTATTTCGATTTTTTGCATATAAGAATGTAGTAGAGCCTTTTCTACTTTTGGAATTCAAACGTTTGGAACTTCAGCTACATGTTTGGTCGGGATTGTGCGCGGTTTTTGCAGCTACTCTTTTATTTGAATAAGAATTCAAAGTAAGTATAGGTAAAATTGTTACCATTTTTTTAATAATTTGATTTTAATAAGATGTTTATTAAAATCAAATTATTAAAAAATGGTAACATAAATAAAACAATTATTAATAAAACAATTTTTATACAATAAAATAAAAATTGTTTTATTCAAACTAATACAAATTTGCTATTACAATGTACAAACATTGCATGTAAGCGACATACAAAAAAGCACACACACGGTTCTAATACATTTTCATGTCTTTTAAATGATTTCTTATAACGATTTCCAAATTTAAGATATCCGTACGTCAAAAGTGTGTACTTCATTTTCTGTCAAAAATCTCTTTACATTGTATTTTTTTCATAAATTTGTTCAACATGTCCTTTACACTATTTTTTCATTAATAGATTGGATCCAACGTAGAGGTCAATTTAATGTAAGGGACGGGACTACAAGATACTTGGGCAGTAAGGGACATTACTAACAAAATACGTTGTTGTAAGGGACATCTATTTTCTTAAATAGCTAACTCATTTAAATAAATGTTACACATGTAGATAGAGCACTAAAATACAAGTTTATGTGTGAAATCAGACCCGAAAAAGGTTAATAACAAAAAAAGTTATGGGCGATTTAGTCCGAAAAAAAACTTTGTCGGCCTCTCCTGAAAAATCGTATTTTGTCCCTTACAGCAATTGAACCTACGGTCGACGATATGTTGTACTTTGCGTCCAATGTTATTTACATGTCTTCGATTTTTTTTATTCTAGGACATGCCGGTTTCCTCACGATGTTTTTTTTTCAACCGTTTTGGTAGCAGTGGTGATGAAATAATTTACACAAAGTAAAGCGCCTGTCTGGGTTCGAACCTACGACCTACAACTCGTAAGTCGCGGCCGTTAGAAAGAAAGAAAGAAGAAAGAAAATACATTTATTTAGCACAGACTGTAAGACACACAGTACACCTGAGACATACATCAGATAAAAACAAATAAAAATCAAATAACAAAGTGTAAAGTCCGATGTAAGAAATTAAACAGGAAGGTGTGCCTCACGGCTGCGCCAAAAAGGCCCAGTTCAGCAAAAATGCCAGACAACTGGTGCCTGACGCTGGTTTTCAACTGGACCAGATACAGGACCGTTACCACCCCCTCGCACTTCTCACACTCTTTCATCTAATATAATGTTAATAGTACTATTAACATTTTCCCAGAGGAACTCGGATACTTATGCGATGAAAATCTAAAAACTACCAACGGGACTGAATTTTATTTATTTATACTAGTTTCCGCCTGCGACTTTGTCCGCGTGAAATTTCTAATTTTAACATAAAATAAACCATATGATTTATTTTATGTTAAAATTAGAAATTGCGAATAAAATTAAATTTCGCCTAAACCACTGAATCGATCATCCTGAAATTTTCCATATACGTTGTCAGTTGTACAGAAACGGACAGAGGGTACCTTTCATCCCGAAAAAAGTGCTGTTCCCGAGGAGAACAACAATAACGTTATTATGATAATAGTGGCGCCACGTGTCTTTCGAATCGTAATTGAATTATATTAGAAACTTTAAAATTGAGAGTTTAGTTTTTTTTTTTAATTTAAGCCTAATACAGTACAGTGTCGATAGACCGGTTTTTCATCCTCCTAACTATAATATTATAGACAAAGGCAAACATTGCAGGTCGCAGGGGTGCATTTGGAAAAGCCATGTTTTTCCCATGGCCAGCTATATGTAGCATGTTCGCGTGTGTCCAATGCCCAGAATTTGTACGTATTAGCGCCAAATAGAAGGACAACATTGTGTATAGGAACGTCCTAGAATAATGTTCCGTTCTGAGCCAATGAGTGCAACGGCCAAACAACAAGCAGAGTACAACCCGAAATGATTGTCAAATTCTAAATTATCGCGAGCTAAGCCGCAGGAAAAAGCTAGTCAACTATAATAGCAATTAGCTTTACTTGATATATAAAGTCAAACTTTATAACGTTTGACTCATCAAAAATTACCATATAACTAAGTAGCGTGTGAGAGTGAGTGTTACACTTTTATAAGAGTGTGTTAGCAAGCGAGAAATCGAGCACCGGGGTTATACCAACCTCGGGAACGAAACCATAGCGATTTCTAATTTGGCCCGTATCGCCATCTATCGCGTGGAGAGTCATACTTTATTTCTTTTATTTTCCCTTGTCAAACAATGTTGTAGTTCTTTTTGAGGTTTTCGGCAAAGTATTGTCTGAATTTAAACCGAAAAATATAGATAATTGAAAAAAAAAAAACAGCCAAATTTGAATCACAAGTCCAAGTTTTATTACTTGTATTGTCAGTTGTACTTGCTCTCTTTTAGGGTTCCGTAGTCAATAAGGAGCTCTTATGGAAAAGGGGGTATTTTTTTTGTCTACCCCGTTGTGTGGGGTATCGTTGGATAGGTCTTTCAAAAATATTCCGGGCTTGTGGAAACTATTTTTCGGTGTCACTTTAAAGCTTAATATTTCACAAACGGACCCTTCCGTTTGTGAAATATTAAGCTTTAAAGTGCTAATTCTTGTTAGAGTCAAGTGTCCCCCCTGCCAGCTAAATGGTTGTTTTTGGATATGTGAAAAAATTCACGTTAGTAGTATATACAACGTGTAACGTTAAATGCGCAAAACCTCAGACACCCCAACTGATTTTTAATTTAATTGACCTATTTCACAGAGAAAATAAGTCATTAAAAAAATGTAAAGGTTTTATGTGCTGTTTTAGTTTTACTGGCCATTCTGATCGTTTCTTGCGTCTGCGACGACGCTTTACCGAGGGAGGAGTCGTCACCGGGCCGCTGCGACGCGCTGACATTGGCTTGCTTGACCTATTAATAAATAGACACGGCAACGTTTTTAATGAAGATTTTTTGAAAAATGTGACCTATATTAAAAAGTGGTTCAATTAATTCTGCTCGTTATTCTGATCAAACTATTTTCAGGTTTTGCGCATTTAACGTTACACGTTGTATAACGAAGTTAAAAGGAAAACTATCACAGCTAGGTAGGCTTTAGTTTACGAGTGATAGTCGACCAACTTACATTTGAAAATGGAAAATGTTCTAAGTACTTATAGTAGATAGTGTATTTTTCATGCCGCAAAGTAAAATGTATCGGTGCTATTTATATAAATAAATTAATTATTATTATAAATTAATAAATACATTTATATAAATAAATAATAGTTAATTAAAATATGTATATATATATATGTTTATTCATCTTAGATTGTTCTTTTTAGTTTCTTATTATTGTACACCAAAAGAGAGACTTTTTAAATAACTTATCAAAGGAAATACACTTTGTTCTGCCATTTCGGAGAATATTGGTAAGTTGTCATGTCATTTGGTTTAAATAGTTTTTTTTTTAATGCTCGCGCCTTCGTCCATGTGACGACCCCCGACTCACCGCGTTGCATCGCATCGCCCGCCCATGCTTTTACTTCGTTTTCGCTTAGTATTCTTATTAACTTTTGCTCGGCTCCGAAGGGTTGTAGCATTTAACAACTTAAAAAGCCTATAACGTTCGTCAAGAATTAGGCTCTCACATGCAAAGAGATTTTTTCTTACTTCTGTCCACAGCTTTGCAGAGTGGATGTGGAAAATTATCTCACGGGAATGTGCTACCGAGACAATAACCTTCCTCAGGATGCCATCTATCTCCTTGCCAATTTTTATCGAAATCCGTTCAGTGGTTTAGGCGTGAAAAGGTATATTGCATTTCACGGTTTTTTTTTTTGCACGGCACTATTATTCTTTTTCTAAACAAAAAGTATCCTAGTTAGTTTCTAAACAAAAACTTAAAAAGTTAATTACTCCTTATACAATTAAGCTATCTGCCTGTGAAAGTCCCGTCAAAATCGGCCCAGCCGTTTCGGAGATTAGCCGAAACAAACAGATAAAAATTATAAGCACCGTATATATGCATTTAGTAAAAAGCTGGTATATTGCCATTAAGTACAAACAAAAAAAAAACTATCATTAAACTATTTATAGCACAGCAAATATTTATTTATTTGAATGAATATGTTTTTTTTTAATGCTGAATAATGCTAATAAACCGTATGTTTTTTTTTTTGTAGATATTAAAAAAAATATATATATTTTGCTGACATAATATTGTTATTTCCTTACTTATAGTTATTTATTATTAAAAAGTTTGTATGTTAATAACATCATTATCTGTAGCTTAGACTGGTCTACGACAAGCTAAAGCATGATAGTAAAATGCTGGACGAACACCTAACAATTCATTAGATAGGTAGTAATATGTTGACCGCACACGCTACAGGTAATAATTTTCCAAAGAGCTTTTAATCTTATGCTCAACAAAGGTCAATTACAAATTATAGTGACCTCGGGAGTCGATTTTTAAAAGTCTCTCGTGATATATTGTATTGCCTTCCCGTCGAACTGGCGCAATTAACACCGTAACGTTAAACCCCTACAAAGATATATTGTTGTTTTAAATAAACCTCGCTGATGAATGGCCCTCTCCTCTCGAGATTATCTTGTAACCCCACATTACAACAACCCTAAAAAACATTCACTTAAAGCCCATTATCCTGAGCACATACCGCAGAAATAAAATTGCTTCAATAATCTGCCACTCTCAAAATTCGCCCGAATTTATACTAAAAACTTCGGAAAGGATATCGAAATTTTTAAATGACTTGCAATTTATGCGTTGCCGTTGTCCAATTTTGCGCCAATTTCGCGGCTTACGTTGTACAATCGGGTTTATACTCCGAGGTAACGCACAAAAACCGTATGTAAGTACATCGTAACGTCATAATAACCCCAAGAAATGAATAATGATCGAGATTTACAGGTGCATTTAAATTCTTTTGTAAAAAAGATCCGTTAATATCGCAATAACGAATGCCAAAAATGATGAATGACTTGTTACAAATTAAATTGGGTTACGTGATACATTATTTTGTTTAAAAGGGTTCTTATCTTTACGAGCTTTTAAGTGATTGGATCGGCTTTAACTGTAAATAAATAATCAAACAGTTTCTCACCTCTGTAAGGAAGCTGTCCAAATCTCGGATGTCATATCCGAATTTTCCACTTTGGCTCCTCTTCTTTCTTCTGTGTCGATGCCTGTGTTTCTTCCTCACATACTCCTCTGTCCCAACACTAGTGTCTGAGTATGTGTCCTGCACGTTAGCGAACTCTTCACATGCATTCCTAAACCTAAGGTTATGGTAATACTCATTACGTCCCACGACCCTATCTTTCACATCTTTAGGCTTGCACTTTCTGTAACGTTCGATTTCATTTGGCTTCTGATTATTATGATTCTTATCCACTTCGCTTTTGATTATAGTATTTTTTATTCTATCTTCAGTTTGAAACTTATCACCCGTCAGCTTCGCATTCTCTAAGTTTTCTTTCAACACCCATGTAAGCGATATCTTGGATTTATGACGATGGGCTAAAGGTGTGGAGTGCCACAGACCCATATCTCTAATTTCGGCGTACTCAACACTGGTATCTGGGTTGTCATCTATTGGAGACGATATCTTGCAGTTCGCTAGCAAGTCTAAGACTTCGCATACTGGAGGTGCGTTACTCTGGAATTTACAAGTCACTAACTGTAACAGAGCAATTCACGGTTATTAAAATGTTCATGTTTTGTTTCAAATAAACGTACCGTATTGTTCAATCCTTGATTTTCAATACCATCAAAGTCATTCACTCGTTCACTATACGGTGGCGGTAACTCTTTAAACGTGATTTCTGAAAGTTAAATAATAAACGATTAAAAATCACAATCGGCCGTATTTAATGCCCCACCGGATACTATTATAACGAGATTTATACCATAGTCAGCTGAGCGGATTATTGGGCATAAATAATCAAGTTGCAGTCATAACAATGAAAGTGGGCGAGTGCGCGAAACAATGCTCTCCCGGGGGGATGCGCGCTCCCGGACTACCCGGCGGCTCCCGTGCGCAGGCGCACCAGCGACTCGCGCTCGTCTCTCGGCATAAATCCCGATGCGCGCGCCGCCCACCGTCCGCGGCTTCGCGCCCAACACTGGCTCCCCGTGCTGATACACTATCGACATCGCCCTCCTCTAAAAAAATCTCGGCACATTCTCACAGTTCAAAGTGGGCGCACTCATGCGAACGCAGTGGAAGACGTCGAATTAGCCTCGGGACACGATTTGCAGCCGCGGCAAACATTTGGTCAGACGTAGAGCCATCCATCAAACATTCATTTTCATAAATCAATACACTATCTATGCTTAAAGCGCACGTCTATGAAATCGGGTGAAATTGTTGAAATGCGGCAGTCACGAGCTACTAATTGTCAGGTGCTAAGAGTCAAACAATAAGTTCTAAAGGCAAGCGTTTTAACACTTCTCACGCTTTTCGAAGCGCACAGAATAAACACCTGTGTTTGTGTTTCGTTATCTTGTCTCATGCTTGATTTGTATTTTTTCTTAATAGACACGAGATTCCTGTACGATTGAGCTTTGTTTAACTTACCGTAACGTAACAATCGTAAATACTGCACATCATAAATTAAAGCTTTCCCGCGCGCATTTAGATATTGTAGTTAAAATTATATTATAACTAGTAACGCTCCGAGGTTTCACCCGCATAGGTGTCAATCCCGTGGGAATATCGGGATAAAAAGTATCCTATATGTTATTTTGATGTATAAGCTATATTACTGTAAAGTTTCATTAAAATCCGTGCAGTAGTTTTTGCTTGAAAGAGTAACAAATATCCATCCATCCATCCATCCTCACAAACTTTCGCGTTTATAATATTTCCTACTACAATACAGACTTATTAGCCCCTATTGTGCTGATGAATATTTGGACTTAAACTGTGTACGAAGGTATACGAGTATAATATCATCGCGGATTTCTGAGATGAACTATGCACGCAATGCGTATTTGCATGTGTAAATCCGCATTGAATGCAGATATACTTTTCTTCGCATTAGACGATCGACGGAGATATTTTGCGATTTATTTTCTCCTTTTTTATTTCGTGGTCTCTACTGGCTGAATCAGTCATTATCGTATAATATTACAGTTTGTCTTCAGTCGATTAAAAAGTTGATATCCTTCATTATGATTGGAGAGTCAAATAAAGAAGCCAAGCCTTGTCGGCGGAGTAATTGCGTTACACACTATCAGTAGCAATGGCTTTCATTTTGACAGTTCAACAACATTCATTGCGTTATTAAAGTTGTTTAGCAGACAAATTTTTCGAACATATGAAACAATGGATTAGCAATATATGGTATCCTTCAAAAAGATTCAGAGTGAGATTGATCGTGTGTTACGCAATTAGGGTGCTGATTACAGTGCCTAAAGCTGAAAGGAGTGATGGTGTCTTTGAAATTTCCTGATACTCGTAATTCGTTCGTGTTCCTACATTATTTCAGATATTCCGATTATCCACTCCAAAAAAAACATGCTCGAGAATCCACTCTAAAAGCCAGGATGGATAATAGGAATTATGATATTACCTAATTTAGCTTTTGGTTTCCATTCCTGGCCAATGTCTAACCACTGCTGGATATAGGACTCTCTCAAGGTGCACCACAACACTCAGTTATCCTCTTTTTCATCATTCTGTTCCGCCATTTTTGAGGACGTCAGTCCTTCTAGCCGGAGGGCGCTCCCAAGCTTCATTTGCCGGTACGTACGCGGTCCCCACTCGAGGACTCCTCTGTTCCATTCAACGGCTAGCGGAGCTACTACAGACACGGCTGGTCCACCGCCACTTCGGTTTACTAACTCCGCAAGCTATGTCGGTAACTCCAGTTCTTTGCCGGTTAATTTCATTTCGGATCTTACCCTCGGAAATTAGTTGTTACGTAATTGGCACCAGCCTTGCCGTGTTTTGAATATACGGACAATTTAAGCTGGAATTTCCCTGATCTTTCATGTCTGTTGGACTGTTTACGAGTACGTATAGGATGAAAAAAAGGAAGAGCAATCTCTAGTTCGGTTATCCACCCAGGCTTTTGGCGAATTCTCGGACATAAAGTATTTCTGTGTTTGCACCGCGTGGGTGATAAAATTCATATGAAATTTTTGGGGGCGGATGAACGGAATAACTGTGATAGATTTCGCATTTTCCGCATCGCTCAGTGGCAGGGTTTCATGCAGCCTGACGGCTTGATCCTCATCTTCTAATTAATAATTTTAAATTCTATCCTGACCTGTCACGGGTCATTCACACGTCCCCAAAAATATCTACAGCCTACGCCGCGTCGTTGGCGATTTACGTTTACCCCAGATGGTGACAATTTTATTACTCTCTTTATTTACGAACACCATAAAATAAATGCGACAGCTATAACATTTACGCGTTTTACATTCCACGAAATTGGAAAGTGAGACAGTTTGTTGAGGCTGTGTCGCGTACGACTCCGACGCCAATTTCACGGTTTTATTGCGTCCAGTATTACTTTACCGCTCTCACATAATAATTGTTATTACATACTTGAAATACGCACGTAATTATACAATTTGTTACAAAATATAGCCTCACTGGCCACGACAGACGGTACGGTTCCGCGAGAAAACGTATTTATTATTGTTTAATAGATGAAATTAATTAGTTTCATTAGACGCCTTCGCGGGCCACCCACGTCGGGGCTTTTATTACTAAATAACTGAAGTGTTATGTTAGTTCCACAGATACACTGTCATATATGAATAAAATCATTAGCTTATTTTTATTATAGCTTGTAAATAAAATCACCTTGATCTTAGAATCTTCGATCTCTCGATAGGGTGGAAATTGTGGGACTTTTTGCGTATCTCAGGTTCCGCTAGGATCTTGTTCGTCATGGCCGGAGGACAGCAGTTATCTTATGAGGAGTTTAGAGTTAAGAGGTCCTTTAAATTTAATAAACAGACTAAGTTCATTCGAATAGTTTATACAAGTTAAAAAAGGATTCTTAAAACTAATAGTCACCTTACTGTAGCTTGTTAATTAAGTAACGACACCCCACCCTTACAATAAAATACAATCCATTGACAAGTATTCCAAAAATATTTCATCAATTTTTTTTTCCGTATTCTTTTCATGGTTTAAGAAGCGTGAAAACGGAAGACAATGCGTTTAAGCCCAAATCACGAGCATATCGCTATGTGGGGAATGTGTCCCCACAATGAGGAGGAATGCCGCGCAGATCACGACAACTGCCGAAAACGTGCGCACACGCATCCCGGCGGGCATCCCGTCGCGCAAGCAAGCAATGCACCTCATAAAACAAATTAATGATCTTTTCACACCACCTGCTCGCTAACGTCAAATTATATGTCATGCAAACCTAAACTAAAGCAAGTCATTTAAGCCCTTGGCTCTAGCTGGGCATTAATATTGTATTGAATCTCATTATGACTGTGATTTGAATTTGGAACGTCAACTGATAATATCGTATGGAAAAAATTAGAAAAAAAAACCCTTTATCAATTTAATGTACAGGTCGACCATAGAGTTCTCACTTCATAGGTTTTAATCTCAGTCGACGAACAAAATGATCGGTTACTGTGACGCGTATACCCCCGCGTTAAAATGTTGGATTTGGGCTGAAACCAATGACGATATTATTTATTGTGTTTTTAATGAAAATGCATGAGATTAGATTTAAAAAAATAAAAAACCCGACAGGCAGTAGGTATGTCATTTTACGTCGTCGTCGTCGTTTTTTGTCGTTTTTGTCTTGCGTTATTAATTTTATTAATTTCAGTAATTTTATTAATTTCAATGTGTGTCTGTGTATGTATTTATAGTATCGCAATGTTATAATTACAATTTTAATTTTATATTTTTTGCCTAAAATTTTTGACATTTATTATGAATTTATTTTTATTATTTTATGTTATTTTAGTCTATTATATGAATGCTTTGAAATTTTTAAATTGTCTATGGGCCTTGTTACCCGAAATAAATGAATTTTATTTTATTTTTTTTATTTTTTATTTTAGTTAGATCTCAGATGTGAAGCCACCAACTGCAGCCGACTGCTTGAAAAATGAGTTACCTACTTTTGAATCTTAGTTGCATTCGGATTTCGTTTTGGCATTTTATTTGAATTTTTATCCTTTTACTGTGTTATATTTTTGGAATCTTCTCCTCAAGCCCTTTACTTTGATTGTACCATTGATTTGAAAAAAAAATTGTACCAATACAATGTGGGGTCACATTGTAGTGGTACAATTTTTTTTTTCAAGACTTGTTTTCTAACCGCCATTTTGTTTGTATAAAAACAAAACCTATCCACAACCTACGCGCGACCCAAACAAGTCGATATACACCCAGCCGTTAGGGTGCTTCAAGGGTATAAGGAATTCCACATACAAAATCGTAGTAAAAAACATAACCCTGTCCTGTCACGTAGTCGGGTAAATAGTGTATGACAATGCACATAACTAGGTATTTCCGGCTATTTGACAGTTTCATAAACTACTAATTCGATAATCGAATTGATTTTTATTACCTCGCAGATGGTGCGATAAGTAGAGTATTCTCCTCGGGGATAAAGGTGTCTTCGTCTTGGGCGAGCTTGAATCCCTCACTACACTCAGGATTCTAGTCTTAACTCCCTCACTTCGCTCAGGAGCCCTAGAATCCTTCGTTGCGTTCAGGATTCAAAATAGCGCCTGTGTCATTAAGCATTTGCTTTATCCTCTTAGTGAATAATCTACTATTAGATACTATATTCATTTTTTTAAATGCTGGATGGACTGTGTGTAAGATGATGTGGGTAGAAAGGGTGTGACTAGCTATCGAGATGACGACTGTAAGTAGTAAAGGAAGTATGGAAGAAAAAGACATGTTGCACCGACCGACCCCAAATAAATTGGGATGATGAATGATGAGTTACAATTTTAATGATGCCTGCAGGCTAATTGCGTAACACACGTGTAAAAATGAAACACATCAATAGGAATAGGTTTAATTTTGACAGTTCAACAACATTCATTGCGTTATTTACGTTGTTGAGCAACACATTTTTCGAACATATGGAGCAATGGATTAGCGATATGCTTCAAAATTATTCAAATTGAGAGTATTAGCAGCAGCTTTCGACGTTAGCGTCAAAACAATATTGGTCCATTTGCGTCAAATTGGCAAGGTAAATAAGCTTGACAAATGGAGACCCCACGAACTCAATGATCGTCAGCGCGAAGTACGCGTCGAGACGTGCCTTGCACTGCTCAACAGACACACAAATGAAGGAATTTTGAACCGCATTGTTACCTGCGATGAAAAATGGATTCTGTTTGATAACCGCAAGCGCTCAGCAAGTTGGTTGGATCCTGGTTCAGCACCTAAACAATGCCCTAAACGAAAACTTACCCCTAGAAAAGTGATGGTCACTGTTTGGTGGTCTAGCGCCGGTGTGATTCATCACAGCTTCTTACCAAACGGGGTGAGCATTACTGCAGATGTGTAGTGTGAAGAACTGAACACAATGATGGAGAAGCTGGCACATCTCCAACCAGCATTGGTCAATCGCTCGTCTCCGCTGCTCCTGCACGACAACGCGCGACCTCATACTGCACAGCAGACGGTCTCCAAGTTGCAAGAACTGGGGTTGGAAGCTCTCCGTCATCCGCCCTACTCACCAGACCTTGCGCCTACAGACTACTACTTTTTCCAGAATTTGGATAACTTCTTGGCGGGAAAAAAATTCAATACCGGAGAGGCAGTACAAAATGCCTTTGATGAATTTGTTGTCTCCCGTCCAGCTGATTTCTTTAAGAATGGCATCAATAAACTGCCACTGCGTTGGCAAAGATGCATTGATTGCATGGGTGATTACTTCGATTAATACAAATAAAAAATACATGAAAAAAATTCATTTAAATTTTTTCATACAAAACGGCAATTTCATAGGTAAAGACACCTATTATATTAAAGTTCCCACTAAAATGGCGATGAGTTTCGTTCGCGTTCTTAATAATATTGCACGTATACTTATAGGTTTATGCTTGATTTAATGACCGATAAATAATAAATTACGTAACCGCTCCACTTGAGTAAATTAAATGGTTTTAGTTCAAGTTAGGCTAGATTCTAGGCGGTGCTGCAATTATCAAGATGATGTACTGGCTTATAAAGTTATAATTCTCGAGTTATAAGAAGTTACGGGAAATACCACTTTACACTAAACAGTTGTGTTTGTTATTGTTGTTGTCTTTGTAATTTGTAGGCAGTGACTCAAATGAGGGGTAATAATGGAGGAAGGTGACCTTATGTAGTATTAATTTATTATCTATACCTATTTTGTGGGGTTTTAAAATAAAATAGCAAAACAGAAACTTAGTGTGAATATCAATTTTCTTTTTTCCTAGATTTTTTCCCCGCAAATTAGTAATGTTTTGATAACTAAAATACTAGCTTTAAACTTATATAAAATGATCAATAGAATTAGCATAAAAATATTACTAAAATCTCGATTATGATTGTAAATGTTTGCTTAGTCAATCCCTAGTATCAGGTGGGATGACACTGACAGCTCACTCCACGCTCACTTCACCTAATTTTTCACTGTGAGATGGTTACAGAATCGCACTGCAGATATACTTAAACTAAATCACTTTTAATATCCTGAACGGCTTTGAATTTATTTTGTCGTTATTGACATACGAATTTATTACAAAACATTAAGTAATAAGTATCTGATATTATTTATGTTACTGTGACATTATAGCCTTTTTTGTCGTAATTAAGTTAAGCCAACATTAATAATTTGAACATTTATAGCTTTTTAGGGTTCCGTACCCAATTGCCAAAGTGTGCCAATGGGACCCTATTACCACGGTAATGTTATCTTTACCGTGCTATTTATTACTAAGGCTTCGCTGTCCGTCCGACTCACACTTGGCCGCTCGTCCATTCGGTCGCTCATTTTTATCTGAGCTTACCTACTTATTCCAAAAGAAATTATAGATGTTCGATAATAACATTTAAAATTCAACATATAAACTACAATATGAACTAGCCATTAGTTGAAACGTATTATTATGTCGATCATTATCGGTAAGTCATTATGCTCGTCCACGAAATATTTTTTAGGAACGCCTACGTTCCTCGTAGATGTAAACTTAATAACATTTTACCTTTATCTCGCCAAAATCTACCATAAGTTTATATTAAAAGGTGCCAAGTTTTGATAATTTATTCTGTTTTTCGAACTTAAAGTTCCCGCAGACAGGCGCGACGCGACGGTGCGACGCGAATCTGGTAGAACAATTTCCATGAACTTTTCATAGAAATTGTTCTACTAGAGTCGCGTCGCGCCTGTCTGCGGGTTCCTTAAAGCGTGTTTGGATGATTCTGTGATGTCTCCGGCAACAAGTTTGGAGGTAATTTGTTACACTTGATTATAAAGAATTCTAATTGGTCATTTGGATAACTAACTGGTTGACACTTGAGTATAATGGTTTGTGGTTTCGTAGTTTAGCTTGAGTTATTGTTGACTTTGTCAGTCATAACGATCGAAGGTCTCAATCTTTACGAGGCTATGAATATAATTATTACTAGCGTCTGCCCGCGATTTTGTCCGTGTGAAACTTGTTCCTCCGAACAACCCCGTCGCATCGCGTCGCATCACCAGCCCGCGCTATCACTTCGTTTTCGCTTAGCGTTATTTCTGTCTTTTTTCAGTTTGCTCGGCTCCTAAGAGTCCTAGCGTAATGTTAAAGAGCCCATAGCCTTCCTCAAGAATTGGGATATCAAATGCATTTATTTTTAGGATTCCTTACCCAAACGCTAAAAGGGGACCCTATCTGTCCGTCCGTTCGTCCGTCTGTCACCAGGCTGTATCTCATGAGCCGTTATAGTTAGAAAGTTGAAATTTTCAAAGATGATGTATTTCTGTTGCCGCTTTAACAACAAATACTAACACAGAAAATAAATATTTAAGTGGGGCTCCTACACAGCAGACATGATTTTTTTTTGCCGTTTTTATAGATAATGGTACGGAACCCTTCGTGCGCAAACCCGACTCGCACTTGGCTGGTTTTTTTTCAAATGCTAGGTAGTTCCAGATATGACCTACATACAAACTTACAAATAAACAAATATTTACTTTGTTATAATATTAGTATAGATTACAGGGATCCCTGTAACCTATACTTGTTGTGTTTGTTATCTATACTAATATCAAGATGATGTGCTCATAAATAATTCTAACGATTCTATCAAATTCCTAACCTTGTTATTTAAAAACGATAGCTTCAAAAAAGTAATACTGTTCATTCAAATCAAACAGGCATTCATGGATTTAAAACTCCTTGAAAGACTTAATATTTCTCCTATAGAATCGCACACAATGTGCGTCCGTGACTCAAATTCGTGAACGCGTCAGAGAAGCATCATTGGTGGAACTGGTAGGAGGGCAGCAGGGAATTAAGGGTAAGTGTAGGCAACCGATAATTGCGGCGTGGGAACGCTCCCCGCCGCGCCCGCCGCGCCTGCGCCTGCGCCGGCCGATAGCACAAAAGTATTGCCAACTTAAAATTCAAACAATTCATAAATCTGTACTTAAATGGTTGGTAAATGGAAAATTGAAATAAATACTTTATTTAAATAAATACTTAAATACTTTATTGAAAATTGAAATAAATACATATTTATTTCAATTAACACGTTTAACGCCATGTCGGACATTGCTGGGCGACACTTAACTTTCCCTATAAGCCACACAAAATTGACAAAAAATCGACTTTTTGTTTTATTAATTATATTAAGTATTAACAATGCATATTTAATAATATTATTAATAAAACAAAAAGTCGCTTTTTTGTTAATTTTAAATGTTTTGTGTGGCTTATAGGGAAAGTTAAGTGTCGCCCAGCCATGTCCGACAACATTTAGGTACAGACACTTATGAATAATTGTCAAGGAGTCGGCCAGTTAGTCAACCGTTCCAAAGCGTAGTAGGTCCCTATGGAGAAGAACGGGCAAGAAACACCATCGACACTCAATTCTGTTAGCAGTGAAAGTAAAATAATACATTTACTATTAGTTCTCAGATACCGGTGTAATAAACTTTAATATTTATCTGTTTTGTTAATTAGACGGAAGAAGACGTAACAGTTTCTGCATCTCGCAATTTGTTGACACCGATTCGTATTATTTATTCATCGATCCGTGATTTTGCGATTTTATGTAACTGATTGAGAGAGTTTAGCTGCTTATTTTAGTTTTCCAGTGAGATATCAAGAGTCATTCATCACAGTCATCACGGTTCATTCCAAAGGTCATGCAAGAAAAAACTTTGTTTAGAAATGCATATGACATAGTTTTGTTTAGTTTTATTTATTTATTTATTGAATACGAGCACGTAAATGTACAGAGGCAGACTTAATGCCACAGGCATTGTAATGTATTGTAATTTAAATATAAAATTCGAGATAAAAATAATTTTAACTTGGAAATCGAACTTAGGATTAAAAATTGTATTAGGTAATTAGTGTAAGATGACTTTGCGATCTCTACTTCCCATATACAACTCCTACATCGCATTGCACGCCACAATCGGCGAAAAGGCAAAATTGTAGCTCGGGCGCATTCTGCGTCCCGAGCGCGCCAAGCCATGTAGCAAACAACTACAGAAGGTTCATCACTTGAAAGTTCACTTTACTTAAAAAGTTTACGCAACCGAAGTAGCCTAAACGTTACATTTTAATTCTAACGACAACCCTAAAACTAACTGTCACTGATTCATAATTTCTCCCCTGATTTGTATCCAAGTTTCTAACTTAGCAACATTGAAAGGAACATGCTTACTGCAGAGCCATCTATGGTGGCTTTCGACTGCCCTGCGCATACGACGCACACCTGCACGAATCATGCACTGTGTGCATCACAGTGCATCCCGTAATGACTGCATGTATTCCTAGATATTCCCCCTTAAACGCAGACGCAAAAATTTAGATGCGGTCACGTGAATGCTGTGGAACATTGATTCACTTTTAAAAGACTTAAATCCATTTAATAAATAAATAAAATAGTTTATTTGCACCTTCAAGTAAAAACATGTGGTTTACAATAAAAATAAGCCATTGGATTGGATTTGAACAGGAATTCGATTTTGTCCGTTATATACATAAAACTATCCATAAATTATAACAGTATTAGATTCACTCAGTCCGGTGGACCAACACTAATCTTTTATTTATCTAGTCGCGTGCAAACTGGTTTTTTTGCTAAAGAAAGTGGCACTTTTTGTCTGCCAATATTGAGATTCGACAACCAAATAATGTTGAATTTACTGACAACAGAAAGTGAAATCTTTAGAGGTTAGTGGAACGCTTTCCTAATGTCACAAAACATAGTATGACTGTAGCGAATAGGTAATCACAAGTACGGGCTGCGCGATTCGTCCCGCCCACCCGGTGCGACCACTGACGATGAGTGTTGACATCTTTACAAAATGGACACGCAATTATGGTTAAATCATTTATTATGTGCATTACCATCTCGGGCCAAAGTAAGTGCATTACAATTGATGGTGATTTGCGTGTTACGCAAAATGCCGAGGACATTCTAGAAGCTTAGATAGAAGGAGTACGCGGGATTTAGCAACGATGCCATGTGAAATTGATGTTGTTGTTCTGCAGCCGAAATGTGTTTGGTAAATAAGATTTGGCATTGTTTTTATGGACTGTAATTTTATTGAAGTTCAAATTCAACCCCTAGATAAGCTCCGAATTACAGAATCGCTATTCACTAATGTATCTTTTAAATTTAGGTCTCAGAAAACTCTAGATAACTAGAAATCAAAATATGACAGTTGATTTTGTAAGTAAATTTTAAATTCCCTCTACACTTATCCCATTTGGCGGCCATTAGTTTTCTACTCCTATTTAGTAGGAAGGATCTATCCATAAGAGTAACAACATAGTAAAGTTATCAATCAAAATGTATCTGCCGGTCGATTCTGTAAAAATCTCACCGTGAAATCATAAGTGAAGTGAGCAGTGTCAATAGTGTTAATCCCCAGTGACAGCTCACTTCCCGCTCACTTCACCTAAGTTCTCACGGTGAGATTTTTATACAGAATAGCACTGCTGTACATCGAAAGTGAGCCAACAATAGCTATTGTATACTCTACCTTTTTGATAAAATACCCCTTGATAGGAAAAATAATAATACCTACTATTAATAAATAAAAGTATGCCATAATAGAGAGGATGATTAAGATAATCTGAACACCTTTATTATGCAACTATGTCTGTGAGGTCATTACAATAGAACTGCAACTGACACGGAGCAAGCGAGACTGGAAGCACAAAGCTGTAGGTATTCATTTATAGGAAGACTAGCGACCCGCCCCGGCTTCGCACGGGTGCAATGGAGAAACACTGATAATTTTTGAGCCATTATTTGTCGAAAAAAGTATAGGATAAAAATGGTTATTGTGGGTTATCCCTAAGTGATAGACATATACCATCGCGGACTTTTTTGTAGACCTTTTTAAGGTGTACAATACTGTAGTACATTATTTTGATCTATCTCGACGGGTTCAGCCAGCGTTTACAATGTAAGCGCAAAAAAATGTGTTTATTTACGACATCACATTAGAAACCTCTTAAATAACCAGTGTTTCTCTACTATATTATGCATGTATTATACATATAAACCTTCCTCTTGAATCATTCTATCTATTCAAAAAAACCGCATCAAAATCCGTTGCGGAGTTTTAAAGATCTAAGCATATATAGGGACAGACAGACAGGAAAGCGACTTTGTTTTATACTATGTAGTGATAGTGATGATGAAGACGTGTGGAATAAATCCAGCAGGGTAATTGCGTAACACACTATCAGTAGCAATGGGTTTCATTTTGACAGTTCAACAACATTCATTGCGTTATTTACGTTGCTGAGCAGACATATTTTTAGGACGTATGGAGCAATGGATTAGCTAATATAGCTTCAAAATGATTCAAATTGAGGGTAATAGTGTGTTACGCAATTAAGTTGCTGGTAAACATGAACGAGACCGTCATAATAGAGGACTATGGCCGGATGAATTGATGATTACGACGATGGTGGACGGTTCCGGGCTCAAGGTGATCGGGAAGAACTTACTTTGACACATTAATTCTGCAGGAGATGAGCAATTATTATCGCTGAGAATAAAGTATTTACTGTAAGTTGTCCAATTTTGATTGAAAGTCAAGAAAACAATGTCTGCCGTATTGGTTACTAGTAAGGTAAGCTGACCCGACGCAGTTCCGTGTCATTATGGCGTGTCCACGGCATACGCAATGACGTGACATGGTCAAGGAAGGGCCTGTCCCTTCCAATTGCATCTAGCTCACTGAGCACATTCCTATTCTTCTCGAATTACAAAATCTCGCATAATTTATCTTAACAGGGAATGCAATTTGTTTAGACCGACGTTAAGTGGACGACGCAGCTCAGACAATGCTCTATGATTCGTTTATGATATCATTTGTTTTACAGCGCCTAAACACAGCCTCGTACTTATTTGTTTCAAGCTCAACTTATTGCAGGGAATCGAGACTTATTTACATTATCTGTACCTACTTAACCGTAGATTACACGATCCTTACATCGAAAAACTTTTAATTATTACATCTATGGCCAGTTCCAAACGTATCATTAACAATTCGACATAGCGATGGTATCATAAAAGCGCGATCATCGCTCGGCTGCTTTTCGGCATCCTCATGGAATTCCTGCTACTCTGGCATTCGGGAAACCGATTAAAATTCAGAAAAAAGAGCTTTACGTACAATAATTTAAGGTCAAGAAGGAGCGTGATCTCGACGCAGTGGATAAAAATTATTTATTTGCGTGGGGCGCGGCAATTAGGGGGGCGGAGCGCGTCTGGGCGCACGACCTCTCGACCCTCGGCCTGCGCCCGCGCAGCCGCGCCGCCTGTGGACACTCGTCCTGTACACGGTGACGCGGGCGGGCCAGCGAAACAATCTCGAAATTGCATTCGCTCTTCGCTCTGCAGCACGATCTCACCTACTTTCGTGAAATATGTTCAACATTTTTACATTTTTCGTGTGCAAGACATTAAAATTGCTCGTGCAGTTTATCCAAAAAGGTTTAAACTTTAAAGAATAATAATTACACGTTTTCAAAATAATAAGACGGACAATGAACAACAACATTGCCATTAAAATCAATTAGGTAAGAAAAAAATAACTCATCGTTACTTCAATGTTCATGCTCTAAATACCCATATGCCACGGGTCGCCTGGTCAGTTTTATTATTACATTCTTAAAAGGAGATGCAATTACCGATACAGCGTGTATCGATGGACGCATGCGCACGCTTGCTCTCATCGGCAGAGCGCGCCGACGAAATGTAGGCGGCGCGGGTAGAAATTAACCTGACTCTAGTATCTGATAGCATGCCATGTTGCTCTTTAGCTTTGTGATGCTTTTGTTTCCGATGATGGGAGCGACGGGAACTAGCCATGAAGCCGATTAATTTACGCGCTACATGACGGCCTCTCATGTTATGTGCAACGAGATGAAAATATGCGTGTATTCGCGGTATATTTTTGTAGAAAAAAATGAAGTCGGACTTTTATAAGTGCACGTTGATAATGATTGGGGCTGGTAGGATCTTGAAAGTGAACGGATATTAGTTTCATATGTCTAAGTACCGTGCATAACATCATTAATTAAACAAAGAAACGGCAAGAAATCTGTAAAAGCCTGCCTCAGTTGTTCACCGGAACAGATTCACAGTCGCTCACGTACTTGACCAGCATCAATTAGCTCACATGTAACAATTATATCATAATATTAAATAACTGACATTACGCAAGTTGCTGTTCTACTTACTCTCTCTGAATTTGTTGAAGATCCTCTTCATGGTGAACAGGCTGGCCGGCTCAACCCTTTGCTTTTAGTGATAGTTCGGCAGATAGGTTAATGTAATAGGGGACTCTTTAGCCAGGTGTTCCCGCGCACGCGCCCGCGACACTAATGCTGTCTGCGCCGAGCTGGCCACCGTCACGCTTGGCTGCGCCTGCGCCGGTAGCGTTGCGGGGTGGATAAACTTTATATCTGAATGTAGGGCCTCCTGATACGGTGTGATCGTTTAATTTGCGAATGACTAAGCTTTGTTTTTGATTCGGTCTTTGTGTCCTTTGTTTTTGGTTTAGGAGTTTGGGAGACGGAAATGTGATTGTCATGCTTATATCTTAGGTAAGTACCTACATGTCTGGAATAAGGTTATTGGCTGCACTTCATAAATGGAGAACGCAAGATTGTAGCCCGGTACCTCCTAGCTGCATCATCGTCAACCATAAAATAAAACTAAAAATGTTTGACCGAATTGATGATTGCAATATGCCAGCGGACCATGAACCTAGGTACCTACTGTTACATGAAGACAAGATCAATAATAAACTTATTGAAAAAAAAATCAGCTCAAAACCTTTTTCCTCAGCTTTCCAATTACTGCTCCATCCATAATGCCTGCTTATAAGTAACAGTTGTTGCAATTAAAGTAATGGCACATAATAACAAAACTGTGACCCAAGGCGAGTGATTAAGACCACAGACAAGTACGGTGGGGTGAGGCCCATAAGCGGAATCACGCTCGGCAAAGCACAACGCGGGTGAACGGCGTGCGATATGCTCTGCGGGACCATATCATACACATACGACAATATATCTACGTTCCGGTACAACACGGCAACAGTACAGTGTGTTCCTTTTCTTTTTTTTTTTTCTTTTTTTTCATACTGCGGGGTAATTGCATATACACTAACAGTAAAAATGGCTTTCATTTTGACAGTACAACAATATTCATTAAGTACGTTAGTTACGTTGCTGAACACTAAAAAGTGAAAAATAAAACATTCTTTTCAAAAAAAAAAAAAAAACAACCGACTTCCAAAAATACACTACAAAGTGAAAAAGAACTTTAATTTTGGAAGTCGGTTTCAAAAAACTACAGATCCAAAGTCACTTTGGAAATTAAATTTATTTTGCACTTTGTAGTGTTTCACTAATATGATGATTATAATTACAGTTGAAGGTTGTGCCCGATGGGCGATCTTAGAGGGTGAATAAACTTCAACATTTGTTCGCAAGCGTTCTTATTGGGCATCACAATAAATAACTAGTTACACAATACTAATTACATAATTATTTAATTTAAACATTAAGTAGTTCGCTTATTAAATGGAATTTCTAGATTTTTGGCTACGGAACCCTAAAACAGCCATTACTTATTCCTTTACCTTTGCATCTCGCTCTTTAAACTTTAAAAGTTTATCGAGTTGCTTTAGCATGTCTGGCCTAGTGCAAAGAGCTTCTTTTATAGCATCATCCAACATTTTTCTCTGGTCGAACGGAGGTATCGGTGTGTCCTCTAAATGGAACGTGTGAAGTCTTCCTAGTGTGTCCCCGACAAAGACGTTTTGCCCAGATTCCTCAAACCTTACATACGTCAATGTCACATTAGCGGGAAAATTGTATTCTGCACATGGCATGTGAATTTTTCGACGAAGATCCCAAACTGATAGCGTGTTCCCACTCGCGGAAAGTAGAATAGTCGCATTTATTGGACAGAAAGCGATCCCGCTCACTGCTCCAGGACAAGTTAATGTCATGATGACGTCGTCCATGCCGTCTATCCAGAGTCGAATTGCGTGATCAGAGCCGCAAGATGCCAACAAATACTTTAAAAAAGGTGAGACGCACATGTCCGTGACGGGGCCTGCGTGAGCGCGGTACACGTCCATGTGTTGGTTAAGGTAGTGTGTGGAACACTTGTGTATGCAGCCCTCGTCAGTGCCCACCAAGTAGCAGTGGTCAGTAGTAGAATGCCATAACATGCACAACACAGCTGGGTACCTTGTGATAGGAACGTCCACTTTTAAACACGTTTTGGCTATTTCCAGGCCCTTTAACTTTCCCTCGACAGTAGATATACGCATCAAGGGTGAACTAATAAAGTCGTGCGTCTTGGTACTCTGCAACCTGCGGATCCTTCCGTCCTGACATGTTGTTATTACGTAATCGTCTCTGTCTATAGTGCGCCAAGTAATTACCCATATTGGCTCGAAGCAAGGATTTGTATCACGTTTGCTTTTAGCTAATGTCTTAATAGTGTACGAAGTAATATCCAATATTATCACATCACCATTACAAAACCCACATGCCAACCAGTTCGGATTCTTGTCAGAGAAGCACACAGACGTAACAGAATCGTCAAAGCGATAAACCCTTTCCGGTTCACGAGGATTTTTGGTACACCAAATACAGACTACACCTGTACAATAATCAGCATACCCGAATTTTCCATGAGCTATTGCGCATATATTTGGACATTTTGGATTAAAAGATATACCCGCGATTGGTTTGTTCAGGGACTCCTCACATTCGTAAGTCCACAAAGGCTTCAATGTGTAAATATATACCAAGTCTAATGCTAGTGGATCCATAGCAATGAGTCCTCGGAACTTCTTCTGGGCGGTGTCATATTCTAATGATGCGAGCACACGTTCTGTCAAAAGCACCGCATCTAAAAATAGCGGCGTGACCGCTATTTCTTCAAAAGTTTTACCTCGCCCTGTGTCCTGGATTTTCTTCTTCTTCTTCCGTAACAAATGGCGTGCTGCAGATTGATACATGACCATTTCGTCTTCCTCCTCCTTGGCCTCCGCTGTGGCCATTCGTGAGTAAGTATCATGCATGTCCCACATCGACGCGAATGATATCGCGTTCTTCTTCTGGGGCCTCGTAGCAAGGGTATGTCTCGACTGCTTTATAGTTTCTTTGGTTTGAGTTTCTTGACCGACCATTTTTCGATTTCTCCCTTTTCCGACGGTGATGTACTCATAGTAAGTATTTTCTTCTTCAACTATATTGCCGTCAGCCGTTCCTTTATCGTAAGTTAAACTTGGTAATGAAAATAAAAAAACTGTTTCAGTTTCTTTAAGTGTGACGGTTATTTCTGGTGGATATGATGTAACCGGGTTCATTTTTGGTAAATAAAATGCGGACGGCGCTATACAGAGATCGCCGTCGGCGGGCTCTACGCCGTCCCCGGTGTTGAGTGTGTGATCGATTTGTATGTCGTCAAGGTTGATAGTGGTGGCGTACACCTTCGTGCCGTCCATGACTAAGCCCATCTTGGACTTTGATCTCGACAGTTTGATAGCTGCTTCGCTTCTGGCCCGAACTTTAGCATCATAAGCGGCGTGTGGTTGCGATTCATCCATAGCGACATACCTCGGATTGGTGATGGGATCCGGAGTGACGTCAACATCGTTGAAGATTACTTGGTACACCACCCGCTTGTTCACGGCGGCGAGCTTCACTTCTTTCTTATTTGCCTGAGTTTCGGCGATAGTATATTCTGACGGTTCTAGGTTTTCAGAAGCATTGCTATCAATATCGACCCCACTTTCGTAATCAACCATTATCTTTTACTACAAAAAGTAATGATAAAAATAAAATTAATTTCAGTCAATACGTACCTAGCGATAAAAATATTTTATATTAGTATTAGCAAAATTCTTTAAAATTGACGTTCTAATGTCTTTAGTAGGTGACAATCAAGGAACATATGAGGGGTATACAATCAAAGTTGGTAAATCCACAGTGCCAAAATGTTCAGTAAACGATAAAAACGATTATATTTACGCAAATTGAAACTCAACTCACTTGGACTTTGCTAGGTTTGTTTTGTAAAGTCAATTTTCAATTTGAAATAACAGTCGAGATTACTAGAATTTGTATAAAATTATTCTAAATAAATATAGATACGGAAACAAATGTGTTGCAATTTAAATCTCACTTTTAAAATTTTGTGGACTTTACCAACTTTGTATATCCCTGATATTTACTCGAGTGGCGATATTTTGACATTACGATAGCCTTCATAGCGATAGTACCTACATTGAGGTTTTATTTAAAATTGCACGCCCCTCCGCAAAATGTCTATACAGGCAATTAATAAATTATTGCTATGTGTACGTACTGTTCTGAAGTGCGCACGAAACAAGGAGTGGACAAGCGCGCTTTTATAAAATTAGTTTTGTTTATACCATTTTTTTATTCAGCCTATATTGTCAGACTGTTCACACCATTATAACATATGTCTATGATTGTAACAGATTATATTTCTTATTTTAATATCGCATGCTCTGGCTTCCCCATTATAGTTCTGATGGAGCACTAATCTGTACAGCTCAATGATGCAGTGCAACTCTCATGCAGAAATTCGAATGCTTTTAAACCATAGGATTTTTAAAAAAAAGTTCGCCAATAAATTATGAACTTTATTCTTGTGTCATAAAGTACAAAATATAATAACAGAGTGTATCTTGACAAGGTAAATAAATTATAATACAAAAAGTGATATACATAGGTACTATACATAAATCTATACATTTGGAATGACTAGGACTTGTTGGAAAGTTTTTGCAGTTGATATTCTCTTTTCAGTTCTTTCAAGTTCTTCTCCAATATTGCAACCTGCGAAAATGAAACAAAACATGTTTATTAGCTGTTTCGTTCAAAGATTTATATCGTTAGATTCGCCCGACCGCGTCAATAGATGATCGCGTTTCATTGACATTTGAATAGTATTGTCTCGCTCACGCATACTGAAAATCGTCTCATGCAGGATTTGTGACCTCACTCTTCTCAGTATGTGTGCTTTTTGGCGCACTCTATGTATGTAATGCTAGCGTTAAATTATCAGGTAACAGAGTACAATTATTGCACAACGTAAACAAAAACTGCTTTCGGCAACATTTGAATGCTGCGTCTGAAGACTATAGTGGGAGGGTGGTAAGCAGGATGTTGGTACATAACAGCTAATAGTCTCTGGAATGGGCATGGCAACACATCTGCGATGCGTCTAGTACTTGTCTACGGCCGGCTGTCACCACTTAAGGGCGATGCGCTAAAGTAGGCCGAGAAACATTTTTTTTCTTAAGTTTTTTGCAATATGCAGGTCAGTGTTCGGTTGTATGTTGATGAAATTATGATTCGCTACCGTAACAAATATACAACATTAATTTAAGTATATGGGAAACCAGAAACACGTGTCTAGTATTTGTATGTAACGAATCTATGTACAAAATTTCAAAACTGTATCATGAAAAATCACGAAGTTATAAGCTTGTTCTGTTACCTTATTGTCCGTACAAAAGGTTGGTTACCACTTAACACGCGCCGCCGGCCGACCGGCTGTGACCTGTGTTGTGCGCATATGATTGCGGATATGTACTTAGTGTCGCTGGGTGCCCAACTTGTTAGCTTTTTTTACATATTTTTGGGACAAAATATAACATGGTGTAAAAATTATTGGAAACGATTCAGTTACTTATTCTGAACAAACCATATTCCGGTTTGCAGTATACTAAAAATAATGTTATATATTTATAACATTAATCATTAATGCTGCCAGCCTTTTAGGCACTTATCCCATTGACAGCGATACGGACGAATTCTTTGATGCCCAATGAGCTTCTGCCTTTTTCTTTTTTTTTTTTGTTATATACTTGTATATAATATATATGTTTTAGTGTTAGCTTGTATATTGTAATTGTGTATATTGTATTGTAAAAATAGTGTGTGAGAACATCATTAAAGTCATCACTACAACTCTCTAAGTTCAAATTACCGTATTGCAAATTGCATGAACCTGCAAATTGCAAAAATTGTAACAAAATTTGAATTTTGCAAGCTACTAGCTTAGTCAACATTAGGTGGGGTGTCGGATTGTCTTGGCCATCCAATAACAAAGAATAACCTCTTCAAATTTGAGTTCCCTCCGCGCCTCCTTAATATACTCCCTGATGATATTCATCTGCTCCAGTAGCGGGTTATCATCATCGTCCTGGCTGCTCTCTACCCTGGTCGCGCTAGATCCTGCTACTGCCTCCATTTTTCCTCTCTGTCGCTCCATCCTCTCTCTTTCCATCTGTATTTGTTTTTCCGCTCGCTCATATCGTTGTCTGCGTACTTCTTCTATTTGAGCTTCAGTTGGCAATTTCCGTAAGGATAGGAGGTCTTCCTGAAATAATGAATGTTGAGGTTGAAAGGAAGAAAGAAAATATGTTTATTTGGAACATGTCACAGGACACAATATAAGAACGTTTTACAAAAAAAAAAACTACAAAGTGAAAAATAACTTTAATCTCGGAAGTTGGTGTATTTTTTCCGCATTTTCTTTTTTGAGACTGACTTCCAAAATTAAAGTATGTTTTCACTTTGTTGTGTGTTTTTTTGGAAGTCGGTTGTTTTTATGTAACATGTTTTTATTTTTCACTTTTTAGTTGTCCCCACACAAATTCAAATAACACTACTTGCTATGTAAATATCAATGTAAGGAATTTATTAAAATATCATAAATATAAACTAAGTGGAAAAATACCCAAGCAAACCTTATCCATTATACACATAGATATACAATTGCAGTCAAGCGGTGCCAACCTAAGGTGCATTGAAGAATTGAAGACACCAACTAGAAGAATCATTATAATTCGCGTAGAAATGCCAGAGATGCAGTACATTTATGCATATAACTTCATACATAAGAATAATTACCTATTGTATTAAATACTAAAACCCTCCTGAAAGTATGTAGACCATGTTAATGAAAGAAACATCAAAATTGCTTCATTCGTTTTTGAGAAACTCGCGGACATACAAACATGCATACATACAGGTTGAATACAGAGCCTCTTTTTTTGACGTCGGTTAAAAAAATGGTTGAAATTCAAGGGAGGTTGGTAATAAGAGACCTTGGACCGCTACTAAGAGATTCCGATTAGATACCAACACTGCCCTACCTGGGAATCGAACACGATGCTCAGCAGTCGCGCTGGCGGTCACTAGACTAACGATATACAGGCTGTACAAAAAGCCCACCAATAAACCAAAATCTTACTAACTAAAACATATTGCTTGGTTGCAATTAAGTAAGGGATGAAGGTTTGTATGGAATTTTATCATTTTAGCCCATGGGAAAACCCATCGGACGGGTTGACAGCTTGTAATAAAGAAATATCGATGTTTGGCAAGTCGTAAAAGCCGTGCAAAGCAGGGGCGAGACGCTATAGTTACCTTTATGTAATGAGCTGCAGCTTGTCTAATAGCAGTCTGCAGCCTCGCCTGCCTTGTGCCGGGCTCGGCAGGGAAGGTCACTATCTGCTTACTCAGCAGGTCAATGCCCTCCGCCAGCTTGCCGATGCGTCCGCGCATCTTGTTTACGTCAGTCAGGTTGTACGTCGTCTCACCGTCGAATAGGCTCTGACACATCTGAAGAAATAATTTATTCTTGGTTAGACAATAACTGACTTAAAAGGATATTATATCTTATAATCAACAGGTTTAAAAAATAAAATCTGCTGTTCCATTTTGTATGTATTGTACTTTTGTATGGAACAGCTGATTTTAAAAAATCGTCTTCTACAATCATGTACTGAATTCATGAATACCATTTTCCGATGTCTATTGACGCGTATAAAATAAAGATACCAAATAGTGTATAAGTCGTCAAAATGCCAGTATCGGTGTTATTGCAGCCGTTATACGACGGCACCGCTGTCTTAGGAAACCCAAGAATCAGTGGTACGATCTACTTTCCAATTTTGACTTTGCAACTTTAATTGTACACACTAAAAAATAACAGCCACACAGGTCGATCGATCAGGTTAAGCTACGCTTGCCGCGGTTGGTCTGTGGATAGGTGACCATCTTTACATACCGAGACCTCTCCGTCTCCGACCTTTCCTCGGAAAGCACGTTAAACGTTGGTCCCAGCTGTCATTCGTAGATCTTTGATAGTCGTTACGGGTAGTCAGAAGCCCGAAAGTCTGACAACCAGTCTTACCTAGGGGTATCGTACTACCCAGTAACTGGTTTGTGGAGGTCAGATAGGCAGTCGCTCCAAGTGAAATACTGGTATTCAGCTGCATCCGGTTAGACTGGAAGCCGAACCCAATATAGTTGGGAAAAGGCTAGGCAGATGATGACTAAATAATCACCTTCTCATACATAGCGACATCCGGCCGAGCCTTGTCCATCAAGCTCCTCATCTGCTCATACGCGGTCACCAGCACAGTCTTAGCGTTCCGACTCTCTTGCACCTGCTTCCGTAACTCTATGAGATTGTAGCAGTGCTCACACAGACGAAGGCCATTCTTCTCTGTTATCTCATGGTCTGGCTGGCTTGATGTCTGTGGTGCTGATGGGTCTACTATCGCTCCTGTAACATAAAACATAGCAAATAATCAGCCTATAATGGTTCTATGTGTGAACAAGTAGGCCATAATCAACTATGTGGGCCGAATGCAACCCAAATTGAATTTTTGGTTCTACGACATTTTAGATTACTAACAATATTTTCCTTGACTGTTCTAAGAGCAGTGAATCAAAATCAAAAGTCATTTATTCAAACTAGGCTGAGAATCAGCACTTTTCAAACATCAAAATTTCAAAAGGCAGTCCCCCAAAACGCTCGCCCTTCACCACTTCCTAGTGCTTTCGCTGGGAAGAAGAAGTGGAGCAACAAACTTCGCAGCAGCACAGCTGTCTATTGAGTTAGTGAGACTTAAACTATGAATTATTTATTTATTTTAGTACATGGAAGACTTACAGCTAATAAAAACAAACACAAAAAGGAAACCATAGACACCTGAAAGCCAATTACAAATCCTCACGTATAGACAAACGTACGTAACATATTGTCTATCTTCTTTTTCCAAATTATTAATAACTAGCGACCCGCCCCGGCTTCGCACGGGTGCAATGGAGAAACTGATAATTTTAGAGCCACTATTTCTCGTAAAAAGTATAGGATAAAAAATGGTTATTGTGGGTTATCCCTAAGAGATAGACATATACCATCGCGGACTTTTTTGTAGACCTTTTTAAGGTGTACAATACTGTAGTACATTATTTTGATCTGTCTCGACGGGTTCAGCCAGCGTTTACAATGTAAGCGCAAAAAAATGTGTTTATTTACGACATCACATTAGAAACCTCTAAAATTATCAGTGTTTCTCTACTATATTATGCATGTATTATAGATAAAAACCTTCCTCTTGAATCACTCTATCTATTAAAAAAAACCGCATCAAAATCCGTTGCGTACTTTTATAGATCTAAGCATATACAGCGTGTAACGGAAAGGGGGTATCAACCCTGAAGGAGGTGAATGTGCTCATGAAACTCAACAAATTTCCCCAAAGTACATAGGTCGAAATATGAAAAAAAAATTTGGCCCTCCCATATTAAATCAATCAGCTGGTAGTCAGTTTTGTAAGGGATGGTCAAACTTTTTTTTCATTTTCGACCTATGTTCTTTGGGGAAAGTTGTTGAGTTTCATGAGCACATTCACCTCCTTCAGGGTTGATACCCCCTTTCCGTTACACGCTGTATAGGGACAGACAGACAGGGAAGCGACTTTGTTTTATACTATGTAGTGATAGTGAAGCGTTTGTTTGAAATCGCTAATCTCTGGAACTACCAGTTGCGTTTTAAAAATTATTTTTGCATTTGATAACAAAATTTTTGAGAAAGGCTATTTAACATTACGCTAGGAGCCTTAGGAGCCACGCACAGTGGTCCACTTGAAGGACTGAGTGCGGAAACCAAACCCGTAACATAGCACATAGAACTCTTAAGAGCTGAGCACAAAATAAAAAAAGTCTGAAAGAACGCTAAGCGAAACTGAAGTTTTTTTTTTTTTTTGTTTATTGTTTATTATTCTCAAAAATACATTGATTTTTTACAATTTTACTCGCCAAACTTTCGAGTTTGATGGCGAGAAGCGCCTGTTGCATAAACATTTACTTAAAAAAGAAAAAAAACTAACCTAAAAACTACCAACTATGCAGTACATTACATACTAGTAATAGAGTGGGCAGGTGATGCGATGCGAAGAGTTACGCGTGAACGAAGTCGCCGGCTGAAGCTAGAAAGTAAATAAGCATACTTACTGGCTACATTAATATCTAGGAACAGAGAGCAGTCATGACAGAGGATGGAGCCACACAGTCTACAATGGTGCTTCCGCCGCGTCAGGTTGAAGGTCTTCGCGCAGTTGGGGCATAGCTTCACAGAGGAACCGTCCAACCAGGGAACTACCTGGAAACCACTCACAATTTGTTAATCTAAGATGCATATTGTCTATAAATGTTGGTAATAACGTTTTTAGGGAAAGAAACATTGGAAAAGTTGCCCAGAAAAATGGAAAATTCGGGAAAAATGTGTAAAGGTGAATTTCCTAAAAATGATTTTTGTACTTATTGAAATATGGACAGGAAAGTGTCAGGTCAGCTGATTTCTTATAAATATTAGGCTTGTGTTTAAATACTATATTATCTAATGGTAAGCATTGTTTGGTCCTTCTACAAAGTTATTTAGACTATTTATTTATTAACTAGCTGCGCCCCGCGGTTTCACCCGCACAAGTCTCGATATCGTAGGAATATCGGGATATAAGTATTCTATGTGTTAATCCTGATTATAAACTATCTGTGTGCCAAATTTCATCAAAATTGGTTCAGCCGTTTGAGCATGAAGAAGCAACAAACAAACATACACACACACAAACTTTCCCCTTTATAATATTAGTGTGATCATCACACTGGAATGCTATACAGCAATTAAACCAGCAGAGTATAATATTACTTAAATGATTAATCAATTAGGTTACTCTCAATAAGTGCCTATTCCTTTGACCAAATTAAAAAAATATATACCACTATGGTGTACAACATTAATAAGAAAAAAAAAAAAAAGAATTTTCTATCATGGATAGGATAAATGTACCTATTTCTGTCTTTCATCGAAATCACAAAAAAAGAACTGCCATCTCATACAATTGGGTTGAGCAAATATTGAACTTGAGTATGACAATCAGACAGACAGTTGTTTTTTTTTTTTGCAATTACGATGTTGGTCCTATGGAGAAAGTTTTTCTGTTTGATGGTATATCTATATACACCCTTAAATATGATTACACCTTTCTGATACATAATCAGTCTTTTAGACTATGAGGAGATGAGCGGGTTCTGTTAGCATGAGGGGTGTTACTCCCAGTGGAGTATGCCCAATAGTTTCAAAGTCATTCTTTGCACTGACTGTTCTGGTCGAAAAGGTCCTGCCACTTTTTTAATCAGTGGAAGCAAATGCAATTGGCTACTCAGAATCAAATTATTAGTCAATAAGTTGTCGAACTGCTATTAAATCAAAAACTTTACTTATTAGAGCACATCTCACTCATATCTTTATTACCTAGGTCATATTCTTAGAGATAAGTAAACATAAAAAACTGATTAAATGAATGAAAAAAATATAGGTCTCCAGTATAAGAATAATTCAATGAGTCTACAATAACTGTTATCACCAGTGATCAGAGTAGGTAGATTGAAATGGGGTCATTGATCCAAAACATATATATTAATATGGACTTTCCTCCGTAATTTCGGAATTGGTTGATTATTAACAAAACAAACTGGAACTTAGGTAGGAATTGTGTTAAAATAAGCAATATTATATTCTATATATTATTTTTTTTAACGGTACAGTCACAATTTGACACAACCCAGCGACCAATCAGAACAAAGGATCATGGGTGGTGCACTAACCGGTTATCAAAACAATGCGTACGCCCACCGATGACATACCAGGTAGCTCACTCATTTACTTCGGTTTGTAGAGTGCGCTTCTTTGTTTGTTACTGTGTTGTTAAAACATTACTAGACCCTCACTTGTGTACATACTGACTTCTGGAATCTGCTCAAAAATTGTTTTTATTATTCAAATAAATAATAAATGAATTTAGTTTTGATACCTACCTTTAAATTTTGAATTGAGTAGTAATAATATCACTACCAACATTAACAATATTTAATCGGATCCGGAAATACCGGAATTGCTTTCTGGGAAAATAGCTTATGCATGTTATTCTTTCTGTGGACATTTATGATACAAGTACAAAAAATCAATCTACCTACTCCGATCACTAGTTATCACTAACTACTTCATTAATCCTGTTATTTAGATGATTATGAGTTAAATAGTAATTTAAAAGGAATCTAATCATGTGATTAATTTAATGTCTGTGGAATAAAAATCATGCAACAGGATGTGTACTTTTACTTCAGTAAGTATTTCATATTTTTAACCTACTATTTTTTTATTAAAGAAGTTATTAACATTTCTGACCACTTTTAGTATGTACCTAAAGCAAATAAATGCTTGATAAAAACCTACAAATATCACTATCACATTCGCCATAAACATCAAAGTAAAAGAAAGGATATCCAAAGCTCAACTCACTTCCTGTTCATGTAGTTTCCTCTGACTGGGTTCAGTAGGCATGTTACACACGAGCTTATCCAGCCTTATCAGCAGCTTGTTTGTCTCAGTCGCATATCTCTCCAGCCGCGCAGACCTCACTCCCTTCAAATACTCCGTGGAACTACGCGACACACCTAAACTTTGCTCCTCATCCAAGTACCGATGCTCCTGGTAACTAAACTTTAACGCACGATCAAACGTCTCTTTCAAATCAGAATCGTCATTGTTCAATATTATCTTCTTCGCTTTACCAAAGATATCCTTCAGGGATCTTAGGACGTCCTGTTCTTCAGAGTGTAAACTCTCGAAATGACTCGTCAGTTGAGAGGGGGATTTCAAGTCCGCTTTACATATTGGACAGAGAAAACCCTCTAATATCTCCTCGTCGTTAGCCGTAGCCATGGTGAAAGAGTTTTAATTAATGCACCATTATACATGCACGATAATTAATTATAATTTCTAGGAGAAAGAAAACTGTAACACCCCCTCAACCTTCGCACAAATTATGACAGCTACGATTAGTTTATGCTAATACTGATAACTCAAGGTTTCTCTTATACAACTTCTGTGACTTAGGTTGATTTCCTTTACGTTTGAAAAATACATGATTAAAATGTATAAAATACAGTTAAAGTCATGAACATGTTAAATGAAAACTAATAAAATAAAGTGGCCGTTTCATTTTTTTGGATAAGAACGAAACGTCGAAATGACAATTTGATTGAAGTGTTACCCATGTAAAATTTAATGTACATACCACTTAAGTAGATTTTAACAAGACTCACATTCCAAAATGTTAATATCGTATAAGTACGTAGTGATGACTGCAGAAATCCGCTGGGTGCGGGAAGCACAGAACCGGTCGAAGTAGTGATGCTTAGGGGTGGCCTATGTCCAGCAGTGGACGTCTTTCGGCTGAAATGATGATGATGATATCGTGTCTGTGGAGATTTACCATAACCAGCATTCCCCTTTAGGTAAAATTTAAGGGGTTAGCTTAGTACACAGACCGAATACTTTGTCGTCCACCGAAACATCGACTCCTTGAGTCGACGTCAAAGAACGCGCATCTTTACTCTTATGTTAGTTCCTATGCGCGTTTATTGACGGGACTCAATGAGTCGGCGTTACGGTCGAGGGGATATATATAATGTTTAATTACAAGTTTTGTTACGTTGTGTTGTGTTGCTCTCACAGCTCTCATCTACACTACGCACAGCTCACGTCTCCTCTCTACTACGCATCTCCTCTCCGCTTTGGTGGAAATAACCTGCTAGCTTCGCAGCACATCTCTCGTCTCCTCTCCTCTCCGCTTTGTTGGATACCATGCCTTATAGGCCTCAAACATAGCAGTGTGCTAACATATTTACACCCTTCACCCATAAGCTTTCGTAATAGCGATGAAAGGAAAATAAAAAACACCATTTACATGACTGATTTCATATATTCTGTAACACTAGAAAATAACGTTTTTAAATCTTCCAAACCACTTTTAGTATCTGGCCAGTCTTGTTTTTCAGCTGCCCTGATGACCGCCTGACCAGTTAGTCTGGCAGAAGACAGTTGTTGATTAGCTTGAAGTATATCCTTCTCTTCAGACTCTTCCCTAGCTTTTTTACTTAGTTCGAGAAGGGCCTGGGCCATTTCTATCACTTTTTTACACGTGTCTGGATTGTTAGCCCAGTTGCCACTCTGAAAAAATAAAATATTTATAATTAGTTTAAAATAAATAAATATGAATTTATTTATTTAATATTTTTACATTGAACATAATTTTATTTAATGCTTACGAGATAATGAATTATTAGATAGTATCGTTACCTGGGTAAAGCCTTTGTATGCCTTAAGTAAGCGTTGCGCTTTTAACAAATATGTTGGACTTAAATCTGAGTACAACTGCCATATTTCGGGGTTATTTTGATGAACCGACGTTATCCTTCCGAACAACTCCAAAACTCGTTTGCGCAATCTAGAAGAAACGTACATATTATTAATAAATGAGCGGATTCAATTTCAAAAAAGACATTTACAAACAACCGTTTTTTTTACGATTAGGATTAAAAATCTCACCTAGCCGCACTGTTCCCATCAGCATCTGTACTGTCCTGAATAATAGCTCGGACCAGTAGTCCTAGCACTTCCACATCTTCAAACTTCTGCTGTAGGTCGAGCATTCGATGGCAACCACGAATCACGTCTTCGAAGTGCCCCGTGTCCATACTCACAATTATTACGTTCTCCCAGAGCTGCAACGGATTTATTTTGTTGTTTTATACGATGATGGGCCAAAAAATGAAAGAAAATAACAGAATGAAATGAATCTATGCTATTTATTTTCTCAGTAGCTGCTCGGAGTCTGGATTTGCGCCCGCGGATTGCAGTTACTAACTAGACAATAAGTTCGCCCCATTTTTGATAAGACTTCGACATAACTGGGGAAATGTGGTTGTATTAAACACTTCTGCTTACTCTTTAGAATAGTTACATAATTTATTATATGCACATTTTTAAAGGCCTTTATCGAAATAGTTCATCACAAAAACTAACCTTCCAGTTATCATAATTGAACCTGAGTGCCTCAATCAGAGCCCTGTAGGCTCTATTTTTGTCTCCCTGTTTTACGTATACTTTAGCGAGATTGTTCCACGCTTCAAACGTGTTCGGCTGTAGATATGTATAGCGACGATACGCCTTTGCTGATACCTCCCAGTTCTCTATCATAAGGGCTGCGTAACTGAAATAAATATTGATTAGCATGCTGTTAGCAGACAAATCTATACTAATAATAAAGCTGAAGAGTTTGTTTGTATGAACGCGCCAATCTCTGGAAACCAGTCGGATTTGAAAAAATATTTTTGCATTTGATAGCCCAATTCTTGAGGAAGGCTATAGGCTATTTAACATCACGCTAGGACTCTCAGCAAATTAAAAAAGCATAACGAAAATAAGTAAGAAAGTACGCGAAAACAAACTAATACCGCGGGCAGACGATGCGATGCGACGGGGTGGGTCGGAAGAACAAGAAATTTTACGCGGATGAATTCGCGGGCAGAGGCTAGTATTCTATAAATAGGTAAGTTAATAATGCCCGTTATACAGGGTGTAACGGAAAGGGGGTATCAACCCTGAAGGAGGTGAATGTGCTCATGAAACTCAACAACTTTCCCCAAAGAACATAGGTCGAAATATGAAAAAAAAATTTGGCCCTCCCATAGTAAATCAATCAGCTGGTAGTCAGTTTTGTAAGGGAGGGCCAAATTTTTTTTTCATATTTCGACTTATGTTCTTTGGGGAAAGTTGTTGAGTTTCATGAGCACATTCACCTCCTTCAGGGTTGATACCCCCTTTCCGTTACACCCTGTATATTCTAACGTGCCACTGGTAAGCAGATACAGATTTCCAAACCGAAAAAAGTTAATTGACAGAGGATTTTTTTGCAAGATTTATGTTCTCATGATGGATCGATCAACTCAATTTAAACCATCTTATGTATTTAACACTCACCCTAATCTAAGCCACACTCTCTCCTGTATTGAGTTAATTTCGACTGATTTCTCGAAATGTGGAATGCATTGTTCATATTCTTTGTGGTCGAACAAGAAGTTGCCCCAATGTCTCTGGGCTCTACTGCTCTTGTGGTTTGAAAACTCCCACGCTTTTTCAAAGCATTTGACATCATCTGGAAAAAAAATAAGTGTTAGGAATATGATAGAAAATAGTAGAAATTATATCCCATGTTGGCAGCACTGCAATTATCATTGACAACTTGTTTTTATGAAAAAGCTAAGGCAATTTTTTTTTTATTCTGAACATAACCAGGAAGTAATACATTAATATTGAATGTAGGTTGTTACAAAATTATGCCACATTCTCTGAAATGAAATCACTAACCTGTTGCATCACCTAACAAACAGTATAATTTTACTGTTGGATTCAAATCAATTTGCTGTTGTATCACTTCAGCCGCCTGAAAAATAGATAAAACTTATTGAAAGACTATGCTTGGACTTTTCTATCACTGGAAATAAGCAACAAAATATTTAATGATTCAGGACCAAACTGTAAATAATTTACTTAAAGAAAAGAAAGATAAAACATTTATTCAGCACAGACTTACAGGCTCACATTACATTGCTACAAGACCAAGTACCTAGCTTGCTAGAGCTAAGAAAATTATATGTTTTATTCTATAAGCTGCAGTAATTAATACCACCACAAAAGCAATAATATACTACCTTATGTCTCAACTGCAGTGTAGTATAGCATAAAATAACATCTTCCCATAACTGTAACTTGAGGTATTCTTCCAGGGCAGCTTTCACAAGTCCCAAGTTGAGGTACAGGTCTGCGAGCTGCTGCCTCCACATCCATGCAGGTTGTAAACCAGTTGCCCACAAGTATGATAATCTGGAGAAAATAACTCCAATAAAAAATTATGAAAATGTTTGTTTATTTGATGTGAAAGAGGAAAATTATCTAAAATAAAACAATAATTAGTGCCAATTGATCATCTAATTCTGCCTTAGCATTATCAAACGATAAATATCGCCGCATATAAACATTGATGAGGCACCCTTTCAAGAGCATATTCTTTGTCCCGCATACTTTAAGTTCATTTTAAAACCTACCTGGTAGTAGAACTAGCTCCCGTCTTATCATTAACAATCGTCTCGCACTGTAGCATGGCTCGCTCCACAGTTCTCTTATGGTTGGCCTCCAGTTTGCACCTGATGAGCAGGGCAGCTACCCTGGTAGGCCAGGCGCCTTTCTTCTGTGTTAGAACAGCTTCGATGTAGGGGGCGAGCTCTTCGTTCAACAACTCATCTTTCGGCTGAGCCTTCATTAGATATTGGCTAAAAAGAACAGCTTGTAAGTTTAATACTTTAACTGTGCACAAAGCAGACACAATAGTTAAACAATCATAGTACAGATCACTGGGCTGGGAATTAATCAAAAATGATTTTGATACACATATTTAAATAGTATGCGAAACAAAAGTTCTTGCAATCGCACATCTCCAAATAACCAAAATAAAACATATGTCAAGTCGTCAAATATCAGAAACGCTCCCCTCGTTTCTATGTTTCGTTATTGCTTAAAAAACGTAACAAAATACTTAACAAAACAATACTCAGTTACTCACACAGTCAGCAAACAAAGAATCTGCTCCAAACTTGGCAGTTCAGCTTGACTGATGGTTTCAGTGTATGCTATCTTGTTCAACCTAACATCATCATGCAGTTCCAGGTCGGGAGGTAGCTGAGAACCCCCATGACTCTCCTCAGCCGAAGGTCTTTGTATGTTGGAGTCTAACTCACTGGACAGAGCAAGCTGGGGTATTATTGTTTGTTGGAACTTTGTTCTTTTGCCAAGGATACCTGAAAGATTTTGATGTGTTTACCTATCATTTAATTACTTATTGTAATAGGCAGTTGTTGAAAGTTTTCTTCAATTTTCAATGTAAAAATTAACCAGTCAAGTGCGAGTCAGACTCGCGCATCAAGGGTTCCGTACAAAGTAGGTATGTAACTAAAAATTTACGGTTTTCGGATTTTTTCATTTACTTGTGCTACATGACATTGCTTCTTGCCAAATTTCATGATTCTAGGTCAACGGGAAGTACCCTATAGGTTTTGATTCCCTTGCTAGTGTCAAAATATGCGGCATAAACGAAACATAAACGCCCGTGTATATTTCGATTGCATTGACTTAGATGTTTGAGTTTTTCATTGCTCGCAGGGATTGCAGCCCTGAGTATTTGATATCAATTTCAACTTAATAACTCCACGCGTTCCTGACAAAAAGGGTCTTGACAGATGAAAAATGAAGTGATTATAAGGGTTTCGTTTTTCCTTTTGAGGTACGAAACCCTAAAAACTTCAACTTGGAATGTCATGACAAGATTAAAGTTCTATTCTCTCACCCTGTCCTGTCTATAAAGAACAAATCATAGAATGGGAAATAATTATCTAATATCTTGGGTAGTATTCGAAAAACTATCAAATTTTGGTGTTGCCGTAGTAAAAAATAAAAATCCTACTAAAAATAACTTATGCACATTCTAAATATTTTTCCAGTACCTTTTAACTCCAGCTTCAGTCCTGCAAGATCCCTGGCCCTGTTCAGATACTCTTCAGTCCTCTGCACCCTGCCATACATGAGATAGGCCTGCCCTATCTCCATACACAGCAGGATCTGAAGCCTTGGCTTGTCTTGTATGATATGCAGGAGGTTCGTCAGCTTGGCTATTATGATCTCCAGTTCAGAGTACAAAGTGGCGCTGGTATCTTCTAGAACTTTCTGATGGACTGCTTTGCTTCGGAAATACCACCATAAGTGTAGCTGGAAAATAAAAGTTTTAAGTTGAGGATTTAGCCCTAAACGGTTTTCACAATTATATTTTTACTGTTGTTTCAAGTGTGTTTTTCTTATAAAAAATTGCTAGTTCGTATGATATTTGGCGGGTTAAAGATGACAAGTCTTTCTCAGAAAATTCCTGACACCATTTAGAAAATCTGACAGTTGATCATTTTAAGTCATAAACTGCTAAGTAAGGCAACTTGATTAGCCATACAATGTACAGACGCCAGCACATCAAGCTACTACAATCTGTCAGATTTCTTTAATAGATTTTCAACTTTATTGCTAAAGCATAAGGTCCAAAGTTGATTGGGAAAATCTGACAGTTTCGGGTAGCTTAATGTGCTGGCGTCTGTACCATAAACATTTTGATCCAATTCATTCATAAATTGATATCTATTACCTACACAGTCAGTTAAATGATAATACAATTTTACTTGAAACTACAAAATGTTGTATTTTTTGCTGATTCATATTATTGTATTAAGTAAATAAACTCACCAAACTTTGATCAGCATTACACAGCACATTGAATACTTGTGTGGAGAAGTATAACAGTTCTGGGTGGAGAATATTTACATATATTGGCTCCGAGTCCCTCTGCAGCATCACGCTAGCATCAACATCTTTAGGCCATTCTGTACCAAAAAAATCTTCTATACTCAATGTTTCTGGGTGTGGGTTCCAATTGCGATCACAGAACGTTACAAATGAACTCACTGATACAAAAAGAATATTTTCTATAGCATTGTTATCGTTTTGATACTTTTTTAATACATCCTTCAAATGCTGTGTTTCAAGACCCGTTGCTAATAGTTCTTTACATATCTCCATGTCTCCGACTGACCATTTATCCGACCATAGTTTTTTGATAGTTTCATTATCTGAAAGTAGAGGTTATTTAGATGGAAAGGTGAATTTTTAAGATTAAACATGGATATTAGTTTAAATAACCTTACCTGTGTTCAGTTGGTCGTCATAGTTGCATAAAAGTAAAATTGATTCCGGTGTCATTGTAGTATACGTATTGAAATTAAGATCAGTTCTGTACAACACAATGTATTATATTATTTCGGAGGTGTTTTTCAATCGTCTTCAGCAATGTTTATGTCGTGTTTTGTACATAATAACCTCAAAAGGTCAAAATTAATGTCATTTTAAAATTTCTAGTGTCTATGATATTATTGGTTCAGTCCATACTCATAGTCATTATTATACCATGGTTCAGTCCATATCCATGGTCTAGTCTAAGAGTCCAGTAACACATTCTAGCGGTGGAATCCTGTAGGTAATAAAATTGAATCGATTAATCCAGACCAGCATCAAGTATGCAGCACTGCGGGGCACTTTGAGAACGGTCGTTACAATTAACGTGACGGCTTGCAAGCACTTGCTATCAATCTGCTGACCCAATCGAGTTTCAGTTTTTGTGCACAAATCAATGGATTTCAAACGAAGATTGCGCCAAGCACTTGCTATGCATCCACACATTTTTGTCTTTGTAGAGTGTTTGCTGGCAAGTGCCATGCGTGTGGTGCCGGCTTGCTATTATTTTTCTCTATGCCTTGCTCTAGCCTTTGGGTGAGAAAAAAAAATAGTCTGTGGCAAACAAAATGGGTGTACTTTTAGGTTAGGGAATTTATAAATTTTTAGGAAATAAAGCTTGACAAAAATGAAATATATTTATAAAATGGAGTCAGTGCTGATAAGTATAGCCGTTGTTTTTTGTACAGTGTTACTCTTGAAATTACTTTATAAACTAAGGTGAGTTGGTGAGGTTATAGATAACGCTTTCCCGCCCGACAGAAACTAAAAAATATGTTTTATTTGTTTTTTCAGGTCTGCTTTGCCGTGGCGCGTGAACTGTTGGTTCTGTAATAATAATTTTTGGGTAAAATATCCAGCTCGCAACAGCTGGACTTGCCCAAAATGTGAGCAGTACAATGGGTTCACCAAGGTAAGGTTATTACCTACTGATTATGAATGTAATTACTATTACAATTAAGTGTTACATAATATACATTGTTTAATTAGCTCTAATTCTCTTTAAAAACTCGTTTAGTATACGGATTTGGGAAGAAGTTTTTTCAATTTTCTTACCTAATCTTTTTGATAGAAATTGGCAATGTTTCAGCTTTGTAGGTCATTTGAGCCGTTATAAAAAAGCCTACAAACTGGCAGTATATTTGCTTGTTCCTATATCACGAAACTAGCATGTGCTTGGTAAACATCAGCTATTGACAAAATTCATGTTTTGTTCATTTACTTGTACTGGATGTGTCAAATCCCTGTGAGAAAACAGCATTTGCATAGTATATGGACTTCTGACTAAAGAAAAGCACTAATTGGCTGACCTCATAATCATATTTTTTTCATAATTCTAGGATGGTGACTACAATAAACCAGTTACTACATTCAATGACCAGGGTCACCTAACGCCTAAAGTATTCAGGAATAGTCCACCCAGGAATGGGCTATGCAAGATGTGTAATATCAATCAACAGTTGAAAGTGACACAACTAGCCAATTTTGTTCCTATGAACGAGAGGAAGTTTGATGATGAAATAGAATCATACAGGTAACTGTATTTGAAACTTATTAATGCAGGCCACACATGGTAGGTATACAGTAACACGTGGGATGAATTGGCACAAATATCCAAGCCATTCAGTGTCATGCAGACTTGTGAAAGTCTAGACTTGTGCATATTATAAAGTGTATGGCTACTGTAACTCCCACTCAAACGTGTAAATGTTTCTAAAGAGACAACTATTGCTGTATTATTTACACTCTTATTTTCATGGACATTCATTAGAGGCCACTTTGTTTAGCATATTTTACTTATCTCAGTCACTGGTAATTGTTTAATTAATGTTATCAGTCATCATAAGAAGTCGTGTTTACTGATCCAGTTTGGTATTAATCCTTGCTATATCAGAAAATTTGCATACCAGTTATAATCTACAGTTCTTTAGAACCACTAGGTTGGGTTTAACTAGTGAATAATCATAATTTTTTGTGTGCCAAATGGGTGCTTCGATTTGGAATTGGTGAACATGCCTAAATTTGTTAAAATTACCTTGTATTAATCTAATTTAATTGTGTACCATGTATTTTTAATTCAGGAGACATTCTCTTTTGGCTTGTTATTTAATTGTGTGTGTAATAGTGTTGCTGAAGTATTTCTAATTTTCAGGATGCAGTTAGAGAAGGCATACAAGTTATGCAGCCCTTGCCGAAAAGTTCTCCAAATGAAACTGCACAAAGAGAAAGAAACCCTACTGGGGTCCAAATTATTAGAAACAAGGACATCAGATAAGATAAATCAGAAGCAGTTGAAACAAAACAAGCTGCTGAGAACACTTATAAACAATACCTCAATGCTTATAGCAGTTATACTTTTTATACTGGTTTCTTTTGAACTATACACAAACCTAACGTTTAGATACAAGAATTTACTTAGTACAATAACTAATATAAAGGAGATAGTACTAGGTCTACTACAAAGAATATACTCTATAATTGAGATGAAGACAACTATGACATTCCCAGCATTAGGAAATTATTTCTATGACATAAATATTGTGAACATGATGCCAAAAAGTTTTAATTTTAGACAGACACATTTAGACCAATTTAATATGACCACACAGGAAACTTTAGGAAGTTTTGTATGCTTTTTACAAATAATTGGACTCATCTGGAATGTGAACAGCTTGAAGAACACTATTTTAATTGACTTGCAATGGCTGATATTTGTTATTGCTACAATAGGACATCGCTATGTGGCTGTGGAACCTATTTATTTGAGCTTCGTTAAGGTTGGTACCATCAGATATTTTCAAGTCTTATATTTGAAAATTGTAGTCGATTTCAGAACCAAATTGTATTTATTGCCAGAGTTTAAACTAAATATCTTAATTGGTGTTAAAATTGTGCAATGCAATAAAACAATAAAGTAATACTCATTAATTTTATTCTAAAATGAATATTCTTGCCAGTCTAAAAACTAGCTAAAATGTATACTTACAAATAACAAATAATCATAAAATCTTTTGTTGCAGACATTATGTACCTTTATAGTAATATTGGTGTATAAATCAATCAGGACACAAACCAGAAGAGTAGACATGAGGTCCCCCCCTAATTCACCAAAAAGGATGAAGAACCTGGCAAACTCCTCAGCAAGCACGCTTATTGATGAGGACGACGACGACACTATGCACTTAGACAGTGATGACGATGTCTCATTAAGTAAATTTGGCTTACACAACTTTTCTGAGTCCTCAAGCGAAAATATCGGTCTGCTCAATGCCAGCATGATGAACGGCAGGACCTTTACACCAAGAGCTGACAGTATGTGGACAAAACCCAAACTAAATTCAACATTTTGTGTCAATTCTGTGATAAGCAAAAGTCCAAGTTCTGTATCTGACACTGTCTTTGTTAAACCTTCTTTCAATAAATATCAGAAACTCATAAAGGATGATTCAGACTCTGAATTAGATGAAAGCATTAGTTCCTTATGTATAGGTAGTCCCACAAAGACAAAGAAGAAAACTAATTCTATCTTCTCTTTAAGAAAATTTACTGCTACTCCCAGTTTTGTTGTTCCAACGCCTATGGCTCGTTCTAGGCCTCTAATATCGCCAAGCAAGCTTGGTCACAGTACTTCTTGGGTAGCAGGCGGGTACTGGGGTTCCGAAGGTGAGCGACAGATATTCAATGTAGACGGGAGTCGTTCCTCGAGTCAAAGTTCGGGTTTCGAATCTCAGACGTCTAGCTTGAACCAACGCAATGTGTTCTCGCAACCTCCGTCCCGCGAAGAGTCAGTCTGCGGGGAACCAATGGTGTTAGACCGTTTCCCAGCCATGAGTCATCATTTTAATGGTTTTCAATCGCCGCAAAACTTTAGCCGAATAAGTTCGCCAGTATTTCCACAAATGCAGTATAATGGTCATGTCCACATACCTCAGGCTCAATTTGCTCAACAAAACATGATGTCTGCAAACTCATTTGCTCAACATCAGCATTACGTACAAAGCAGTATGTTCAAGACCCCCGGCGGGTCCGGTCTTATAAAGCTGCCGAAAGTGGATTCTTTCTCATCTCGCTGACGCTTGACGTCTAGTCAATAAGTCAACTGCCTTGACATATTTTCTAACATTTTGTTTTCTTTAAATTCGTACGTATTTTTGGTCTTGCTTACCTCTTTATTTTATACATTTTTATGAAAGTTCCGTGAACTGCCATTATGTTAAGAACATTTTGTTAAGTTATATCATGTTAGTTGTAAGCGATTGTTAGTTGTAACGTTTGAGACTAAACTTAGTTTATAAGACGTATTTGCTGATCTCGTGTTGGTGCCAGGTGTTGGCGATATGAAAGCATTAAGAATTATTATATTGTTAACAATTTTATATGGACGTCACTGTCCTATTCTCGAACAAAATGTGATATTGTAAAGACTAAATAATATTTTGCAAAAAGTGGAAAAATGATTCTTGATGTTATCATTGTTTTGATTTTGTCATCTTAAAACAGAAACTTTTTGTGAAACTCCTGCAATAAAAAATGTAAAACTGTATAATGTCGTTTGATTCTTGGACCACGTGAAAGACAGGGCGATTTTTTGTTCGGAGCGAGCAACAAGCAGCTTTGCAACTACTCACGAGTTTCGCGCCCTCCTCTCGTTTCGTTGGAGGTACTGGTGAGGCTGTGGGGGCACAAACGTGTCTTCATACAGGGTCGATACGTAGTCGGAAACATCTGTGCACTTCCACTCGTATTTTAACTGCTTTCTCAACCCCCACTCGGTCACATTGCCCTAAAAAAGGAGGGAAGTAAGTAGTAACTCAATAAAACCTGCCCAACTTGGGAATCGAATCCAGACCCGTGTCTTATTTTCGATTGAGAATCCAACAGAGATTACCCCAGCGCGTCAATGAAACATGCTGTTGGAGTTTCAACTCTCAGCGCTAAGCAATACGTTGAAAATACAATGCTCTATAAAAGACGGGTACAAGGGCTAACTCACGAGAGAATAGTGGCTGTAGGTAGTGGTCGCATCAAGGTAGAATTCGTTTCAGGAAAGAAATCTCGTAGACGCGGCGCCACTGCCGTGCGATGTAGGTAATCATAAATAATGATTTATTTATTTATCTTGGCATCATATTACAGGCACTAGTTAATAAAATGCATAATGTTAAATAGAGAACGGCGTATGAGGTAAGAGGGTTGTTGTAGGAATGTTGCTAACCACATAATAATAATTAGTTCCACTTATTGCCGCGGGACTTCTTTCCCGAGACGGACTCTAGTTAATAACTTTTGGAGGAGATGGTTCCGTTACTTACAATTTTATTGTAAATAGGAGACTGGAGAGTACTTACAAAACATTTCATGAGGTCAGGTTGAGGATAGAACTGATGCTGCGCTCTTTTATAATAACGCTGATTGGGTCCACACAGAGGCTTCGGCAGGTGGTGGTACACTAGGTCGTTTGTCGTCGCATAATTATCACACGCGTCATGGCTATCGTGCCGTATTATAGATGAGAAATTACTCTGTAAAACGATTCCAATTTAAAGGGTCAATCCGCTACTTGTTAGTAGGCAAAAACGCGACGTGGCGATGGACTTAGATAATAATAAATATTGTAGGTACTGTTTCATTGATGTAAGTACTACCTATTTAATTTATTTTGCCTGACCTGTGTACTATTTAATTTATTTTGTCTAAAGTCTCGCTGCCTCGATTCTGGTGTCATTTTTTTATATTCTTTTTCTTCTTTTGGAGGGAAGTAGAGGGTTCCGTTTTTTAGACATTCTATCCGGTCTTCCACCCAGTTGGCTGAAGGGAGAGAGTGATTGTTCAATAATGTAGGTATACAGGATGGTGAAGGTAGACGTTCCACAAAGGGAAAGTGCCTTAAATATTGATAAGTCAATTTTAGTCAAAGGAATCTTGCGTTTATGTTTTAATTAAGTATGTCTTATTGCATTAAAATTTCCGGAATAGAGAATTCCATAGAGATTTAAATGCCATAATTAGGCTGGTGCCAGCAATGCCATGGAATATGAGGTTTTTCCAGAATTATAGAGTTTTAAAATTTTATAACTAAGAGCATTATTTTAAATGCTACTCTTGTGGGTAATATAAGATTGTTATTGGAACAGGTGGGCACTAGGATAATAATTGTGTGATACTAGCCTATAAGAACACCATTGCTATATATAGGGCGGTTGACTAGAGCTTTGGTAATCGCCTCCGTGCGACTCGGCGACTTCGCCCTAGTGCTCACTGTGATCTCTTCTGGCATTTTTACAGCAGTTCAGCAAAGTTAGCTTATTTACAAAATTCTCATGTTTTTAGAGGTTTCTTGTGAAACTTGATAAATGTCTTATTGACAGTTTTTTTTTTAAAGACAGCATGCACAGATTTTCCTGCTATGGAAAGAGATTTTATGTTGTCCAAAAAGTTCAGATACAAAAAACTTTATTACACCGTCATATTTGTGAGGTAGTTACTGAGAAGGCACTTTTTTATTATATTAGTAAATATTCCCCCTGCGGCCCTGTCTACACGAGTCCAACTTTCATAACATCCATACAAGTCATTGCATTAAGGAACACCTCATCTGCACTGCACATAGAACTGTACTGCTTAACTCATCATTGCTCTATGATTTGAGCAGTACAATAAATACCAAGCAATGCTGTGGAACATTGAATAATCAAAACAAATGTAATTAAGAATTGAAATCACTATAATTTTGGTAACAATTTTTAATTTAAAATACAGTTATTCTAATTTAAAATATGTAGTTACTTATCTACACTAGTGGAATACCTTAATTAATTAATTAATTGATAAAGTAACTATACAATTCTCATGAAGGTGCATATTATTTTATAAAAATTCAGTCTTCATTTGAAATCAGAAAAAAGATGTTGGTTAGTCTTCTTACATATTCTGCTTTTCCCATATTTTATGTATTTTTACTCCAATAAACAAAGTCATTTTCAATCAGTTTCCATAGGAAGGTTGACGCAAGGTTTTGGCAGTGATTGTAACAACACAGACAGTTGACCCTCCAGAGGACCGGCTACTTGTATCAAGTTCTTCAGATTGTTTTCAACTTGTAATAAGTCCTGGTTTATTGATTCCATGCTCTGTAAATAAAAGGTGCCATTACAAATATATTCACTAAACTAAAGCCTGCTGTCTTGGGCAAGTATAGATAAATCTAGTTAACCTTTTACCAGGCCCCGGATATATACATCCCACATAGATTTTTCAATGCTCTACCCAGGTGTTGATTTTAAAAAGCACAGAAGCTATCAAAATTAATTCTTGAATGTATACTCTGTGATTCCAAATTCGCAAACTTCGTGTATCCGAAAGTATTTGTCACTGACAGCCATTCGAATTTTGACTACCCGTTGAACAGGCCTTTTTCGTTAAGTGCGGAAGTTTTTGTTCGATTATGGCGAAACAAAGAAACGTAAGTCGTGCAATTTTTTGATATGTTGTAGATTTTGAGTTTTTCTATTGGGTTTACATAATTTCTAGTCGATTTCTTGTCTAAATTGTCTGAAATATAGCAAAATATAACGTGGGAAACATATGACCATAGCCTGTTTAGTCGACGTTATTTGTGGGAGCTATATATCCTTTGCCTGTTCGAATCACATTTTTTTCATATACTAGCTATTGCACCCTACTTTACCTGTGATTTTTTGATAAACTCTGGTTTCTACTGGAAAATATGCACAGGATATCTATATCAGTGCGATATATATGCAGGCAAAGATAAGAAACCTAATGAAGAAGGGCTGGGTTTTAGAGTTATAAAACAATTAAGTCTTGGGCTACCAAGAAATACACTATTGGTATTTGATAACTTTTTTCTTCCGTAGCTCTTATGGAATACCTTTATAACAGAGGAATTTTCGCGATTGCAACTGTACAAATGCAACATAAAGGTCTACCCAAAGATTTGAGTGTTCAAAAAGCTCGAACTCCGGAAGAGCGACAACTGATCAACGAAAATAAAGCAAGAAAAACGTTAAAATAAATACATTTGTGAAATTTGTACTGTAACATTATGCGTTGATCCATGTATGAAGTCGTTCCACCAAGCTCTTTCTGAGGCATAACATTGTTTCATAGTAACATTTATAATAAATCATTCATAAGTACATTTTTGTTTTACCTGTAGCTAAATTGAAAAAAAAATTACTAATATATAAAAAAATTAACAAACTGAACGCAATATCTTATATAGTTATCCATTATAAGGTAGTCCTTTACCAGGCAACGGAATACGTTTTCCCACTTTTTTTTTCAGACATTTCAGTGTTTTTTCAGGAATTTTTTGATGAGGAATCATTTAGGGCGTGTAGAAACGACCAAATCCATATAGAACACTTTATATCTTCCAGCCAGTCTTCGGGGCCTGGTTAAGGGTTAATTAATATGTTGTAGGTATTATTTAGTATTTTACCTCTATCATGGAAGTGTACAAATAATTTACATCTTTATTACTGTAACGGTAGAAACCGCTGACATTTGATTCTGAATCCGAAGGTGCATTTGATGCCATATTCCAATTTAATTTATTATAAAATACAAATAAGCAGAGCACAGTTTAAACTTTGAAATTCAAATAAAAAACAGACAGATTATCTACTACAAATAAATAAACCTGTGAAATAATGCTACGTTAACTTTTTCACATATGCTAATTTAGAACTTTGAACGTTGTGATTATTTTTGTCTCTGTCTCACAAGCGTCAATTCTTTATTGCAGCCGGACGAAAATAATAAAACCAATGCTAAAAATCGTGAGTCACCAGAGGTCTGATTTTGAAAAGTTTTCTTTGACAGCCAGTTGTTCGTTTAGTAATCTGTAGGCATTAAGCTGCAGGATTTACTCGTTTTGTAACTCGACACTCGATTAAAGCAAAGTGAAAATCAAATCTTTTCGGTATCATATTATAAACGAATGAAATATTACCTTTATATCAATGGGTCGTATTATAATTGTATAAAATTCTCGAAAGCATGTTAAATAATATTTTTTCTGTAAGATCCGTGTTCAATTTCTAAACAAATCAAATGTCAATGTCATCCGCTGCGGAGAGAATCGCCTGCATTGGAGAAAAGCCAATTTTTTTTTCGAAAATTACTTAGAAAAAATTACCGACGGTGAATTTTGTGTGAAAAACTCAAAATATTTTTGCGACAAGTGTATGTAGTGGTGTTATATCATTTTCATTCTCTTGCGTCTCATAGGATCTGTGTGGTGGATATTGTTTTTATTGCATAGTTATCGATTTAAAGAATAATGTAAAAAAATAACGATGCATTCAAATAACGAAATAATTTACAAATTTTACACAATGAATACGTTTAAAAGTGATGTTTGTCTAAACATTTAATAACAACAACTACTATGCTAATTTTATTCCTATTTATTTTGGTTGCATTATTATTTTTATTTATTACCTGGCTTTATACCTTGCTTTACCATAATTCCTTTCAATCTATTACAGAACGAGACATTTTTTGCTAGGTATTTGGACTTTGTTGTGCCCAACTAGAAAGTTCTTTCTGCATTTCTCTTGGTAGAAACCCGCAACACACAAATTGCTTTGATTGTGGTCCTCGCTATTGTTGAGTGTTACCCAGTCTATAATGAAATCTGTACTGCAGGCCATGTATGCAAAAGAAAAAATTTAATTGCATAAAGATTGAATACAACTGTTATACTTAACAACATTATTTTATTCAAAATTATAATTCATTTGAATAAGAACATATGATTATGACTCCTTATTATTTTGCCAATAGAAAAGCGTGTTTTTTGATGCACAATCTTGTTTAGTAAACATTTATGATCTCTGTTATTCTACATTATCTCATATAATCATACATTCATCTGCTCACGCTAAGGTGTATGTAGTCTGGACTTATTTACCTTGTTATCATATTTTATGTAAGTAAAGATACTTAATGTTAAAACTTGGTTACTTACATTCAGCCAAGCCTTTAATGCAAACTTATTAAAATAAACACTAAAGAAGAATATGTCCTGATGCAGCCACTTACATCTATTTTTTTTTTAATAGTTTCTATTGGCTGTTACTAGCATACACTACTAGCATAATATACCACTCAATGTTATGTTATTTTTTACAATTACCATTTCGCATAATATATCTCTCCTAAAATACAATAATTGTCTTAGCAAATCTATCTCTTGCATGACAACTGATATTCTTGAAAAATCTCTGTGAAACTGAGAATCCTTATGATAACAGTATCAGTAATCATTACACTTGTAGTGATTTGCTGAGACTTGAATAGGACGCATTAGTGGGCAGTAGGTCGACGGCGGCGGCGGCGCCGGCCGGGCTGGCGTCGCGACGTCGCCGCCCGCCCCCGCCCCGCACTCGTCTCGCTACCCCCTCACACCCCCCAGCGTGTCAGTCTCAGTGTCCCTTCTCACTAACTACCCTTACATTCTTGCTCCTGCATCTTGTAACTTTGTGAAGTTTGTTTGGCTATTCTCGCGATTTTCATTTCCTGTTTTGTTTTATTTATTGCTTCGTAGTTTATTATGTGAGCTCATTGGACTCGAATTGTTGCATACTTCCGAACATTTCTTTGTTCTTTTTCGATCCTAACATATTGGAGACTTTTTTTCCCGAATAACAAAACTTTAGTCAAATAAAAAAAAACAATGTGTAACTAAATCGTGTGATTGAGAAGTCATGTCTGAGGAACATGACGTGGATTGTCCCATGGAAGACGAAAAACAGACTGACGAAAACGACGAAAAAGTGGTCGAAAATGAAAAAACAGTGGTCGAAAACGACGAAGTAGTGGTAGAAAACGACGAACCTGTGGTCGAAAATGCCGAGGAATGTCCCATGACGGTAGATACCGAAGAACCAAGTGCCAACACATCCAAAGAAGACAGTGCCATAGATGCCATAGACAAAGAGACATTGAGTAGCGAGGTGGATGAGAAGAAGGACTTATACGGTGCCAATGAGAGAGCGACACTGAGCTGGACGGCGGAAGGGAACCAGTTCAAGATTGCATGGAGCCTGCCGCAAGGAGCTGCTACGGCGAACGACTACATCGCACTATGTTGCACAGGTAAGATACCTACAATTAATGCTTCTTTATATTTCAAATTTTATATTTCAAATTTTATATTTGATATACAGAAATGATTCCGTCGAACTTTCCCTAACCTTTAGAAACATTGGCTTCTTTTGCTAAGGTAAACTTACTGCTTGAACTATTCAATGTCAAAAGTATGGTCCGTAAACTGAAGGGCTATGAGCGTCAGACATGCGATTTGACACGGATGATGTCAAAATCACGTCGGTTATTGACGACTGTTCCAAAAAACCGCCGACGGCTCAAATATTCAATAAGAATATCCGGAGTGCAGGATATATTAAAATGCTACGTTCTACTAGGTCTCCAGTTCCGAGTAAACAAGGGCGAGTCCGGAGAAACGGTAGTAATATGAATGTAAAATCGAAGGCGCCTCGATAGAAATATTCATGATCGACGTTTCATAGGCAAACGGATCACAAATGCTAGAACATAATATGAAAGATTGTTGATATGCGTCGCGTGGTTGTTAGCTGCATTTAATTACATCTAAGTTACATAATGCATTGCCTTGTTATGCCTTCTCATGGTTATATCACGCAACTCAGTTATGTTTTTTCTGAAAACAATAAAAATGACAAAAGAAAAGATTCGGCCTTTATTGCAATTTTTAAAGTTTCCGAACATTTCTTTTATAGAAATTGAAACCAAACAAAAAGCGACCGTCTGTTACCTAAAATTTCGCTTTGAAATGGCATGGAAATCTACTCAACGAATGTTTAAATTCACTCTCTAGAGCCATTATATCATTGATTAAACTGATGTCATTCATACCCAGAGGTTTTGATTCCCGCTGAGTTCAATGAAGTGAGTCATGAGTTCCTGTTCATAATTCTCGTTAATTTGAAAGCGATACATTTCGCTAATTGTGAATGTGTTAGGTAGATATTATGTATCTATATTGTTTTTTTCATATTATGGAACTACTTAGTAAATTAGTTTTTGCAGCTTTGTTTATGTTGTTGGTTTTCTCGGTATGGTAGTTTTATAGTAACTATTTACTGTCACTTTGTAAATGACTAACTAATGGCGAAAATCTGAAATCCTTCTCACAGTGCACCTGCACACAATAAGGATATACGGTTTTTCTGGAAGATTATGCACCCTTTCTGAAAAAAAAAAATTCCCATCTGGCTTTTAATCCATAATTTTGGAGTGGTCCATATTAATTTCCGATGTTGGTACGTTTTGCGTAATACATATATCCAGTCCTTCCATACTTCTGATATCCTCAGTATAGCATCTACCACTGGTGACAAACCACCAACGATCTAATTGGACAATGATATTTATCATCGAAGTCTTTCGCAATAAAGAGCGTCATCAAAATTGATTGATTATTATCTTTCGAAGCTTTGTCTAAAGCCATCTTTCAAGAAATGTAGGTGATGTACTACTAATTTAGTTTTGTTCGCATGACCACTGTTTGTCTATGAATCTTCTTGTCCCATATTGGGAGCCATACAACTATGAGTTTTAGACCCTAAAGCGAAATGTAATACCTGACTCAAGCTTTTTTGACATACTTGCTACTGGCAATCAAGTTAGGTTTTGACCACATAATGCCGATGTACTACGTAATTGGTTGTCGTTAGCCAGCATGTAGACAGTGTTATATGACTCCCTGCACGGCGAGGACTGGTGTTATAACTGTATACAAGCGCTGCGGTACCGGTCATTGCATTAATTATTGACAACAGGAAGCAGCGTGAGTAATCGAACTACCCCCTGTAGATGCTCTCAACAGCGGGAAAATGTGAGACGTACAATTGGGCTGTAGAGAAGTTTTAGCCGTTGGTGTTTTCCAGAAATGAGTATGACGGAATGACGATACAATATACAGGGTCAAATTAAATTAACTAGAGAAACTCTGCAAACGCGATGGGTATCGATATGTAAATACGATAAAATAAAAAAGATTTGATGTATTCTTCTTAGGGGTCACCGACTAGTAGTGTTTTTACCTAAAGAATGAGTTGAAAAATCTGTTTTATCGTTTGTAGATATCGACCAATCACATCTATGAAGTTTACACAAAAAAAAAAAAAAAAACTGATATTTCAAGTAAATAAAACAACAGCGGTCGATGACTCCACAAAAAAAAAAAATCATGAAATTAATTTAATTTTTGTTTTATCATGTTTAGATATCGATAACTATCACATCTGCGGACTTTCACTAGGTAATTTAATTTGACCGTGTATACCGCTAATCTGTTGTGGGTTAGATATTTCCATTCTTTTCCAACTCAAATCAAATTTTGCGCTGTTATAAGTCCTCTAACCAAGCTAAATGGGATCGGCCTCAAATTTAGTTAAACGGATATCAATTGACCCTAGGACCTCTCGATTGCCAGCCAACGCTTTCGAGCTGTTAGGTTACTTCCTCATAATTATGCTACAATTTGGTGTGGTGTCTATAACAATAAAAATAAAAGATAAAAGCAAAATACAGTTCAATTAGTCTTGCTTGCTAGTGGTACTCTTACCTTTCTTCTTCTAATGGTATCGTTTGCAATTCCATATACTATCTTTGTTCCAGATCCAATGAAAATTCTTAATGGTTTACAACTCTCATCAGGTTTACTCTCATACCTCTTATCAGTCATCAATTCATCATTCATAGATCGATTCTTTGAATTTTCGATACCTCATATGTTGAGGTGGGGTTAAATCGCGTGGTTGATATTGTTTAAGTACTCGTACTTAGGTACTAAGAATATTTTAGCAATACAAAAACTAATTCATATTATTATTTGAATCACTCGTAACACCAGTTCATTTCATAATAATAAAATATTGGACAAAGTCCATTCTTTTCTGCCGGGTCACAAGAAAACAAACCCAATTTTACTAAGTAAAATACTAGAAAGTTACAAAGTTGTTGTCTTGCAATTTGAAATATTAATTAAAATACTGGCTGGCTGTTAATTTTATCAGAGGTCTGCCCCTAGGAACTATCCTGGGGCCATAGTAATCCTAAAATCCGAATTGATGATCTCACCGTGGTGATATTAATGTTTTTGCCTTAAGTGTCTTGCCCACTTCCCCCTTCCACCCTAAGCTGCACTTTCCATAGCTGAGATAAGGAATTCCATGAAGCATTCATTAGTTTTGTATGTCTCTCTGGCTCGAGGAAACACATTCATTCCATCATTGTGGTGAAGTCTTGCATTAGCACTTAAACTGATGTACTCTTGGAATAAGCTTGCTGCGGCTTTGTTACCCGTTTCTCAGTTCTTGTGAAAACCCTCGAATTTAATAAATTACTATTGTTTATACCAATCAGATAAAGCTGTTTTAAACGACCCCCCGTTTATAAGAGATAACGTTATTAACACATACATACATGGTTAACGAAGTAATAACACAAGTTTACAATTTATTTATTTCCTCTGGAAGACTTACAGCTAAACAAAACAGACTAAGAAATTGAAAATGTGACTGACAGCCAATTATAATTATTATTATAATTATTATACCTCTACTGATCGACGTTCTTGCATTTCCAAACATGTTTTAAATGCAATATAATTAAAATTATATGCACTGCAGTGCGGTTTTAGAAATTCGCAAGACATTCGAATGCCTGCGCTGAGTAGTAAACGAATTTATAAGAGCTTGTGATCAATACATCACTGTGAAGACTTTATTAGCTACCGATTTAGAAAGCGCTAAGATCGTTTAAGGGCGGCCTCCTATGAAAGCTACACCTAGACACCTATCCCGTTAATTAGGTGACATTAGAACAACCAGTTATTGCAAAGTCCATAAACCTGCGTTGCAGTCTGCAGCCTGATGCCTTTTGCTGTTTATTTAAATGTAATTATCCAACTAGTTAGCTTGGTATGTGTTAGAAGTTTTATTTTTCCACTTTTCAAACTCGATGCTTAACCTTTTAAGGGAAAATTGACTAGGATTACCACTTGAGCTCCATGTCGACGCTGTTATTCAAAGTTTGCGATAATGTTCAAGTTGGCTAGGTTATCGTATATGTGCATCTCTAATCCTGTTTCCGTTACCAGTCCACGAAGATTAGTAGCAGACATGCTGATTATTAGCAACGCCACACAGGGTTTTTCTATTGGCCATAGGATTAACTTGAATTTTTGAATCTTCTTACTCACCTGTTGAGTTCTGTGTCGCCACATCGTTACGCCTGAAAATGTAAATGACGAATCATCAAACAATGTGTCTCACCTTAGGTCATTCTCTAGTTTACGTAGTAATAGTGCCGAGGGCGCCGAGCAGTCTCTCGCGTGGTTTATGAATCGCTATTTACATTTGTATTAACCGGGAGTGACGAAAAAACGAAAGGTCAAGGATGAAATAAAACGATCACGTATTCATTGGTAGGCTGCGATAAAAACCACTGTTGCTGTCGTGCAACCAAGGCAGCACAAAATTATGGGCCTCGAGGAACATGTAACATTGTTATTTTTGACTAAAGCTCTACGCCGAATATTCTGAGATCATCACACGTCGTGCGAATGTTAATGTCGTCTTCAGCGAAATAAAAAGCAATAAGCATCGTAATAAAATGAAGCAACGCAGGGCACGTGCGATGCAGCCACTTTGTTACATAAACCGCTTGTACCTGTACTTAGAGCCTTTCACCGGCACTGTTGCTTGTCATTTTCTTGCTTGCAAAGCCATTATTGCTGTAAATCCGTCGGTGGCGCAACGGGATCTGATTTCAAGTCATCGTTTTATACGTAGCGGTTTTAATCGTGATACAACGATAAAATTGTCGTCGTTTATTATGAAGCGAATACCCGCAATGTCGATCTTTATGGAGTCTATCGCGAGGCTTCGGGTACGCATGTCTTTAATTCAGCGTTATCTGAATTATGCACAGATGTCCTCCATAATACAAATACGACTCTCGAATTTCTCCTGACTTTCGCCGGTTCTGTAGTCGCATTAATTGTGTCAGGTCGCTGTCGCAATTGCGCACACGTATGACCGGTCTTATTGCCAAAGTCTGTTATTGTATATTCATTGTTGTGTGCAACAAATTCTCCAAATTGCTACTTACGTTATGCGGTTCCACAAACCGGTGTTTCGGCAAGAACAGGAAGCTGGCATGGTTTTCTTTGCATTACAATGAGTGAGTGTTGGAATGGTTACTCACAAGTTCGGTGTAATAGATCGGGCGATGTACGTAACGCTAGGCCGCAGGTCACCACACTGACTTGGTAATCGCATGAATGAGCCTATGGGTCAGGCCCCCGCGCTCCGGTCCCCGCCACTCGATTTGTGAATGAAGCCCCCACCGGCGCGTGCCGCGCTCTCGCCGCTCACGTTCAGTCGAGCCGCGCTCCTTCGATGAACGCGCTAACACGCGAGCGCATGCGAGTGCCAACATTTTGACGTTTTCAAATTTCAAATCGTACGTGTTTGTCTGTGTTAAAGTTTGATTGACAGTTGACTTTTAAGTGAAAATTGCTTTCCTGCTTGATTCTGTTGCGATGCACTTTCCGCAGTGAGACTGGACGTTATTACTGTAAGAAAACCAGCCTTCGGGAAAGCCGCCAACAGTAGACATAGTTTGACATATACGGTAAGTTGTTACGAATTTTTCTTTCATTCACTACTAATGCTAGGTTATCGAGCATTAGCAAAGGTGACACGTAGGCTTTAAGGCTTATTGAACGAAAAATAAGGTTGTGGGCCGGCTTGTAGGTGTGGTGCCCACGTATTTTTAATATTTGTAGGTGTACTACGCCATCGTGTCTTCTTGTATCTAGCACAATTAGCTTGAGCAATAATTGTTCTAAATGCAATGTAACAGAAATACATGTTTTAATGAATATTTATATTTAAATAGTGCTCATTCATATTGCTTATCTAAATGTACCGACTAGAACTCGCCTCTAATAGCTTTCCTGTAATTAAGTACTTACTTATCATGAACGTTTAGAAACGTCCGGAATAGATACTTCTGTGACTCTGGGGAAATTGTAGATGTAGTTTTCAATTTAATTAAAATTTCTAACTATACTTACGGACATAGCTTAAATTGTCGATGTTGTTTTAGACTTCTTATATAGCAATCGATTCTAAAATAGTTGAAGTTAAATATTCAAGGCTAAAGCGGGGTGCCTCAGTGAGACAGATGCGTTCCGTTTTTGTTTATAAATTGTCTGCAAAAAATGGTCAGAGTAGGCGCCGTTGCAACACAATAGACTATTTAATAAGGCGCTATGAAAACTACCTGGACTTGATTCTCGCCACTCACGTCGGTTTGAAATTGATGAGCCCCTATTGTTTGCGCGTGATATCGATCAGTTTCGGTATGACACCGTTTCGCGATTTCCCTTCTATGGACGTCAATTAAACATTTCGATCGAGGTTGTAGATTTTTTTAACCTATAAATCTCCAATTTGTGTTTTGAAGTGAGCTTTCGAATGTATGAAAGCTTTTTCACTAGCAGCTTTCTTGATAACATCGATTGATGTGTCGTGTAAGCACGTAAACTTCGTCCGGGGGCTAATAAAACAGCCATCCATCATGAGCCCACCAGCGGATATTAAATTGACACGCCTCGCTCGGAACACTCCTTCATTTCATCCCATTACGACGATATTACTACATACGTTTCTAACTGGTCGCTTGTGGCGAACACTTTTTGTTACGATAAACAGGTGCAAGAAATGTTTATTACGGAAATTACATCTAGTACACTCAAGAAGGAAGATAATCTTATTATATATGATGGTGTAGTGAGATCGACTCCTTAATTAAGACTCAATTGAACAGGAAGCTGATCGACGGCACCGTCTTATCTCAGAGAATTATCAAATGTCTTATCTTTGACGAGAATGTTTATAGAGCATGTTGTCGCATAGTTAACTAGCGGTCTTACTTCTTTTTGTATCTACCGCTAGTTAAGAGCATCTTGTTGGGTTAAGTTGATTTTGATCTGGAAGAGGGAATATACTATAATCATCCATATACAAGGTGTAACTTAAATAACGCACAACCTCATAAGGGGTCATTGTACTCATTATTACAACATTTACTATGGGACCAAACCTAAAATCGCGAAAAAAAATCAGCCGTTCCCTACATTTATGTTCGCATAAAATGAACAGCAAAAGTTCTTCATAATGATGAATACAATGACACCTTATGAGGTTGTGCCTTATTTAAGTTACACCTTGTATAAGAATTGCATAAGTCGATATTAATATTTAGGTACATCAAACTCGTTTGAAAAACATTGTAAATTCAGAATATAAATCATCAAGCTTTGAAAGCCCTGCGTGATGGTCAGCGGAAATTAATCGGACACACCCTCTCCTCCCAGCACTACGGCGTTGCATTATCCCATTAATGAAGACATGTACGAGCTCTGTCAATACACTGAACAACATCTTGTATTATTTCTGAATGTAACAAATCCGATTATTGTGGCCGAGCTCGTATTAGGACCCCTCAACTTCCGTAATTCATTATACTAGGTAATTCCATTAAGCTTACAATTTGCTCCCTTTTCTTTATTACGACATACAGTTTTATGAATGCCATCTACTCGATTTAAATAATCATTTCCTTCGGCTAGCAATTATCTAGTCATGTCTCATTATACACATCCTACAGGTATATTTCCCACCATTGTGTTAGATGGAAATGTTGTCTAATGAAATTTAATTCAGAGCGGAAAGTACGTTAAACTCTAGACTCTCCGAGATACATTGTCTTGCTAAAAGTAAATCGTTTAAAGAACGTTCAAATGCCCAGCTTCCAGCCAGGTTATAAGTTGCTACTTGCAAATGTATCATTAAAATGTATGCTGGCTTCATTATCTGCGGCCGTCAAATGATTCTCACGGAGTTTCGACGTAGAAGCTAACTACCATTAGTCAAGTGGTGTGTTGCGACAAATGAAAGAAATTGTGAGACAGTTTCTCACGAGGCGAACTCGCTAAGAAATGACTCGGGATCCCGCTGTTTCGAACACTGTTTCGCTCTTGGACTCTTAACTAGATTTCTTTTTTGAGCATTGTTTCCTTGCATTTAAAACTGCGGGGTGGGAGATATTAAGTTTTTGCGGTTTACAATTGGAATCATCTTAGGTATTCTAACACTGCAGTGATAATGTGTAATGCTATCATACTGTGTCCACAAACTCGTTAAAGCGAATTACACCTCGACACGTCGTAAAGCCATTAACTTCACACTTGGAGAGGCGAGCATTGTTGCCGAGTGAAAAACACAGAGAGGAAGCGATAAATTATGTTCGAAGTTTATACGATCGGCCGGTAATGGGCTATGAGCTCGCGATCGCAGCGCTCGCGCAGCATCACACGAACCCTCTCAAAGGAATTGTTCAGTATCAATTTTCGACGGTGGCTATTTTGAACAATATTCAGAGACTTCGATTCCATTTGTTAGTATAAGGACAGATTCGCTTAAAAACAGGAGTACAGTAGGATAAAAAGTAATTTTATTCATTGATAAGAAACATCAGAGAAAATAAAAAAAACACCTTAAAAACATCGTAACTAACCAAAAATAAATTCCATGTAAGTACTAATTTTTAATCCTAATTTTTTTCTATATTAATCAAATTCGCTAAATGTTTTAAACATTCTAAAGTTGAAATTTGTCTTTGTGACGCTTTGTAGACAATTTTTTCAATCTTTTTTTAAGTCTTCTAGCCTTCGTCTTTCCCTTGACTGTAAAGACTTAAAGGAGACGTATACGCTTTCATACAATTTTGGGCCTGGATGTAAAAAGATGAAATTGGTGTCAATTGATAGCTACTATATTAACAAACAATCACTGAAAATTTTGCAGATTTTGGCAATCTGAGAGCCGAGATAAAAGAGATTTAGGAAAAGTGAGGTTACGTAACAATCTGTACTTAACAGCCGATTTTTGAAGTGGGATTGTCATTTTTTACCCGACTGCCGAAGGAGGGGCCACAATTTACACAACGATCCATAATGTCAATCAATATCCAATCGGTAGGTCGTTCGTAGAATCCAAAATAACAAGTCCAAGTTCAACGTTTAAGCGGGGTCTCCGTGTCCGGTATGGTAGCAAGGCAAGGATCGTACAAGAAGGAAGATCAGAAGTCCGTAGGAAAGCAGGAGTCGAAGAAAATATCAATAAAAGTATGGGAGATAGATATAATAGTAATAAATAGAGATAGATATAGATACGAATGAGTGTCTATGTCATGTCATGCATGTCAAGTCAGAGTTAGCACAGGTTAAAAATACAATAATCGATTAGTAAACGTGAATTGTTTTATCTTAACTATGTAGATATTTAATTAGTTTAAACTCTTAATACTTTAATTCTAACAGATTTAATTATTTTAATTGAATTAATTATCTGGTGAAAGCATTTTCGTAATCGATTATAATTGAATCGATATTCCAATTACTTCGTAACCCTAACTCAATTACATATTGGATTTCTCATTTTCCAGATTGTAAATTGAGTTGATTTTTCACATTTTCAAACAGAAAAATAGAACCTTTTTTTTAAGCCATACCTCAACTTATTACAATCAGGCCCAGAAATCCCCGTCTCCTTTAATTTTCTTTTTTGTATTTCAGTTTCTTTTTTTAGCTACTGAAAAAAATAATATAAGGCTGGTTTAGGCGATATTTTTGAATTCAGTCTACAATGGTATCCCTCCACCCCATTTGTTGTTCTGATCTTTTCTTCGTAAGAAGTATTTGTTCAGAAGTGACTTTCTTTCTTTCTTCTTAGGCAACCGCACATCTTTGAAATTTTGAAAAGTAGTTTTCTGCATACAAAGATATTTACGACGAGCCCTATACAACATTTCTTTTTTACCGGAAAAATTAATGTCACAATTGTTTAACTCTTTAGAATGTTATTGAATGTGTATTGTCCTCAAATAGTTTTGGAACGGCTTCAAGTTTAGTACATACGAGTATTTCTTTTAAACCATCCACAATTCCATCAATTAAATTACGGGCCATATTAGGACAACATGCGTGGTTGGCCTCCTTTACAAGTGTCTTTGCTATCGACGTGGTACAAATGTTTCTATTATAACATCCCCCAATTCGAAGTTCCCGATTGATTATTCTGCACAAAATTGTATATGTGCCCACTACTGTCCACCATGAAGTAACACTTTACCTTCTTTTTTACTAGTTATAAATTTCAGGTCCGACACTTCACTGCTTGTTCCAGCTCTCTCCGTGGTTTTAGAGAAACTTATAGCTCACCGAAAATAATTTTGCAAAATAAACTGAAATTAAACTACATTAAACTACAAACAAAACCGCATGTCACAAAACTATGACAATTAGGATTTCACATTGGTCATGTACGTAATAAGCAGCCAGTAATTAGTTGAATGTTGCAGTTTGTATATCAATTTACAAGAAGTTATTGGAACGTGATAGATAACTTCGTAACAGGAAATTATTATACCTAACCAATAGTTCGTAATCCATATTGAAATTATAAATAAATATGTTAGACACTCATACCAATTATCTAGTCTCAAACTAGGCAGAGCCTGTATGTATATTATGAGTACTAGATAACGGATAAAAATAAACGACCATGACTCGGGTACAAACATACGTATTCATTAGACAAATATTGCCCCTAGCAGGATTCGAACCCCTTGCGTGGCAGTTCGGATGCTAGACTGTTCGGCCACAGAGGTCTTCGAAATTGAAATATTATGTTGCAATAATCTGGCGTAAAGCGAATCTGTCCTTTGAAAAAAGGAACTTTATTTTGCGGTCTGTACTTATTCTGTCTTTAAGTGAATCTGACCTAACGCGAATATGGCGTAAAACGAATCTGTCCTTATGCTAACGAAGGCTCGATTCGTATGAGAATACCGAATCAAATCGGAAATAGTTCATTTTAAGCGCAGGTCTTGAAAAATAGTCACTTTCAACTCTTGGCTGGAATAAGTACTTGTTAAGTTGGTTATAACTAAACAACAGCTTCTCTATTTGTAAAAACCGGATATGTGTACGAATCCAGAACAAAGGTGCGGTTGACTTAAGCACTTATTAATATGTGTCCCTTCCGGAACAGCCCTCGCTAGGGGTGGTTACCGGTACATGCCAAAACGGAAGTAACAGACGTTTGCCATACCTTGGCTTTGTAATTGGCGGCACGGGCGTACTTCCGGCTTATTTCAGGAATAACTAAGAATAGAACAGTGTTTCCTTTAGTTGTTATAAAGCTTTCATCTAGCTTTGAACCTATTGAAACTCTATTAAACCTTTGTTTACGATCCTGGAGTTTGAGGTCTAAAATAACCAAACCGAGTATTTCTTAAGAAACGTTGAGCTTGGTTTCCCGCTGGCTAGATTTGAAATTGGAAAAATGTTTCTTAGGTACGTTTCCTTCGAAAATAGTTCCTAGAACTATTTTGAAGAGGAAACTATTTTGTTTTAAAATTCGGGATACTTCAAAATAGGTAAGCTATTTTTGGAACGAAAAATAATCCCGCACACTATTTATGTGAAAAATTAACGTTTGTCATTTCAACTCATTGAGCAAAAGTCCTTGAGCAGAGAGAGGGATTTACGTTTCTCCAAAATAACTCTGCTTACTCATTTCATTGCATCAATGTTTTCAATATTTTGGTATTTGTGCATTCCCACAAGCTGACCTATTTTAGGCTCACAACAATGTCAGAATTCCGACACGTGGATTTACTCCAGCTGTAAATAGTTGGACAGATTTGGCGACACTGAAATGCGTTACGTTTCGAAAATAAGTGGAGCTCATGAAGAAACGTTCCGTCTGGACGTACCGAGCCCATATAGAACGCGCATTGAATACAATTACTCTCGTGTCCTCCACTTATGGATGTAATTGTATGCTTAGCAAGTTTTATTGTCCTGTACCATAGGCGGCTCAAGAGTTAAGTAGCCCAACCAAGGACGATTGCCTATGGTGTGAAATCCGGTCAATGAAGTCACGTCTCCGCTGCGTATGTGACCGTATTATTGACAGTAAAATATTCTTGACACCTATGATTTCGCGGCTCTGTATATTTTCTCAAGACGTTCTTTAGTTCTCGTAAAAAGATTAGTGAAGGGTGGAGGTGCTAATGCATGTGTATACGCACATCCGGTCCGACGGGGTCCGTTAATTGGTCCGCGTAAAAGGGATATCGTGTACCGTGCCCCCGCGCCCCTTGCCCCAGCTTCCTGTCTCGCGACATCAGGCGACGACAGCCGAGATCGTGAGTCTCTGTTACTTTGAAGAAAATCTGCCGTATAAGGTCGCCTGTCCAATTAAACGTCGGGATATCAGTATCACCCCCTGCCGAGTTTTGTCTTCTTTCGGTCTGCAGTCACGATTCCTTATACATACGTTTTATTTTATATTATGGTCATGAATTCATGTTCCGCCGTTCAATATCACGGATGTTATTGTTTTTGATATGTTACAATCTAAATCGCTAATGAGTGCGGTCTCCAACATTATCTTGCGACAGTCGTGCTATGGTTTGCATTTACAGCAGCTAACTTGTTCTCCGAATGTTTTTGTGTCGTGTTCGTGAACGTCAATGCTTTTTATCGTTTTCTCAGCTAATGAACAGGTCCGTTTCAATAATCTTTGCAATGATTATCTTCGTTTTTGTTCTATTGATGTCTTATAGTGTAGGTGTAAGTTATTAAATGATTGTTACAAGCTTTTAATAAGCTCAGTGTTATTAATGATCATCTTGTTTAACAACTGCATTTGAATAGACAAATCGTTATGTATGAACTTGTAATGAATTGTTTTAAGTTAACCAATATGGGAAGTTTTCAGTTTTCCCACGAGGATGTAGCTTCATTCAGTCTGTGGAACGGTACAAGTAGAACTTGATTATAAATCGTATCTTCATTACAGTCTGTAGTCACATCTAGACTCGTTTTCCCATGACGAGCTTCTGGACTGTGACTGACTTTATGCCATCATCATGTACGTGTGTGCTCATCATTGCATGTACTTATGAGTTGTTATATGAAATCACAGACAAATGCGTTGCGTTTTCATTATTGTTTCCCCTATAATTTACCTTAACTTTGAAGGCAGTAAATAAAATTCATGATGTTATTTCAAAGAAACACTAAGATGCAGATATTCCAAGCTGCAGTGGCCAAAGGTGCCGGCCGGCCTGAGAACTAAACAATCGAAGTAGTTCCTAGAAACAGTCAATGGGCTCGTTAGGTGTGGTGAATGGAAAGAGTACTCATCGACGGAAACAATAGGTGTTAACTTGCACATTTAGTACGCGCGTCTAAAGAGGATGTGAACTGATTACTGACTAGTTCAATGTGAAATTTTTGCCCTATCTCACAAGTTCGATCTACAAACAATACTACTTCTGTCGTGAATTTCACCGTTCACATCGTCTAAAGTCGCCTCTAACTTGAACAAATTTTCTCTGATATGTTTAAGACCGTCGAAGTTAGCACAAATAAAATTATTGTAAACATATTAATTTACGTTTTTAATTTACAGCAAAAGTTTGCGATTAATGTGTTTGTTGACTGACGAAGTAGCCGCCTGTACGCGTGTTTATAGCGTGTATGGTATGTAAATATGGGTAGCGATATGAGGCGGTTTGTTTTTGTTAGTAGACTGTATTGTTATCATTCACAGCTCACACGAATAGACAATAACGTCGGACTTGTGAATGGGTGATTGATGGTGTTAGTCCCTCATTGTGCGAGTCCAGCTTGGTAATAGGCTTATTGTGGTGGCTCTAGTGTTTATACGGAAATCTCAATACAATTAATGTCTATCCACATTCATCGGTGTGGTAGAAAACATATACGAACGAAGTTTCTTCATTTGTCCTGTAAATTTTAAAACCTTTATTGTGGCGTATAGTTAGGAAAGAGTAGGTACTTTGGCCAGATATTCGTACTAGATTTACCGTACGCAAAATACGCGCATTGACGTGGAGTTCCGGACACCAGCCCGTATTACCTATTAGATTTACCAGTTGTCTATAAGCTCATGAGTGACGACGTTAGAAACCCGTATGGTTTATTTATTACCAGTTGAGAGTGGGCCGGTTCCGATCGGTGCTTGCGTAGGAAACCCGCAGGATATATCAAAATTAGAATCGCGAGCCGATGAACGGTGGGGCACTTGCGCTATGTCGACCGCACTTCCCATATCCGTTTATCAGTCCCTTAAATCGTAAAACGTATACAGATTTCCTGAATTAAAATTTATGTAGCTTCGTCTGCCAAAATATTAGTTGAATAACGTTGTCTGTTAAAAAATTACTTGGGGTATTATGTCATTCTAAAAATGTAAAGGCCTCTCTTCAATCTGTTTTCACAATCTTTACATTTATATAGAGAAATACTTTCACTGTTTTTGGACAATGTGTTTTATCGAATCTTTCAATCTTCGCGATTCCAAGTCCATTAATATCGGTGTGTCGTTTTATTTTCGATGTTTCTCGTTGTCCGACGAACGGAAGTCATTATGCGCTTTCCGCTGTTCGTTGTACTGCTACCCTGTAAAATGTATTCATTAAATCAGCGATCATGGGTTCACTCGTCGGATTTCTTCTCGCAAGATCATTGTTTGACGTCAATTTCACATTTATTTCTTTGTGATCGTACGTTGATCATTCGACGACTTTAAATCGCCTCTTTAAATGTCGTTTGTTTTTGTTTTTTTTAACGACTGGTCTCGCTTTTTGATCCCCGCGTTTGTTTGTGCACATCCAAAGTGTAGGATGAGGTAGGCTGAGGGCGGCATCTTGCAACACTCGCGGGGGCATGCGACAAATATTGACATGACAAATGTTTGTGTAGTAGAAAAAGCACGTACGTCTCTTATGACTACTATGTTCACCGTAGGTGGTGCGCACAGATAATACAGCTGTAAACCGCCGAGATAACACACGGTGTTTGTACAAAACAAATCATGTTTGCTTACTTTATGTCCTGAGGATAGCTGGCATGGATCACTAGCACTTGGATATTATGCGTCCTCACGTTCTATTTGCATTGCTTTATGGATATGCATTTACTGTCGGCACAGGTTAGGATTTGCCAGAGGCTAACAAATAAACAAACAATACAGGAGAACTTATGTGCAGTTGTTTATTGTCAGGTATATTTGTTGCTTTTAGCTAGTATTTTTGTTGTTTGCAGGTGGTAATTCATCAATTAAAGTCTTCAGCAAAACATTGGTGTCATCGTTTTACAAAATTAACTTCACATTCGAGTTCATTTGCCAACGCATTTGTATCCGTAAACAAGCGCTAGCCAAGGCCGCGTATGTTTACGAGTCTACTACAAACTCTAATAACACAAATACATCGACACGTTTATATAAAAGGTAATATTAGCTAGACATCACACATTATTTATTTAGATTTATTTGCAGCGTTTTTTTTACTCACTGTTCGGACAAAAGAGTCAAATGATCCAAGACAAGATATATCTCAGAGGTTTGAGATGAACATAGCGTTAATTATCTTGGAAATCGGATTCTTAATGATGACGGAGACATTTCTGCAAAGCAAACGTATTCCGTAATGAGAAAAGAGTGACAAAAAATGGCCTAAAATGAACAGCAATCTCTGTTTTGCTCTTATACAGAATGAAACGGTATGTACATGACTTATTTATAACGTAATAAGCCTGCTGATATTCCAATAGGCCGCGATTAATTCGCGTGTTGTGAATCGCCAACGGAAACGTATGCCAGTAATGAGCTTCGGATGTCGCTCACCTATTGTGACGAGCTAATAGATATTGACTTCCTTAGTTCAGACCGTGGTGGCAACAACACCGGTCTATAATGAGGCATTGTTCACATCTTATTCTGTTTTCAAGCCGCAGATCCGGGCTGTGAACCGATTGCTAAACTGGACATTTGTGCATTGAATACGAGTGCTGGAAAATGGTGGAAAATGGTGCTCATATGCTGGTAAGCCGTTCACAAATCCAGGTCAACGTTCCTTCACGGATCTGCAACGGCAATTTTAACTGACACCAAATGATAATGGATCTGGAATTTACTCGGCAGTGCAAGCGCCGTGAATCAGAATTCGTGCTTGAGTTAGGAGCTTATTACAAACATACCGTGGTCAATCATCGGTCACGAGTTGACCCTCTGCCTTTACACGCGCCGTCCAATTTCAATACATTTTTTGTGAGTAAATCACACAGAAAAGATAAAAGTTTGGGAACGTCGCTGTTCATCAGGATCGCTCAAAAAGTCAACTTAGAGATAATCAAATATTGTCTTTTAAAAGAAACATAATTATCGTATATATTTCAATGAACAATGATGCGAGGGCGTGTCTTTATTGGCAACTCCTATAGGCGTCGCTCCGTTTGTTTGCTAGTGACGTAAAGGTTGGTAATTATTGGGCCAATAAAAGCCAATGCTCTTCTTGCTTGAATGTTGATTTGGAGAAACGGATGGTCGGCTACATGACGGCGGAACGTTGCTTCTTCCGCACGTTCCGCGGCTTGCCTGAGAACCATCGTCACCATTGGGACGGAACTCCTTAATGTTTACCTGATCATTCGTCCGCAGCACCACGGCTTCCGAAAACTTTGGGAGGCGAACAAATACTGCATTTACTTTGTGAACTTCCGTTTGTTTGTGTTATTGACCTCTAGTGGCATATCTGAATCAAGAACAACAATATATTCGATGCCTTTTGTTTAATCTTTACTAGGAGCTTAATGAGCAACATATTTAGCTTTTAAGTTAATGCTTAGCATTTTTAAATAATAATTTGCATAAATCTTCGCGAAGAACTAAGGGTATGGCATAAGCTGTATGATAAAATTTATATAAAAACAGCCCTATTCACCCATGCGTTAGTCTTAGTTTCATGTAAATAGCAGTGAACAAATAAAAGCAAATCACCAGATGTTGTAAATGGTGGCGTCATTAGCTCGAGCCGTAATCCCTTGACGGCACGCGCAAGCACGCAGCGTTAAGTGGGTTAGCATGTCGATCCTGGCCTGTTCAAGGTCGCAGTCATTTACCTGCACAAACTATATCATCAATCGACAGACTGTTATCCTTAAAGTATAAAACTGGCTTCAAGACTGTTACGAAATAACGAATACCGATGTTACCATCAAACAGGATATGAAAGAAATTAAGTTTGAAATAGTTGCTTTGGTGAATGAAGTAACAAATCATGTTCCAATATTATTGTCCTTGATATAGTTGGACTCGTTTCACTTCCTGTTACGAAGCGAATTGTAAACGCTGAGCACGTCACTCATTCAAACTCAATCAAAGGATCGTGAATGAGATGTTTACCGCGCTCGTACACGCGTATGTGTGCAAGAATTGAAGCATTTCCTGTTTTATAATGTCATAATAGGTATGTATCACCCTATCGAAACATAATCATGTTTCGTTATTAAACAAGCTTTACGATTTTCCTGCTTTCTCAGTCGAAGAAACATTATTTTGGCTTTTATGCAAATCTTTGACAGCAGATTAGGTGCTACTGAATGTGCTAATGCAATAACTCATAATTACAAAAGTATTTATGAAAGCAATTCAGAAGAAAGCAATATATCACGAGGTATTAATGGTTTTATAGTGTTAGATGGTAAGTTTGTGTCCATAGCTAGCCGCGCCACTGGAGGGCCGCAGGGCCGTCCTGCCAAGGCCAGCGAGTTCGTTAGGGCCATTCATGGATGCCTGCGCGCAACCTTCTCCCCACTCTCCCGCGGCGACAGGATATTCTCCCTCGCCGTGTGCTATGCTGGCCGATTGGTCGGTTTATTTTTTTAAATCGAACTCGGAGCAAAAAGACACCACGCGCAATCGTAATTCACCGGATGCACTAACGAGTGTTAAATTTTTTAAACCTCAGCATTAGTTCGTTTTTGTTGAAGGCCGTTTCCGCCATGACTTAATCCATAACTCAAGCGGTACATATAGTATGCGATAACCATTAGTGCTTATTAGTTTCTATTAAAAGAATCCACAACAAATTAAACTGTCTCCCCGTCGGACATTCCGTTCACGTAAGGACGCAATAGAATGTATATACGTTGCTGTGCGACATCTTGTATGCAATTTCCGACTAGTTTAGTCGTTGAATAGACTTTAATAAACAGGAGATGAGGCTTTTGATCTGAATCTGAATATAAATGTGCTGTTTCTAGAGACAGGGATGGTATACAAAGCACGTCGTTGACATTTGCAAGGCACTATAACAACAGTCTCGTGAACAGTGCTTCTGGTAATTGCAAGTATTTTCAAAACCAGTGCATTCCAGACAGTGCCCTTGGAATAAAATATTAATGAGTTCTTAAGCAACCTTCGGTAATGCGTAACTTCATTTAATTTCCGAAAAGGTCTAAGGATAACATCTTCATTCATACGAATATGGTCCCTCGGTGGGTGGAAGTGGGTCATGAATCACTTTGCTCTGTGTTGTGGATCGGCGTATTTCGGCTGCGCATTGTGGGCAATTCGTCATGATTTGCGTATGTAAATCAATGGAGTTTGGTTGTGCGGGCGTAACGGTATTTTCGTCGGTCCACAGCAGGAAGGCGGATGCTATAAACACACTTTCAGCGGCGTTACCATAGCGGCGTACCTATAGCGCTTTTGTTTAATAAAATCGTTGATGACATACGGTGTTCGGCTAATCTTCACAAATATCTTGGAAGGTCGTGAGTTCTCCGAGGCACGTGCCCATACACTCGGCAGACGGATTAGTGAGTACCCTCGCACCCTCTTAGGACTGGGCTGCCAAAATCGCATCAAGAATTTTTATGGAAATCGTTTTATGAATATTTGGTCAGTCATTTATCATTCTTGAAGTTTACTGGTGAAGTTGTTTGTTAATCTACTGTTTTTTTTTTTTTTTCATTGAATTATTAATTATAATGGCATGTCAGTTCTATTTGATTTATTGTTAGGTTTTCTTTACTCTTGGTGTAACGTTTTGATTTTTAATATCAACTTGATACCTTGCTAGCCTTACCACCAAGGGTCTGCCGGCAGAAAACAAGTTCGACTAAAGTGACTGGCCAGTAATATTTATTTCCTATTTATGAGGCACTGTTAAAAATATAATATCCAGTCAAGTCAGTGTATAAAATGAACGAGTAAGAAAGCTATGAAGTTATGCGGTTTGCGGTTTCATACCGATAGATAAATATTTCTCTTACATTAATAATTATTGTTTCACTTTAAAACTTGTTGAGCATCGCATTACTGAAATCTGTTCCTTATGATTGTGTAACTATCTCGGAGTATCCAGATTATAACATATCATCACTCCTGTAATCCCCGACGGGTAATGCCATAGATATAAGATAGAGGTTTTGTTTCTTATTTTCTTCTGCTTTTAGTGTTCCGTAGTCAACAAGGAACCCTTATAGTTTCGCCATGCCCTTCTGTCCATCGGCAGCTTAGCTCAGAGACTCTTTGTACTAGAAAGCTATAATTTGGCATGGATATACCATATTAGTCACGCCGACAAAGTGGTAAAATAAAATCATGAAAAAAAAAATGTTTTTAGGGTACCTCATTTACACGCAAAGTGAGGATGTTTTTTTTCTCGTCTGCCGTGCGGTATCGTTTTAAAGTATAGGTCTTTCAAAAATATTGTGTGTTTGTAAAAACAATTTTTCGATTCAGGGATCCGTTTGTGAAACATTAAGCTTTAAAGTGGTAATTTTTGTTAGAGTCAAGTGTTCCCCTTGCCAGCAATGGTTGTTTTTGGATATGTGAAAAAAGTCACGGTAGTAGTATATACAACGAAACTAATAGGAAAACTATCTCAGCTAAGTAGGCTTTACAAGTTTACGAGTAATAGTCGACCAACTTACATTTGCAGTTGCAATATATGGGAGAACATGATTTTCAACTACAATGTTAAGTTTGTTCTTGGGATGAATTCATTCCAACTACGGAACTCTTATCTGTGCGTGTCAGATACGCACTCTGCCGTTTTTTTATATGTCTATGGGTAAGGCAGAGGTGCACCTAAAGTACAGCCAAGTTTAACCTTTTGAACGCCAATCACTTGTGTAATACGAACTTGTATACAAGTGATTGGCGTTCAAAAGGTTAAGTAACATTTAATAGATGGCGAGCGTATTGCCATAAACCGGGCACAAATACAGACCCCAGGCTGCTGCTAAGAAATTCCTGATGGAAAAACCCAATAACACTTTGCCCGACCTGGGAATCGAACCCACGACCTCGTCTCCTCTATTGCGTTTGCGACCACTAGATCAACGAGCCAGTCAAATCCAGATTAATCCTGCAAAATTGGGAGAGGGTCTGAGTCTGACTAAGTGCTAACTAGCTAACTAATTACTATGGATGTCTTCCTGTGGCAACACTAGAGTTAACAGCTGATTTGAATTTGCTCTTGTTATTTTAATCTTAAATATTTAAATTCGTATGTTTTTAAAGCCCATTTCCAATACTCATCAAATAAATAGGATAATAATCAGTTTTTTGTATTAGATTCACATACCAAGTGTAAAACAAAGTGTAAATATTTAAATGTGAAACAGTGACAGTTACCGGCTCAAGTGAATTTTGCATTGTCATCTTGTGATCAGGTACAATTAGGGTTACCATATCTCAGGATTTGTCCTGAGATTTCAGGATTTTTCGACTCTTCTCAGGATTCCGGCCGGATTTAGCAAATCTAGTGATAGCTCAGGATTTTTAATAAAAAACAGGTTACATTTTAAAGATCTCAAGAAGTTGACATTTTGTAATGAGACTTGTACCTGTTCAATTACCCACGGAGATATCACGCCCGTTACAATGGCCTCAGTCTTCGTTCGTGCACAAGAAATACTCTTCGCAGTGTTGGAATCCGCAAATATAGCCTTAACCAGTTGGCTGGTGCAATCCATAGATTTAAATGACTGGTGATGTTTCACTGTGTGGAAAGCTAAAGTGGCTTCAGCGGCGGATATTTGGTCTGTCAGTCCAGAACTTTGTGGTTGAAATAAAGAGTCGATTTTGGTGTTACTTGAAACAGTCAGACTATTTTTTTTATGTTTTTCCGTTAGGATATGTTTTTCAATATCAGCACCTCCCTTGAACTTAATTGAAAAATGATTGTTAAATATTGAACAAAACACTTCGGTAGGTTCTCTTCCATCTTTCATAATCGGAAATCTTTGTTTTAAAGTATCTGTGAATGTACACACGTATCGTGGTCGTTTGGTACTTGAAGACATTTTAACTCTTATCCATCCAACAGCTCCGATTCTCGCTCGCTCGCCCGTCCCGTGGTGACACTCAATGAAGCGTAGTCCAACCTTGGCAATGGCGCAAGACGAACTGACTGAGTGAGCGAGCGAGCGTCAACCGCGCTGCGGGGCGACGGGCGCCCCCCTCCTCCCTCCACCCCGCTGTTTTGAGTGCGATGTACATACAAGCTTTCAACGCGTCGCGTAAAACGCGTGCGCAAGATCCGCAGTGTATACAACGATAATAATACGTTTTTGAGAGAAAATTCTCATCTGTAGAAAATCTCAGGACTTTTCCATGGAAATCAGGCCTTTTCTCCGGACTTTTGATTTTTTCATCTGGTAACCCTAGGTACAATACTTAATATTTTACTTGATTTCGTTTCTTTGCGTTCTATAATATTACACCAGAAATCACATTTTTCACTTTTAATACGGCTACTTGTTTATGCCAATGACTTTTGAACGTAAACATAACCTTGGTTTGGTTTGGTTACAGAACTTCTTACTTTATTAAATTTCAATTTTCCTCTGCACTAATCCTCTCTCAAATTACTTTCATTCACAACTACCTAGCTTTTCTAAATTGTTTTCTTTCCTTCCTTATAAAAGTTATCCTTCGTCATGATCATGACTCGCAGCGCCCGTGCTCGCCTCGAAGAGTCCAAACTCAGTGAGGCTTTGAGCTTATTAAAGGCGTCAAAGGAGTCCTGTGACCAACTAATTAAGGAAATAGATGACAATGAAAGAGTGCTCTTTGATGCCAATGAAATGAATAGGAAGTTGAAAAATGAAATGGCTCAGTTATATATTCAATACACTGATGCCATAGAAGCCCGGGATAGGCTCCAGGTTGTTGTGGACGGGTTCAGCCAGTGTAGCATAGAGTATGAACAAGCTCTTAGCCAGAAACACTTATTACAACAGCAGCTACATGAGGCTCAAAGTCAGATTACACAACTTGAGACTACAAATCTTAACATCACCGCCTCGCTGAATCAAAGTCTGTTCAATGAGCTGGTGTCTATTGCCCCGTCAATGGTTTCTGCCATAAACCCCACTGATACTATTGATTTGACAGGTGACGATGAATCAAAATCATGTCATTCAGTGAGGGTAGTCACTAGTAAAAACAAAATTAAAAAATACATAAAAATTAATAAATACATTGTTAAAACGCAAAAAATGGTAAAAAGACAAAAGCTCTTTATCAAAAATGTTAAACTTAACAGGGAAAGGTTAAATTTACTTAAACAGTTAGATATGTATTCCTTTAATTTGGAGCAAAGTACTAGGAAATACAACATTGACACACAGGCCTTGCAATCTCAACTGGACCATCTACAGCAGAAACTAAGATCAATGACTAATAAATATAATACCTCTGAAGATCTAATGAGGGAATATGTGTTGGCAATGAATGAGCTGGTGAACTCACAAACTAACAGCTGTGAGCGCTGTCAAATACCATCCAATGTGCCTACGCCAGACCATTCATTATCAACATGCAATACCACGTTACCGCATCCTTGTGTTGATTTGCCAATTCCCTCTGTTAATAGTTCCTTTACCACGTGTAAACAAATTGTAAACAATGATATTGTACTTTTTTGTGATGAGATTGGAAAGGACTTAGGTCACTTATTGACAGATGAATGTCCGGGACACTCAATAATAAATTACTGTATGCCTGGTTGTTCTTTATTTGATATAATGAAAGAAATTATTAAATGTAACTTCAAGCAAGAAACAACTTTGTTAATTTTTATGGGAAATAGGGGAAATTTAAATAAAGGAGAATTGCTCCAATGTCATAGAACATTGTGCAACCTTAGTTTAAGAAAAATTGTGTTGTTTACATTCCCCTATAGTAACAGTTTGCCACAGGAAGAAAACAAATTAAGATTTGATATAAACTTGACATTGCACAATTTAACTTATAATGATAATCTAATCCAGTTGGTTGACACCAACTCTTATATTGATAATAATTTATATTTGACAAAAGATAGATACAATATTGTTATGTACTATCTTTCTAACTATCTGAAAAGACAGATAGCTATGTCGCTATCATATTTTTTTTCTATTTCAGCCAAAAATTTGGCTAAACAAATTGCTCCTTTTGAGCAATGCAAAAACATTTTAAACTGTTCTGTCAATAATTTGCTCAAAATTAATAACATTAATCATCATTTAAATTAGAAATTAGGACAATAGAGGCAACCTCTAGCAAAAATGTAACTAAGGCAATTAATAACTCAAATGAAAGTGTAAAAAAATTAAACAGTATCAATCTGGTGCATCAAAACATTCAAGGATTTTTAAACAAAGACTTAGAAGTAGAATTATTCCTGAATTGTTACAATGTAGATATTCTTTGTATGACAGAACATTGGCTTAAAAGCCACCAGTTCATGTTCAATTTTAGTAATCACCAGGTTGGTAGTTCATTCAGCAGAGTAAATGCTATACATGGTGGCTCATTAATTTTAGTAAGTAACCAGCTTAAATTTAAGGACCGAAAGGACATTGTGAGCCTCTCTGTTGAGCGGACAATTGAAATAGCCTGTATAGAATTGGAGCAGTTCATTATATTAAGTGTATACAGACCTCCTTCAGGATTGTATGATTGTTTTGAAAAGGTTATGGATGAAGTGTTGCACAAAATCTGTAATACAAACAAGTCCATCATCACTTGTGGTGATTTCAATGTTAATTTGTTAGAAAATTCTGGGTTAAGTACTAAAATCATAAGTTTGTTTCAGTCATACAATCTTGCTAACCTATTTTTGGAGCCCACTAGAATAACTCCTACTAGTGCCACATGCCTAGACAACATATATACAGATATTATACCAAACCACAGAGAAATGATTAATTTAATAGACTCAGATCATTGCGGCCAGCTGATCACTATTACAAATCAAAACAAAAAAGTTATTAAAAAAGATATCACTGTCAACCCAAAAACAACTAAACGCATAGAAACATTTAAAACAAAACTCTTAAGTAAATTACCACGTTTGTTGACTAATGATGACCCTAACAAACAATATAATGATTTTTTTAATATGTATTGCACACAATTTGATAAAACATTCATTCCAAAGACATAATCAGTCAATAGTAACGCTTCCTTCAGTGACTGGGCCACCATTGGTATACATAAAAGTAGAAAAAGACTTTATGAATTATATGATGAACGAATTTGTATAAACACTGCTGAATTTAATTTATATGTTAAAAATTATTCAAAAATATTTAAAACAGTCTGTAGTATGGCCAAGTCACGTTATTTGAGTTCAAAAATTAAAAATAGTAATAACATTATTAAAATGACTTGGAATGTCATTAATAGCGAAACAGGAAGGTCATGCAACCGAAGTAGTGACTACAGCCTTGCTATTGATGACAATGTAATTAGATCAGATTCCCAGGTTGCCGCGGCCTTTGAAAATTTCTTTGCAGAGATTCCCGTGTCAACCACTAAATCTCTAAGCTCATCACCCACTGCTGCAGAGTCTTTACTTAAGGAAAACGTTCCAGTTTGTGATTCGGAATTTCACTTCGAATTTGTCACTTGTACAGATATAATTAAAACTTTTCACATGTTAAATGTTAAAAAGACTGCAGATCTATGGGGTAATTCTGTGGATGTTGCTAAGACAATTATAAACATTGTAGCACCTACTTTAGCTATTATATTTAATAATTGTATTGAATGTGGTGAGTTTCCTGATCTTATGAAACACAGTAAAATAATACCGTTGTTTAAATCGGGTAGTACATCAGACCCTACTAATTATAGACCTATTTCCGTACTACCCACCTTTAGTAAAATTTATGAAAAACTTATTTTAAATCAATTGCAAAGATTTTACAATAACAATAAATTACTGAATAATAAACAGTTCGGTTTTACAAGGGGTCGTTCAACTACCGATGCCGGAGTTGAACTTTTAGGACATATTTATAGTGCATGGGAGGACAAATGCGATGCTTTGGGCATTTTTTGTGATTTGTCCAAGGCATTCGATTGTGTTCTTCATGAAACCTTAATCAGGAAACTTCACCACTACGGAATCCGGAACGCCTCTCTGGATCTTCTCACTTCTTACTTACGTGATAGGATTCAGAGAGTTGATGTTAACGGGAAAAGGTCACCCGGATCTGTAGTAAGAATGGGGGTCCCACAGGGCTCAATTCTTGGACCATTTTTATTTACTATTTATATCAATGACTTGCCTTACCTCATAAAGGACGAACATGATATAGTGTTGTTTGCAGATGACACTTCACTTTTATTTAAACTCAAACGTCAACAGCTGGTTACTGACAGTATAAATAGTGCCCTCGCAAAAGTAGTTAGCTGGTTTAATGTTAATAATCTACTTCTTAACGAAAAAAAAACGAAATGTATTAAGTTTACGATACCAAATGTTAGACAAGTAGAAACTCGTGTTCTCATAAAGGGTGAAGAGTTAAAACCCGAAAATTCCACTGTATTCTTAGGCATAACTTTGGATGCCAAGCTTCAATGGGGCCCCCATATAGATAAATTGTCAAAAAAGCTTAGCTCTGCAGCATACGCCGTTAGGAAAATTCGTGATTTAACTGATTTAGAGACAGCCCGTTTAGTTTACTTTAGTTATTTTCATAGTGTGATGTCATACGGTATTCTGTTGTGGGGAAATGCCGCCGATATTCAGACAATTTTTATTTTACAAAAAAGGGCAATTCGTTCCATTTATAAATTAAGTCCCAGACACTCCCTCAGAGACAAGTTTAAAGAGATTAATATAATGACTGTGCCTTCTCAGTACATTTATGATAATCTTTTGTATGCACATAAAAATATTAATCTGTTTAAAAAATACAGTGATATCCATAACATAAATACTAGGAACAAACACAAATTTGTTGTTCCTACAACAAGGCTCAAGAAAATAGGTGGCTCGTTTAGATGCCAATGTATACGTTTTTATAATAAACTTCCTAGCCACATTCAAGAACTAAGCATTAATAAATTCAAATCTTTTATAAAGCTAAAACTATGCCAGAAAGCCTATTATACTGTAAAAGACTATATTGAGGACAAAAAAGCTTGGGATTGAGCTGCTCCAATAGGTCTAGACAGTGAATGTTGTTTATTTTTTATTTTTTACTGATTTACACTTTTGTTTTTTTTTTTTTTTTTTTTTTTTTCCTCTTTCATAAATATCTATTTATATACAGAATGACATGAACATTTACTGTTTAAAGTCTTATATTATTTTAATTATTGTGAATGTGAGGACTATGTGGGTCATTGTTTCCGTTTTAATCATGGTCTGGCACTTTGAGTGGTTTATACGGTCTACACAAATGTCCTGTCCTTGGTATTACTCGTCGAATCGTTGAGCTCCTTAAGTTCTGAGTTGAGCTGCACGGTTACTGACGAATGCGTGCACCGACTGCACAGGTCCACTCAATCTGTGTGGTTCTTTCCTCAACAGACCACTTCAGACACCAATCTACATAGTCCTCAAAGATCAAAGATTATTTCCGGATTTTTATATACACATTGACATTGATGAATATTATATAAACAATGACATGGATATTTACTTTGTAAAGTATCTTATTTTTTATTATTATTATTGTGAGTGTGAAGACTATGTGGGTCATTTCTTTTTTCTGTTTTCCTTCTTAGTTAGTTTTAATCATGGCCTGGCAGTTTGAGTAATTTATGCGGCCTACCCAAATGTCCTTTCATTGGTATTGTTCGTCGAATCGTAAGGCTCCTCAAGTTCTGAGTTGAGCTGCACGATTTTTGACAAATGCGTGCACTGACTGGACAGGTCCGCTCAATCTGTGTGGTTCTTTACTCAAAAGACCATTTCAGACACCAATCTACATGGTCTTCACATGATCTGACCAAGATTATGTCTGGACTTTAAAAGAGACTGTGACCTCTGAGTTTGTTTCGGCCTTTCTTCTCAGAGTAGTCAGATAGGAAACGCCGACCTCATCTAGTTTAAAAAAATATGATTGACATGTAAAAGTGTTTGTACAAACCTACTTACAGAAAATAAATCATTTATCATTTATCATTTATGAAGTAACGCAGCTGTAGTGGTGAAGTGTGACACAAGGCGTAACTAACATGGTGAGGTGAAAGTAACAGTTTGTGCCGTTGCCTATTTTGTATCTTATGAATATAAATAACACGGTGTTCTATGCTGAATATCTAGTAGAAATTGTTTTTCTCTCGCTACTGGTGTGTAGCAACCACTTTTTTGGGCTGAAACGTGGAATCATCAAAATGATAAGTCTTGAATTCATTCATTCACTGACGTAAAATGTAAAAGCACGAAATTTTGCAAAAGAGTTCGTTTTATAACGAAGGGCACCACTAAGGAAGGATTTTTGAAAATTCGTTCACTGAAGGAGTTAAATAGGTGATGAAAGTCTGGATGGAAGTTCGTCATTTTTTTGGGAAATCCATCGGGCACCAAAATAAAACTTGACTTAAACGGCTCGAAACTAAAAGAGTGTTTAGAAAATCATCAGATCATCCTTTTTTTGTCATTGCTTGGTAAAATAATAAACGGCAAAATTGTCTTGTCCACAAGCAAATCTTTACCCTGTCATTTCCAAGGTGTCTTTCAATCATTATTTACTTACATAAAAAAGTGGTATGCCACACCATCTAAAATGACCTCACGTATACAGTGCATTAAGTAGTGTTGGTAAACAATGAGGCGTTCCTAAGCATATAAGCGTCAGAGAATTTGTTGTAATTCTGTGGTCGGCAGTCATCTCGTGTAAACATTACCAATCATAAGCTTTTCCCCCGCATAGTTTACGTAAAAACAAGTATTATGTGCGGTACTCCGCGTTCTGTTATTGTTCACTTCCCGTCTGCTATTATTCTAGTTGCATTGTATAATGCCAGATTGCGTCACGCGTCACTATCACACGTTAATAAGAACCAGCTCATTTGAGCACTAACTAGACTGTCGCTGGAGGGAGAAATGTCGCCGCCCCCGACTTACACCCACTCCCGCCTTCGTATTTCTATATACTTTCCTCCTGCCCACGGGTACATAAAGAATCTTTAGAAATACTTATTTACTACTTATGCAACGTATTGTCGTCACGAGGGCGTTGCATCAATAATAATAATCTCTTTACAAGCAAAAATCATAAATTCTGTCACACGTTTGGAACGCTGTCACTCCCACATCAAGGTTGATCAATCAAAAAGGATCGGCTGAATGGGATCAATAAGTATGGTGAATGTGGTGGGCGATCGGTCGTCGAACTGCGCGGGCGCAAGCCGGTGGTGCGCTCTAATTCAATTTAACGACAATCCATTGCGCACTAGGCTAACATTCCGCCTCGATGCCACCCATCCATTAGTTGTATTACTCAACTATCTACACGAGTGTTGCCTTGGCCCTGGTGATTGTCCCGCGGATTATATTACGGACTTTAATTTCAAATCTCACGTTGAGTAATGATTCAGTATTCTATTGACCATCATTATGATTTAACGGTTAATGCTGAATGCTTATCATAATAATGTTGGACATTAAAGCATTCAGTAAGTGGCGTTTAATGTTAAAGGTTTCATATTTCTTAGGATTTATGGAGACTACACTATTAACTTCAAGCATTTATACTCTAAATGTACTGTCAAGATTATCCGTCCATTGATTTATGATAATGGGAAATGGCTTTCTATGTTTTTCTCATGATAATTAAGCGCTGACTATTGTTTCTTTGATAATACTACTTTGGTCGGGACCGGATCTGCAAGGATGGGCCGTGTCACCTTGAATGCCGGATGCCGGCGTTCTGTCGGAGGAGCTATCGGCCGTCAATCGTGTGAGCGTCTCGCCATATTATATTATAGTCGTCTGTCTGTTTGTCTGTGCTACTGCGAGAGCCGTTTTTATTTTACGACCATCCACGTCCGCTGCGCAAGTCCTCCGACAAGGTCGACAGTTCTTATAACCAATCAACCGGTGCATTCATCGGAAAATATAAGTTAGTTGCAATCAGATATACTCCAATCCAATAGCAAACATACCGTCATGTATAATCGATAGGATCAAAAAGAATAAAACGTTTGCAAGAATTTCAAGGGAAGAACGTGTCTCGTCTCTGAAGTCCCCAACGGAAATGGATTGGACGTGGGCGACACCTACGGAGTGCGCGAGTGACCACTCTCAACACAAAGTGACAAATTTAATATCGTTATCTATTTCTGTAACTCCTCATCCCAGCTCGTTAACATTTATTTTCTGCTCGTTTGCTCCAGGTAAGTGCTCCGCAATCATCGTCACGATCCGCTGAAGGTCAAGCTCTTCGTCAATCAATTACATTAGTTGGCAATGCGTGGATATTAATAGCTAGTATTTATCCTTATTTACTCGGACCCCTCGTGTTTATTACAATGTTAAACACGTGTCAAGTGTAATCAATTGAACTATAATATGTCAATGTCACTGAATACAGAATAGGATACATCTCAATCATACAATAGGATATTATGACCGTGCTCTCTCTGGGCGTGGAGTGCATCACAATTTGTAACACTACAACATATTTCCGCATCCGCTATTGTATCGTTGTCCACTGCAATTTAATCATCTCTTCGAGTGACAAGATGTATTAGAGCAGTTTCACGGTGGCTGTTATCAAAAGTGCTAGAGTGGGCTCTTTATTCACAATTTTAAGGTTGAAACTTGTTTGTGTTTAAAATTAAGTGGTTCCCTTTGATGTAGTACGGGAATATCGACAAAGACGGATGTCCGGTGCCGGTCAGGATTTGTTTCACATGAACGTTGCCTCTCTGTGGCTTCGTCAAGATGAAGACAGAGCCAAAGATTATTTTTCAATCTTATTTCGGGAAAACATTCTTTGTAAATGCGAAGGACCTTAAAATGTAAAGGCACTGAAAAGGTGACAACGTAAGACAAATTTTCTGTTCAATATTGATTGTCTAAAAGATATCAGAGGTGCACAGAGACGAAACTAAGGTACAGGAGTACGAAGCTGTTATTCCCAGAGAAAGCGGAAGATTTAATCACGTAAAGCTAAAATTCATGGTTTTTCTTCAAAATACCTCTAAAACTGAATATTTGCCCGGAATATGCGCACGCATGGCTTTATCGTAAACATAATATTTTGTTTGCTAAAGATTCGGCATCAATTTATTACGAGCTGTCAGAAATATCTTTTGAAGTTTTAATCTGACGCTGAAAGGAAAATCATAAAGGTTGTTTGCTTAAAAAATTAACATTAGTTAGCTTAAGAAACGGAGGAAAGAAGCTCAAAATCCTTCCGGTCCTTTTGACATCGCGGATAAGCGGCGTACGCGCATTTCAAAGGGCCAGTGTATTTGTCCGACGAAGCTTGGGTAAACACTATTCGTTGAACGGGTGTGTGATTTCAGCCTTTTGTGTTTTTACTGTACATTAGTTGCTCGGGAACGATTTAATCTCATTATGTATGCACATCCGGAAGTTTGCCAGGGTTGGAATACAAAAAAAAAAAATCGGTGTAGACATGTATCATAGAGACAGTAGCTGATTGAGTTTATAATTTGCATAATACACTATATCGGTGTGTTTTGTTCTCTCCGGAATTCCCATTGATACATCTCTGCATGTGGCAGCATACAATGTCTATTTCCCATTTCGTCCACTTTCCCAAAACGACCACAAATCTACAATGCCCAAAAAGTCCACTTCCCATTTGTCTTGTGCGGGACTGGAACCAGTAACACTTTGATAAAAAGAAACCTATATGGGTATTATCGGTTAGTCAGACAATAGGTATACTGTTTTCCCGGGAAACCATAAACATCGGAGTCTAACAATGGGCCGGGAAACGAAAGGGTACACAAGAACGAACCTAAAAGATAAGTAAAATAAGCTTGCGTCAGTTTTTAATACAGCAGATTTATATACCTAGTTTTAATCAGGACAGTGGAATCTTCTTTCTGTGGACTTCTCTCTCTTTCTCTCTCTCGTGGCAAAATCTCCTCTTCTACCAACTTAATCTATTCATGTTGAAGAATCTGCACATTTTCCCGAAACCCTAAATCGCTATCAGTAAATTACCGTTAACATTCGGTATTTGGCGAGTGGTGCGCGGACGTTTTGCATACAATGCCCATGTTGGTGCGCTTGCGCAACGAAGCGGTCATCGGGCCGGATGTGACGCTACGGCATAGCCCGTGCCAAATTGTACCTACTTAAGTGGACTAGATATCCTTTCGATGTCCTAGGGTAATCAGTTATGTTAAAACTACATCTGAAATAAATATTATGAAAAGTCTTGGAGTTCATTTCGGTTAAAAATGTGCTTACATAATTAATGTTCTCTTTCTTACATATTTGGTCGAATTTCATTACCATATAATTTGGACAGATCAAAGGAATTATTGCCCTTTTTAGCTGTTACACGTACATAACTAGTTTATCAATGTTCATCCGTGCGATTCTGTAACCATCTCACCGTGAAAACTTGGGTGAAGTGAGCGTGGAGTGACTCGTCAATAGTGTCAATCCCTAGCATCAGCATGACTCACAACTCATTCTAAGCTCACTTCACCTTAGTTATCACGGTGAGATTTTTCCAGAATCGACCGGCTGGATCATGGAGTGATAAATTATGCTTTCTTAGTCCTGATTGTCCTGCAGTAAGCTTTATTCCACAGTGTGCCTTAGAATTTGTGTTAAGAGATTTTATTTCAGTTAATAATGGTAAAATTATGGATATCTTTTGCATTTCTTGTCATAATTTGATTTTCTGATTGCATAGTGCAACACCGAGAAGCTCCACTGCCACTGGTCCAATATTGTAACTGTTTGGCGCGGTTTTTTACTAAGTTTATGTGTTCCACTCGTTTATCTATAAGTTTTAATACTTTGTACCTATGTTTTTGTATTGTGAACTTGTGAACCGGATTATATTGTGTTTTTAACTATTCAAACTAGCTTTATTTATGCAGACTGAGAATAAATCAAAATATATATTTGTGGTCTACAAATATAGGTAACAAAGTGTTTCTTAAAACTAAATTAAAATACTTAACAAAGCTATTGCATCGATCTCCAACCTTATGGTTTGGTGTGATAATCAATGTAATTTCGAATTCAAATATAGTATAAATTATTTTGTAGTTCAGTTCGTGGCTCCAATCAATGTTATCACTGTGACCCGCATCGTTATTAAACTAACCTAAAAATCGCACAATCATTTGCATCCGCCATTACTTACTGTCAGTTATTAGTTAGGCAGTTTTTTTTTTTTACAAAACTCTGATATATCGTAATTAGCAACTCTGAATTATCGTAATTACTATTGTATTCTCTGTGAGAACAAAGTAAGAAGTTCTTTATGATAACATTTAAAAAAAAATCTCTATTTGTTTAAGTTTCTGTAACCTCGAAAGGCAGTCGACCAATTATTTGGATAAAGTTTACCGTTGGCATTGTTTTTTGTTGCGCAAATATAGTCAAACGTATTTCAGAATGCATAAAATTGTTAACGAAGACTTTTGCAACACTTGCAACTGTATTTTATAAAGTTAACTGTCTCTTGATGTGCTCATCGCTGAATTTTAATCAACATTATGCTCTACTGCACTATTGCAATACACCCTCGAGAAATTCCAAAATTGCTGAATGTAATAGAATGTCTTGAATGCGTTGGGAAGATTGAACTTCATTCGGGTGATGTATGGCCTGTCTAGTCTGTGCACCGAGAGTGTCCAGTGAGTGTCGCCTTGGGAATTCGTTTCTATGTTCTGTTTCATATCCTGTCTAGACACTTCCTAATCGTATGGTTTGAATCCATTCATTTTCATATATGAATTTTCCAAATTATCTCACTAATTTCTGCCTACTCTTTGGACACAGAACTCTGTACAAATTATTTAAAATCTTACTCTGTATTCATTGAAGTAGATTGTATTAAATGTTATGAACGGACCACTCCACACTATTATGAATTTATGACCCGTTGTATGCGTGAGTTATCTTGGGGCCAGCAAACAATTTAGCTCCACACCGCAAATCAACGCACAGTCTTGCTATTCAAGGCAATTAGACGGGGCTAAAAGTACTAAATATGGAAGAGGTTACTGCGGCCAGTTCCCTCCAACCGTCTGATTTGACTATTCTACGGTCTAAACTGGGCGTGGAGCTCACCCACTGGTTAGCTCCACGCAATCTTTTTGTAAACCACTGACACTTTAGTGGTTTACAAAGAGATTTAAGATACTAGGTTTAGAGGGGCTAGAATAAATGTCATAGATAAACTGTGATCCAGGGACGCTTTCTAGCGCAATATAGCAAATATACATAATTCCCAAGTTACACGTGACACTTTTACCGAAACAAATCTTATTATTTTCTTAGATCTTTAAATAAAAAAAATTATTTAATCTTTATTAATGAAAATAGCTTGCCGTAGTACTTTTATTACAATTTTTACTATTGAAAATTATTTATTTCAACTAATTTCGGCTAAATAACAAATTAACCGTAGTTAAGTCCAGTCGTTTTATCACTACGAGATTTGCGAAACCACAAAGTACAATTCGGAATGTTTCTTTTAAAAATAATTTTCTTATAGCAGACAACACGAGACATAGAACAATAAGCGCGAAACAATAAGAGCGAAGTTTGACCAGTAGGTTGTTGCATGTAGATAAAGACATAAATATAGAAATTTTACAAAGGGTGACACAATGGGCGGTTATCGCTAATAGCGATATTTTAAGGACAACCTTTGGATGGGTTGAAAGGGAAAGGAGAGACAAATACTGTACGCAGTCTGTGGTAGACCATTTAAACAATACAATGAATACATACTTAAAGCATATTATACTAATCTAAATATATATACATATATTATAATAGACATGAAACAGGAGCAAAGAAAATATAATGATGATGTTTAAGGAGAGAGGAAGTGCTTTTTTTATCATAATTTTAAAAGTGGACAAAGATTGAGCACGCCTTACCGACACGTGCAAGTCATTCCATAACAGTACTGTTTGAACAGTAAAAGACTTTTTTACTTTTTTTCTAAGATTCAAAACAAGCTTAGATACTTTTCAAGCAGTCTGATGCAGTTGGTGGCATCAAATCTGAGATTAAACTAAACAACATACCTACTGCTTGTCGGGGTTTTTTTTTCAATCTAATCTCACGCATTTTCATCAAAATGCATCTTTAATTTTGATGAAAATGCATCAGAATCACAATAAATAATATCGTCAATGGAGCGTCAACCCAAATCCAACGTTCTAACGCGGGGGTATACGATCGTCGACGGCGATTAAAACCTATTAAGTGAGAACTCTTTGGTCGACCTGTACATTAATAGTTTTTTTTTATTTGGTTAATGTTTCCATGTGATTTTCTCAGTTGACGTTTCAAAAAATCACATTAATGACCAGCGGGTCATAATGAAATTCAGTACAATATTAATGCCCGGCTAGAGCCTAGGGCTTAAATGACTTGTTTTAGCTTAGGTTTGCATGACATATAATTTGAAGTTACCGAGCAGATGGTGTGAAAAAAAAATAGCTGTTCTATACATTTATTTTTGTATTTTTTACATTTTGACCGCGTAGGTTTATTGCACTTGTCTATGAAACAACATATTTTTTTTTTAACCGACGAAACATGTAAAAATGTTTCGTCGGTTATAAAAAAAAAAAGCTCTACGCTACCCTCTAGCGTAGAAATTTTTCATCTGTCCAGAATCATGTGCTGAATTCATGGTTATAGTTTGCGCGTCGATGTCTCTGCAAACCTGTATTTAAATGTCATTGATGGTGTGTGATGACCAATGACCATATTGTGCCGTAGATACCCTGTAGCCTAGTACTTGCGGGTGGTCTTGCCAAGGTCAGCCTTGACCGGCTGCATCAGAGCAAGCGCGAACATGCACCGCACGGACAAATGATGCCGGTGCCTGACATCCGGTCACAAGCTATGTAAATTAGTATCACACTTCGACACATGTACGCACAATTGTCCTTGGTACTGTTTCAATCAGGTTCTTCGTTTTATTTGCCACTACTTCAGCCCGCGACTTTATCAGCTTGAAATTTCTTGTTTTATCAATACTGTAGATTTCCATTAGAAAAAGAATTTTCAGATGTCCCACCCAAATGTCCTTTCATTGGTATTGTTCGTCGAATCGTAAGGCTCCTCAAGTTCTGAGTTGAGCTGCACGATTTTTGACAAATGCGTGCACTGACTGGACAGGTCCGCTCAATCTGTGTGGTTCTTTACTCAAAAGACCATTTCAGACACCAATCTGCATGGTCTTCACATGATCTGACCAAGATTATGTCTGGACTTTAAAAGAGACTGTGACCTCTGAGTTGGTTTCGGCCTTTCTTCTCAGAGTAGTCAGATAGGAAACGCCGACCTCATCTAGTTTAAAAAAAAATATGATTGACATGTAAAAGTGTTTGTACAAACCTACTTACAGAAAATAAATCATTTATCATTTATAGATTCGGTTCAGCAGTTCCGACGAGTATCCCCTAAAAATAAACTCACAAATTACCCCTTTTAAAATGCTGGTATAGATAATGTCACTCGTAATATTGCGATAGCACGGACTAGACAAAATTAATTTTAGCAATTTATGGTCATGCTGCAAAATTTAGAGACATGATTCCGTTTTCTGAATGACTATTTAATTTGTCGATGTTGTTTATACTTAGTTTCCTTTTAATAATTTGTTTGAATGAGCTAGATGGTAAATAAAGGAAAAAAACATAAAGTGCTTTTAGAATGCGGATATTATCATTTAGTTAGTTAGTATTTAAACTGGAGCCGCTATTTATTTCTAATAACGACATTTAACTGGTTAATCACTTGTCTAGTTAATATTAGTTTTAATTGGAATAATTGCTTAAAGGCAAAATGGTTTGTGAAGCGTGCTGTCAGTTACCGTGGCCCTTGGCACAGGCAACTGAAGGAACACGGGTGGGTTTTAGTCAGTAAAAGTCTGACACACCCTCCCGTTCCGCCCAGAACGGGAGAAGTTATTTGATAATTTCCCACCCAAAAAAAAAAAGCGTGCTGTCATGGGGATAGACCGTTGCTACGTGAATGCACGTTGAGCACGAGAGCCGCACATGAATTAAAGCTTGTAAGTCCTTGATAATCCCAATGGATATGATCATCATCTGCCTAACCCTTTCCCAACTATGTTGGGGTCGGCTTCTAGTCTAACCTGATGCATATAAAATACTGGTATTCAGCTATACCAGTATATTACATGGAGCTTCTGCCTATCTGACCTCCAAAACCCAGTTACCTAATACGATACCTCTTGTTAAGACTGGTTGTCAGTCTTTCAGGCTCCTGACGACCTGTAACGATTGTCAAAGTTCCACGATTGGCAGTCGGCACCAAGGGCGTAGCCTGATTTCCGAGGCAAAGAGGATTGTTGGTGTGGAAACATGGTCACCCATCCACAGACCAACCGCAGCAAGCGTAACTTAACCTAATCGATCGAACCCTGCGGCTGTTATTACTTAGCCAAGCTCCTCATGATAAAGGACGTTTAATTTACTGAATCAAGCATTCAAGTTGATAGTGTATGTTCGTCATTCAAATGATTATTTCCGTCAAAAACCCGTAAGAAGAGCACATAAACGTTAGCACACCTTAGTTCCGCTGAAAAGCTTTATTCAGCGGAAAGGTCGTAAGCCAGGTAACAAATAAATACAAATAGCACAACGCTACAGCGCCGGTAAAGAACTGCACGTATCTAACTGAGATCGATGGTTCAGTCTCTCATACCGCCTGTCGAGCGCTGTATCTCCGTTCGTCGGTACATATTCGTTTGTGCAACAAAGTAATCTAATGTAATTGTGTTATGTTGTAATCGAGGATGCTTTCAATAGCTAATAAAAAGCTCGTAAACGAAATAGTGTGCGGTTATTTTACTTGTTGCCTCTCATTGTTGTCGCTTACGCCCGTCCTTCCCGCGGGGTGATGTCAGCGCAGTATTTTACTGATACGCGTGCGTACTGATAACGGACGTCATCGGTCAATAACGCATTGGGAGAAAGTGAGCTGTGCACTTTCGGTTTCTAAATCATTGAAAATCACCTAATCCCTGGATTTGATTCCGAAGGTAAGCTGATGGTGGACTAAAATGTTCAAGTTGGAATTCGTGCATCGATGTGCTATCAGTGATTTCTCTAATGTTTCATAATGGGTGCTCCGTTGACTAAGCGGTCAAGTTAACGCCTTGCAAATTGGATTTTTGATAGAGCACGTCGGCGATCGCAACCGAGTTTAAAGCATGGCTCTTGAGAAATGAGTTCTAGTTTAAAAACAGTTTTATAGTAGCTATTAATTGTGTGGTTTTATGTGTTGATATCATTAACAGCGTTTCTTTTTGACATTTCGAAGGCACTAATCAAGTCTTCAGTGAATAGTAAGATCTCAGAGATTGAATGAAGATGTTTTCTTCTCGTGGGTGCTGTTTTGAAAGTAATGTTTTTGTTAGTAGGATTACTGGTTTTTTATTCAATACAAATAAACAATAAAACACCCATACATCCACCAACTTGACATGGTCTCACTAGTTCTATAATTTACACATACAATTATGAGGTTTGTCACGCAACATTATTTCGTTGTGTCGTGAAAGGCATTCACTGACGTGTGAATGAGTATAATTAAAAGAAAAGGCATAGAAAGTTCGAGAAGCTCTCTGACATAATTAGGGTAGTGCACTAAACAGTGACAACGGATGGGTTATCGGATTATGGGCACATTATCTTTGAAAGGGCTTAGAAACGATTTTGGTGCTTAGTTGTTAAGTGTATGTCAAACTTTCAAATCTTTTGAGGCATGCCACCATGTCATTGATGGTGTTTAGAAGTCTGGTGGATGGCCAAAAGTGCTCTTGAAGAAACAGTTTTAGGAATTTGATTTAATTTAAAAAATTAAATTATAATCAAATACTTAACAATTATATCTCCTAATCAATTCTACTCGGAATTCTTTACTTCGATTAATTATTGTGTTAGGAACTTGGGACTTGGGAATGGTTCTCGTCTATCCATAAACGGGAATTCTAAAGTAGGCTAGCACTACTTCGGTGTTTTATTTTCTTGTAAACATCTGCACGGCAGTAAAAAGTTATATATTCTTTGCTGTCACGTTTTAATATTCTATACCTGTCTTGTTTATCAGCTTATTTACGAGATTATCTCGCCTCAAATAATTTAATATTATGATGCGTTTGATCTGCTTATGGCACATAAGCTCGCCAGATAAGGTGAGATATTGGGTGTTGGGTGTCCGTAACTCGAGAACGCACCTCGTACGTTGCACGAAGGGCTCCAGTGACACGGCTTGAGCAATGTGTGGATTAATTAATATTAACGACCGCATTACCATAATTATGCCCAAACCCAGATAAAGCGGATTACCAGACACATTATTATAATAATAACCGAGCCTCTTACAGCTGCACTCACTACTCCTTTTTTATAAAATTAACACTTAAAAGCATATATATTTTTTTTAAATTGGCCGTTTTCGCGACGTTTATGAGTGCAAAATATTGCAGTTCCGAATGCGGACACCATGCGACGCCACGTTTTAAATGCATGTTATTAAATGTGAAGATGTAGTGGTTTAGCGTGTAAGGGAAACAGGAAGTTTCACGTGTCGTTCAACAGTTCGCGCTATAACTAGAACGTCGTCATGTCATCGAATCGAAATACAAGCAAGTTTTGGTATGTTAAAAATGGAACTTGAAACTGCATACGCGCTTCCGTAGAGCACCGGAACACAGCCGACTAAACTTGCTAAAAACGTTGGGCTGCCCGTCAGTTTCTGTTTAAACATCTGTATGTCGACATTAGTATTGGAATGGAATACCACTTTTGGGATGGCTACGAAGAGTTCGCATGCATTATTAATTTGGACGGCTCATAACTGCATAATGGCAAGGTTCCGGACGCAGAACATCGTGGGAACGGAGCGATGTCCAGAGCAGCCCAGTATCGCTGACAGAACGATACGGACTTCCGCGGCGATCGCGTGGGAACATGCAGGATATCGATCGTATCAGTGCCGAGTGCCAGTACTATTTGCATGTTTACGATTCCTAGGTTATAAACGAAGAACAATAATAGAGGTGTGGTGTAGGACGTTGGAACTTATGGAAAATCTTCACTATTTCATTTATATGTTTGCATGTGAATGTTCTGGAAATTAAATGACCTATCTACTAGTACAACTGTTGTTTTTGCGCTAATTTCGAATAAGTCAACTAAGGTTAACGAGTCTTGCAAAGCAGCTCAACACCTACAACAATCTATGAACTGTTGTGTTTTTTGCATCCAACTCGTTGCATCATGGAGATTGCGTTGAGGTTGAGGTAACAATGCACCTTCTGTTGAAACCAGCGATGGAAAAAAATCTTATCTTCCAATTTAACATCATTAATATTTTACGCCATCTTTTGCAAAATTAGGATAAGTCTGGCTTAGCAAAGCGACAATGTGCAACCTTTCTATTTCTGAGGATATATTTATAGACGCCTATCCATTAAGAAGGTCCAGCGATATTTATCTGCCCTGTAGGTACAAATATGTTGAGCGGTCTGATAGTGGAGAAAACAAATGGGAATCATTCTAGCCAACGTTTTGCGGGTGAAGCCAAAAACAGTAATTGCAGTTTATCTTTGATGTTACAGGTACAGTTGCTAACAGGACCCTTTTCTTTTACAGTTTTGACAGTAAAGTTAAAGATTCGCGAAATTCGCACGGCCCATGCAACAATTGAACGGAAGCGAATCGCAAAGATAAATCGGCTCCCTGCATAGAGAAGGCACCACAATCGTCAACCAGCGGTACTTATCATGTGGGAATGCAACGCTCTACTTACGATTGCACTCGTTACACGAGCCTCTGAATATGACACTAAAATTATCTGTCTGTATACCTACTTACATATTGAATACCGAATGCGTTTATTACCCAATAAGCTAACCATCTGCACGATGACAGATGATGAAATTGCATGCAAACTAGTTTGCGGTACGGGAAAAGACGTATCGTTTATTTATGTTGACGACAAAAGCCGATTGTATTGTGTGGTGCTCTACCTCGTCGAATTTGTGACTTGTTTATTTTGATATGAGATGAAAAGTGAGTCAGGATTGTTTTAAAATTAGAATCACAAAATAACTGATTTAACACAAGTTCCTCAATTCTTATTTACGGGATACTCAAAGAAGGAGTTGTAAACGGTAGTAGGATGTTTGTAAATCACCGAATTCCTAAACTAATGCTTAAATTGCGTGAGTTTATTTGAGACAGGACATCGTAGAACACAGGAATGTTTGGGGTTTCGTCGGCCAAGTTGCCCGATGGCACGGCATCGGTTAGATAAAGATTTATCCAGGAATGTGGACGCGCGGGACGTGGCCGCTCGCTCGTCGCCATTCCACCGTTACCGGCTCACCGGTCTGCCGTCCACTTCCCTTTCTCAGAAAAAATAGTACCATCTCTAATGTAACGAACGCTGCGTCTGACTCTGACGCCATACGACGTAGGAAGGCGCGCCAGCCTATTATACAACTCGTCAATTAGTCGGGAATCTAAATCTACACAATTAACGTTTTGTAAGACTAGTCTCGGCTATCACTGATAGCCTCGCAATACCTTGATATTTTCGTGATGCAATTTTTCCTCGCGCGTTCACCCAATCTCCACTCAAAATGTCCACAAACATTTCAAAAGCCTTTGTTTAATTCAGTTCTCACAATAAATATAATTTAAAAATCCAGTTAATGAGACTGCACAATCACACGATACCTGTCTGCGAATCATGTTTTTGCACAACCATTGTTTGCAAATATGCAAGAATTAGTTCCCACATTATATTCCGAAATTGTGGAGATGTAGAGATTACTTCAAAAGACGTAGGTGCGAACATAGCAGATTATGATAAAACCATTGTTACCGCTATAGAATATATTCGGTAACGTGAAGATATAAGCGGAAATCCTAGTCGACAACGACCTTTGACATTTGGACGAGGATCACGGTCAATGGCACGCGATGCTATGCGTGGCAATTTGATCGAGCACGTATGTTATCATCTCGTTACAAGCCTTACAAACGGCTATTATTAGTGGTCGTTGTTTTTTGCCAAGTGGATACCCGTAGTACAGGAAGTGCGTGTTAGTATTCGGCTCGTTGAAAGGCCGCGCGACAATACCGCCGCAATTCGGTGAAGGTGCTTGCGATGCTCAAATTTTAATAACTGTTATAACTTTTGTCAGCGGCAGCCACATGAATATGCTAATTAACAGCCTAATTTGTAATACCTTTGGGCACAATGATGTCACTGGTGGTGGCTGGTGGTGGTGGTATAAAAAACATTCCTTCATCGTACTCGTATTTTATTGATTTAACGATCTTATATTATTTTGCTGTGGTCGTCGTGTGCACTTTTATTGCAATCTTGCAATGAATGCAAATAAGTTTCTCGTTATTTTCTCATGATTTATTACACTTCTGTGCTGACTGATCACATTAGTCGACTACCCGATTAGGACATTTGTATTCGTTTAGCAGATGTGGAGGTCGTTCGTCCCGGTTCTCGTCTGATGTCACTTATTCTTTTGCGTGCCGCACTCTGAATCCCGATTCTGCTTGCGTATTTGTATTAACACGATGAAAGCACTACGCCCATTGAATTCCTTACGAATTGAATATTAGCTTGGAATTCCCCATCGAACACAACTGGTTCGTTTACCTTATCGCTCTCAATTCAACTGTCACTCTCACGGAAGTTATACGTACAATCGAAACGTAACCAATTTCGATATCCTTAAAATTAAATAGGTATCGCATTCCGAAATGGGTAGTCGAATTCACGACGACTATTACGTGTCCGGAATCGGAGTAGGCAAGTGGTCAGTCGATAACCGGTCGATGTCGATGGGCGAGGATGTCGCTGGCAACGTTCCCATAAATTCCGCGGAATCGTAGATTTATAATGGCGGCGGCGTAACGGTGGGCGCGTCGCGCATGCCGAGCGCACGCGCCTACGTGACGCGTCACTCCTGGCAGTGGCACCACCGCGGCACCGCCACGCCGTCATACCGCACAGGCACCGCCCCCGCTCGCGAACTGTCACACACACTTGTCATTAGTATTGTCCTCTATACGGCACGGTGCTAAACCTTCTCTGATTGGGAACAATATGTGATAAAGAGAAGTATTCATATTGAAAATATTGAAACAACGACCATGTATGGTCGTTGTATTGAAATCACAATAGGGAAAGAGTTCGTAGGCGATGTTTCTTGATCGATCCTCGTTCGATCGTGTGATCGAGTTGCTGATAAGTTTTGTTGTTGCGTCCATAATGTGCACATCACGCAGTGTTGTCATCCTTCTTATGTTTATGCTATTTTATTTATTAACTTGTAACGAAATTGTGCGCGTGCTGCATATTAAGTATGGTTGCATTACCGTCTTGTTATTTGTTTTCCTATACCTACTGGTTTACCTCGCTAGTCGTATTAGATTTACATAATTATGCCCTTAGTGCTGCTGCAAAACTTTACTTCGATGGAAAAGATTCTGCCTCTTCCTACCATCAGATGTAAATGTGCATTACTTCGATATCTCTGAGGATGTTATGCAGATTACCATGACCACTATCGTCAGATGTATGACATCTGAGCGTGATTTTAATTCTATCGTAACACGTATGTGGTAAATGTGGCAATTTGAATGAATAAAGCCAGTCCAGACCTTTCAATATTTGCGTTCCATCTGTACCGCGCAAAAGCAAATTGATTTCGCCCCCATGCACTTTCTAGTTACTCCATTTCGTAGTGTTAGCTAGTAAAACATAGTGGGAGTTTATTGACTTGTCGCGCGCAGCACGGCCGCCCGGCATGCGGCAGGTTGGCGGATGTAGGTGTCCGCAAATATTAGCACTTGCCTAATTCACCAGGCAAACGCACGTTTACTTTATTACCTAACTAATCGACTAGTTAATTTAATATTTTCGTTGTCACCTACACTCACCTTTAAGATCAACATTCCACGTTACTTAATTGTGGTGTAGGCGTAGTCATACGACGTCCCACTGACGTCCCAAGTCGTTATTATTGAATGGGACGACTGTCAACAGAATTAGAGATCGGTCCCGATCGAGGATTAAAGATAACGCGATCTTTCATAACAATGACGTCGTAAGAGTTCATTGGCTCCATTATGGATTAGTTCGGAATGACAAGGCGACCGAATAATTTATTATTATGACACTAGTAATGTGAACCATGCATTTAGCGATGAGTGCGAGGAGTGGCGCGCGGTGCGGGCGGCATGCGCCGGCGGCCGCGGCGAGGTCGCGATCGATGCGCGTGCGCAATATGAATGAATGAATCCCCCCCCCCCACACCTCCGCACCATCCGCACGATCAATGGACCGCACGTGGCGATCGATACTGCGCTAATCTAAACTACATTTCTTTATGTTATATTTAGAATGTATCTAAATTAGTGGGTCGAGGTGTGCTCGCCGAGAATGTTTATCTCACATTCCGAAGAAGAATGCCGATTCGAAACAATAGTAGAGGAAAATCGGGTTATTATTTATAATTTAATACGCAGAACAGACCAAAATACCATGTTTTCGGTGAAAATATTCAGTGATTCAAAGCAGTCATTCGTGACTGCAAAGTAGCTTCAATTTGATAAACAAAATTTCTAATCTCCCATTCGTCTAGGCCAGCTCACACAATGGTATCAATCTGGAATACTTATCTGGCGAGTGAGTCGATCACTTGTAATTGACAGCTAAATGCCCTATTAGACCTGGCCACCATAATTGAGTGGCCGGCGATTGCCATGATACAGTCGGAGTTGCGCCCGCGCCGCCCACGAGCCTGTCTATCGCTTCAAGTACATCTTTTGGGATCTGAATTTGTTTTCGTAACCGCAATGATAATAAACTAGGCGAATGAATATAAATACACAGTGTAAATGTCGATTTCTGTAAGTTATTGGCTTGCCGCATCCATATCAACTTAGATGGTGATATCGGGCAGCTCCGTCTAACACTTAAACCCCCTTATTGGGTAACTAGCGCAGCCATTGTGGGAGAGGCATGGCTAACGCATGGGCGCAGTGTTTTCCAGCCATATTCAGTGGCCCTTATGAGGTGACAACCATATCAAATGGTCAGATAATATCACGCCTTATTTGGCACGGGTGAGGTGGCGAGGCTGCACGGTCGGGCACCACAAGGTTGCTTGTACCTGACGTAGGTAGTTGAGCTTAGTAATTAACGCTTAAACACAAGCCTTACTAACACAAAACAGTGTTTATCATTTATATGTATAAGTATAAGCTAAACACCTTTTAAACACGACATGATTATTATATGGGCTCTGACAGACATTAGACACACGTTCACGTGTTTAAGTTTTTATAGTAAAACCCTTTAGTTTTAGATAGGTCTTGTATTCATTGTGTTGAACCTCTCGATTTTCGATATGACCTGACTATCTGTCATGACATCACACAATAACGTGAGGCCCTCATTCACGTTTTAATGAATATTCTATTATAATGAATCACAATCAGTTCCAATAGTATTGGAGTGCGTTCCAGGGGCCCGGCGCGGCGTACGCGCATTCTACTATTGCGATTAGACGCTAATGAGTCACGCCGGATTTACATATGGACGGCGAAAAATCAACGAAGGCCAAGCAGCTGACGTTATCTTTTCCATGAACCGATCAATTAAGATAAACATGCGAATGTTTTTGCAGACTTCACACTAGTAATTAGTTTGGTCCTTGCACTTGGTCCTTGTACGCCGTGGACTTGAATCTTTTGGTCCTAAAAGACTGTTTTTTGCTTCTAATGCATTTCGTCCGTCATCAATCTTGGGTACATTGACACATTCGTCATCCTATGGACAGTAGGTAGACTCAAGTCGGTAAATGTCAACGTAACTTATCAGTGTAGGTGCTAATGGACACAGACGAGTCTCTGTCCGCAACATTCAATATCCGAGCCGATTTGTGCCCACCCTTTGGAATTTTAAGTGGTCTTTACTCGTAAAATTAACCGGTCCTTAATGGACCTTTTGAATGAACGGAAAGGTATTTTAAAATAAGTATTAACATCGGCCAATTTTATGACGGTGAGTAGGTTCTTCACTCATTTATTAAATTCGCTTCGGCTCTGGCTGAATTGTTACGGTTTCAATTTCTTGTAATGAGTTCTTACAGCAATAATTTCACTTGTTAACATGCGGGAGTGTTGATGCTGCGCTTACGGTACTCTCAAAGTCGAGAACACATAACACATCAATAGACAATGATATGGTTTTGAACAAAAGAAGGTTCACATAGAATATCAATCAGTTTTATAACGTGTTGTTTAAAGCACTAGGGATTGTCAAACATTTTTCAACAAGACCTCATAACAGTAACAGTAGTGCTATTCTGTAAAAATCTCACCGTGATAACTCGGATGAAGTGAGCTTAAAGTGAGCAGTCATTAGTGTCAATGTCTAGCATCAGATGGAATGAATGCTCACTTCACAAATTGTCAAATTTTCCCTATCGACTTTGAACCTAATGCTTCAGCGATAAAGTTGAAAATCTATCAAATAAATTTGACAGATTGTAGTAGCTTGATGTGCTGGCGTCTGTACCTTGCACAATTTCTTGGCAAACCAAGCCAGTTAAGGCAAACGAAACCCTACTCGTATCTCAAGCATAAAGAAACAAACACAATACAAACGCGTTGAATGACGACCAACCTGCAACTGCAAGTATCTTTACAATCCTAAAGGATGTGAAGACAAAAATAAAGCTGATTTAAGATCCTCTCTTCAACAAGTTGTTAATACGCTGAAAGGTATTCGTGTGAAATGGAAACAGAGCTCTCAACGTCCAAGTCTCTAAACAGAGTTTAACAGAGTCGTGAAACTGTCAAATCGTCACTTGCCTAATGGGAGTCTGTCATCGAGCCGACCCCCTTTAAACTGTCGTTCCTTCACTTCGAAATGTAATTTCGTTTATTTTAAGACGGATACGGGTAAGTGTCTGGTCTATTTTTGGATTGGATAAAAAATGTGTGGTGCATTTGTGATTATGGTGATTACTGTTCGCTTTATGCGAAAGATACGTGTTATTTGCTATACCAATTATATTATAAGAGACCTGTTATGGTGATAATAATCATTCTTATCCTTAGACTATGATTGCCCATTTAGGTATATTATAGGTCCGGTCTCTTTGGAAACAATTCAAATAAAGATAAAAAACCGGTCAAGCGCGAGACGGATTCGCGCACAAAGGGTTCCGTACCATTATCTATAAAAACGGCAAAAAATCGTGTCTGTTGTATGTGGGCTCCCTTAAATATTTATTTTATTGTTTTATTTTAGTATTTGTTGTTGTAGCGGCAACAGAAATACATCATCTGTGAAAATTTCAACTGTCTAACTATCACGGTTCATGAGATACAGCCTGGTGACGGACGGACGGACAGACAGCGGAGCGGGAATAATAGGGTTCCGTTTTTCCCTTTGGGTACGGAACCCTAAAAACAAACTGCTGGTTTACTACTACGTGAATGTTTCACACGTGGGATCAAGTGAACATTTGTACCACTGAATGCTTTCCCACTTGCTTCCCAAAAGTAAAAAACCCTCGAGTGGCACACACGTAACTGTCATCATCACTGACAGCCATATTGTTTACCCAATTCGAGGATACGAGTTGTCTGACACACATCGTGTGAAACCGAGGGCACCACTTAAGACATATCATGTCACTGTGTAAAAAACTCACTTAAAGTCATCGGGGCGTAGGCGTAAAGTGACAGATGTGTTCAAGGGGTCGTGGAATGACCGGCGTTTAGTTTAACTGTTGGCTTCCGCCAAACGGTCGGTTAGGTGACACATAGTCCGCATTGCCCTTGCACTTCTTACTATGATAATCTTCTGTGCGTTCCACAAGTGACGTTAATAGTGATTCATGTAATTGCTGCTATGAATTTTAAATTTAATCGCATGGTAATTTGTTTTCATGTTTTAATAAATACTTCCTTTGGCTTTTCCCATGGCGGTGCTTACTAGTAGAGCTTGATGCTGCTTGAATTTCTAATGCATAGTTCCCATGAATGCTTTACAATATTGGCTGCGTTCAAGTTTAATTGATTTGATTAAGCTCTGGTAAAAAAAATCCACGTAGGAGATGGTGGGACGTGCTGGATAGGTTCCGTCAGAACTGGAAGGAGGAAGCGTGGGCTCGCGAAATATGGAAGGAATGGAGGTAGGCCTTTGCCCAGGAGTGGAAATGTGACTAATGTCCAATATATTAGAAATTATGAGCGTGAATTAATAAATGTGAAAGTTTCACTAGAGCATTGTTATCCTCAGTTCGTCATTGTTTGTCCTCGTTTATGCGCTACTGGTAAATTATGATTATGTTCGTGTAAATAATTCGTGTAAGCGGTGTTGTTTTAATCCAAAGTCCAAGTGGATTTCGCTTTATTGCGTTTCAACTGTTAGTTGTTTGAATGTTAAATTGTTTTGTGTATCCGTCAGGTATATCTGATACTGTTTATTGTTCCTTACTCCCGTAATGCACTTAGTTTCAATATCGCAAATATTTATAACTCCGTCGTCGCCTGTTTGCTGCATGAAGCTTGTAAATAACGAACATGTATGTAATGTACAGACGCCAGCACATCAAGCTACCCGAAACTGTCAGATTTTCCCAATCAACTTTGAACCTCATGCTTTAGCGATAAAGTTGAAAATCTATTAAATAAATCTGACAGATTGTAGTAGCTTGATGTGCTGGCGTCTGTACTATCCGATACATAACATTTTTTTCTAAAAGTTCAGGAAGTGTACTGAATAACAGATGTTTCCTTTTCTTGTAGACATGTTTTTTGTATAATACCTACATAATTTTTATTTATAATATGATTATGATTCTCTTTTCCCGAAATTGAGCGGAAACAGAACTAATATGAATTTTTCTCTCCCTCGTCACCCTTCCAGAAGTTGATGAGTGTGACTATAACTTGTTTAAAAATAAACTTTGTAGATAGGTATCCAGGAATTTACATTTTGTCATCCGTTGGAAGTAAAGAAAAATAATTTCTTATACTTTCTGGAATTTTAATATCCGCCGTCCCGAATTCCATAAAATAAAGTCTGTTTGTTCGGTGTTTTGAACCTAGCTGCGTAAAAAAGCACCTATCACTTCATACATCAAAGAAGGTAATTCATCAATGAACCCTGTTTGGTACAATTAGAAGAATATTACGGCAGCCCCTGTTGGTATATAGTTGCTATACGGAACAGCCATCACCGCCGATAACGATGTCGATGGCTGCGTAACCTACATACCTACTACGTCTGGTGTAGTCATCAGACTGTTTATCATCATTATCGCAAATCCCGCGGAAGCACAGCGGTTGATCTCCACAGCGCCGCGACATTTGTATCTCCTCCGTATCCTGCGGACGGAAGCGTGCGGATGTTGCGTCACCGCCCGGAAATGGACGCCCTCTGTGTCACCGCGCGCGTCACTCTGTTCACGACCATACTACCACGTGAACTCTGACTCGACAACACTCCATCATCACCCTTAAAACAGGTCACTCCAAATGAAAATGCCGTCACTCAACAAATTTCAACGTGTGGAGCTACGTGCTTATCTGCTAATGTCCATACCCAAAAAGCTTTAACAAATGAGTCGAAACAAAAAAGTAATGACAGCCATCCATCTTGCGTCTGCCTCTAGAACCCAGTAATTATTTCCAAACGGAAACAGTTTCGAGATAATACTGCGATTTATCCTGTCCTACGTGTATCCGCCTGAGTATTTGCTCCACGACGCGCCCTTTCCTTTTCGTGCAGATATCGCGATGTTTTCCTGGACAAGACGTTGGCGCAGTTCAAAATACAGGCAAGTTTTGACATGGAAGCTAACGTGCGCACTAAGTTTCGATATTTATGACGGCCTCGAACACTTAATCAGCGACAGGAAGATGTTAACCGTCCGCTCGTATATTAGCCCAATCAAAATATGGTAATGGCCGGCTGAGCCTGGTAAATTTACTTGCGGAATCAATTTGCCCCCGTGAAATTTATGGTCGTGTTTCCCCAATTAACTGGCAATTCGGTGGCTTCGATTATTTCGCATAAAATGTGCGGGCGACTCCCGCATCCGGTGATTACGTTGGGCGCATAATTTGTGATGCGCCTGCGCCGAACTGCGCCCAGCCAGCTTACGCCTGCATGATTTTTGTTAGATAAAAAAGCGGAGGGTTCTCTGAGCTCTGTTACTGCGTACTTGCCTCATTTGTTGTTTGTTTTAATGCCGACTCTTTTGCACCTGCGCGTTTTGTATTTCATGCTGGTACCCGCCCGCCGGCCGGCCGCTCCAAATGAGATTTTGCGAGCGAATTTTTGCTTTTGTTTCTCACTTACGTGAACCTGATGGTTTCCTTTTATTATTTTATGCAAATTAGCTTCATTGAATATGCATCTGATTTAAAAACATTAATATTTTAAAGTTTTATGTAGGTAGACCTAAGATAACATGGTTGAGAAGTGTCTCATATTCATAACTTCTGGTTTTATTTTTTGCGGTTTAGGTCGGCTTACTTGTTTTTATTTTTTCTCATTCAGATCTTTAGGTCGTTCATTGGGTGTTTATGTTTGTTATCTTATCAGATTAATAATAAGTAAAGATTGTCTGTTGGTTGCAGAGTCGGCGGGCTCCGTCAGTGTCGTCGGGCGCGTGCCGGCCACCGGATGCGCCAGCGGCGACATAATGTGGCTTCTTGACGAGCCTAATCAACCTTATGAAGGTAATTATTATATAAACTGTTTATTACTCACAAACACGCCTGTCATGCTGTACTACGCTACGCCCAACCTAATTAAGTATATCCCTCGTTTGTCAGTAATAATTAAAACATAACGACTTTGATATGTTTTTCTGGTTATTCTAGACTGTGAACAACTGCTATGCTTCCGCTACTACAATGGCGAGGGCGAGGAGTGCGCGGCGGAGTCGTCAGCGCTCCCCGCGCGGTTCAAAGTGGACCTCAAGAAGCTGCCCCTGCGGCTCAAGGAGGGCATGTCACGGAAGCGGAGTGGCGACCAGGTGTCGCCCTTCTCCTACAACAACGAGAGCTTCGAGATGAACTCGGAGAACCCTCCGCGCGTCGAGTTCGTGCCCGGCACCAGTCACGATATCAAACATCTCAGCGAGAACGTGAACAAATGCTCAATTAGTGCTTTAGAAAGTAACGGGAACAATCTCGAACAAACAAAATGTGATCCTAGTAAATCTCTAGTTAGTAGTTTAAGCCAAGAATCTCAAAATGTAAATAGTGAATCTCGAAGTGCTACAGACTGCAGACCCACGTCGTCGGGCGTGAAGAAGAAGTATCCTCCGCCCGTGGACACCGGCGGCGGGCAGGCGCTCACTGGCGTCAAGAAAAAATCAATAGCTAACAGCGGCTTTGACTCGCCCACTTCACCAGGCACCGAGTACTATAAAATATGGTCACCAAAGAATCCTTGCAAAATAATGAAGTTCGTATACGACGTGGAGAGTGCGAATGTGCCCAGTGAAGCAGAAAAGTCGCCGGTGCCACCCCTGCCGCCCAGACAATCACACAAGCCGCTCGAGAGAATGCACGCGTTATCCCCGCCACAGGTACCCAGACATAGAAAGCCAAAAAAATTAACAAAACCCGAAGACGCGTTCAACTTCGAATTGATAGACACGGATGAACAATTCTTCACTGACAATAACATAACAAACTCAGCTGCTTTACAAGGAGAACTAAATGATTTCAAACCAGGAGAGTTTTATTCTGGCAATCAGATAGCGACATCGTCGACAGCAAGTTTTTGGAGAGGTGGCCAAAATGTCGCGCCCTTAGCGACACCTGAAACTGATGGCAGCTTATGTGAATCCACAATTTCATCGATGAAATTATCTAGGTTAAACGAGGAGAAGAGATCTAAAAATGTACCTGATAGCGCCCCGAGCGTAAGTAGGAATAAGATACTGTTTATTAAAGATATAGGTCCAGATAATTATATTACGACAACATTCGCACGGAAAGAAAAACCCAGTCCCCCCAAAGATGTGGTGGACGGAGTGAACCGAACGCCAAATCATGCCAAGTCTGAAGAGAAAGCTCAACACACGTTTTTAAATGATATTAGTAATCATTCTGAGTTTGAGGATGATAATAGGAATCAGATAGAGGAGAAAGAAATCACGATATTGAAAGGGCACAAGCCTCTGACGCGGCAGAACTCTGGTCGTGCTACACCTACAATGATGACGGCATTCCTAAATTCTTCTCACGTAGATCCTCCAACGAGAGAGACAGATAACAACAGTTCGAATGGTCAAAGTTCCTGCAACTCCTCTCACTCGACGTCACCGGTCGATGAGTCAAACAAAATGATGCCAAGCGTGGGAACCATGATGATGAACCGAAAATATTCTTGCGACTCGTCAACACCAAAGCATTCTAGCCTACCGAGGCACTTGATAAAGAGTCTTGGATGTGAGGGGACTCCGAAGCACTCGCCTCTTAAGACGAATAACGTTGAGAGTCCTGTGCGACCTCACCCGAGGGTGTTGACTCGGGTAGCGGCGTTGGCTGGTGGTGCAGTACCGCAGTGTCCGCCCACGCCGACACATCATGCAAGAAGACCGAGGCCAATGCCACCACCGGACCTACATCCTCCCCCGGTCCAAAACACTGACGCAAGACTACAAGAAAACTTCGAAATGGTTGAGTTTACGAGTGAACTAAGAACGTCAGAAATTAGGTCGCCCAACATGGAATTTGTGAACAGCAATCACTTCACGATAGTCCACGCGGGGCCTCCTGAAGATGTGGTGTTAAGGCGGCCGAGGCCAGTGGAGGATATTGATGACAATGACAACGCGGTGGCGTCACCCACGCCTCTGAGGCACATGGCCGGTATAAGGCTACCTTCGATACCGGAAAGGGCATCAAGGCAGATGGCTTTGACGGGCGATTTTCCTGCTAATATGATTGGAGGGATTATTGAATGCGAAGAACCTTTACCGGCAGGTGGGTAATGTTTTATTTTGTTGTCTATTTTTATGTGCATTTCGGATACATATTTGGGAGATAAAATTAAATATTGTGCTGTATGAACTAACTAGCGCCATCTAGTGATTCGAACGAAAACTATGAAAGGGAATGTCGTTAGCTAAAGTTTTATCACATCTTACTAGTTATTCTGAAAAAAAAAGGTTTTTTTGTTTGTTTTGGTTTTGTGGTTTCTTTAAATAGGTAGAATATACTACTTATTTTGACAAATATATTATAATATTTGTTGATATTAAAATTTTTGCTGGGACTGGATGCGGTTGACAATAACCGAGTCATGTGGCACAAATTCCATATGTGGACTGCGATAGGTTGAATTTATTAACTGGTTCCTGATATTATTGGCCCTTTTACTCAAACATTTACTTTTATCTTACAGGCTGGGAGGCGCGCATGGACAGTCATGGCCGCGTGTTCTACATCGACCACATCAACAGGACCACCACGTGGCAGAGGCCTGGACTCAATGGAACCACTCCGAGGTCACCAGCTCCCGAGGTGCAGAGGCGGCAATTAGATCGACGGTGAGTTTTCCCACCCAACATCGACTTTAAAGAAAACAAAAAATAATTTATTTTTTGTTCCTATTGGAAAAAGATGTTTTAAGGACCAAATTGTATACATGAGTCATTTCACATTTGATTCCAATTCCAAATACGATTTTAAGTATGCATCCCATAATTTAATAAAAGATCGGGATATGTTTGAAAACAAATCTCGGTTCTTTGCCGGTGACTCTAAATTGATATATCAAATCTGTACGATTGTCTTTCTGCTAGAGTCGCAAAGTAAATTAAAATTTTGATCAATAGAACTACAAAATTGTTGGCTATAATATTGTTTATTTATAAATACTTTATTGTACACCACAGAAATACATAACATAAAAATAATATATAAGTTAATAAGTTGGGTGTAATTCCTTTTTTCGATGATTTTTATTGTAGCTGATTATATTTAATAAAATCCTGAATCCAGCACCTAAGAAGTAGGGTTTTACTGCCAGGAAAATATTCAACTTTAAGCAAGTTGAAATAAAATCGATAATCAATACACCTCAGCGCGTACCTCTTTCCGCTGTTATGGTTGCTCCAGATCTGCGCATCCCTTATCATTAAAATTGTTCTTTCTATTCTAAAATCAAACTCAATTTGAACAATTCCAGCTACCAATCAATCCGCCGCACAATGACGCGCACACAGCTAGCGGAGGAGGAAGCGGGCGCATGCGCGTCGCCCCCGCCGCCGTGCGGAGCGCACGCGCGCGCGCCCGACACCTCGCACGTGCCGCACCCCGCCGCCTTCTTCCTCGCGCGCCCTGACTTCTACTCCATACTGCATATGAACCAGGTATGTGAACAAACACTAAGGCCCGCTTGCACCATACAATAGAATAGAATACTCTTTATTATGTACACCACATACATTTTGGATACTCTTTCCTAAGATACAGACAGGTTTTTCTGCCTAGTTTAGGAAAAGGGAGTCCTTTGACCCCTGTTATTGTTGTACTGGTTTTGCTTAATAACATTTTAGTTTATAAGACAACTCTGTAGGTATGCCATGTACAAACTACTACTTATAAATAATAAAAAAAAATATTTAACACTCTCAGCGCCATGTGGTCCGCCGGCCGCCCACATGGCCCGCTTCTCTAGAAAATGATGGCTGACCAAGGAATCTCTTCCTCATCCAATATCAACTCTTACTAAACCACCAAATCTTACATTACAGGAAGCATCCATCCTCTACAATGGCAACTCCACACTAAAGCACATGATCTCTAAGATCCGAAGAGACACCACTTCCTTCGAGCGCTACCAACACAACCGTGACCTGGTGTCACTGGTCAACATGTTCAGTGAGTCTGACAGGGAGCTGCCCTTAGGATGGGATACCAAGCTTGATCGGAACGGGAAGGTGGGTGGAGCTACCATCTTCTTCGACTATAAAGCCTGCTTGCACCACGAATCACACACATATGATGCTAAACGTATTTAAAACATAATTTCTCTGCTGTCATCTTCAAACTATTGACAGCAATGGAACGATGTTTTAAATTCGTTTAGACCTAAATGTGTTCAGTGATTTGTGGTGCAAGCGGGCCTTAATCTATATAATGTTACGTAGCAGTTCCGGAACAGATGGATGAGGTGGTGGTTTGAGATGGATTGTATGGAAGGTGAATGGAAAGGAAGCAAAGTATGACGACTGTTGGAGAAAAATGAAAGCAATAGGCGATACTGACCTGGCGAGTACCGACACGTAATAAAATTGATGATTGAAGGTTTCCTAAATAGTATCACGGGTCCTAGTGGGAGTTCGAACACATCATAATTCGTTGTGTACTAAGTTAGTTTTAACCCTTTAGGAACGTGAATCCACGCAGGACGCAATGGCTTTTTAATTGTATCTGTAATAACAGCATTCAACCGTGTGTGTGAATCGAATTATAAAGCGCTAGCCATCAGTTTTTTTTTTCATCTGTGTTATTCTATAATAACACAGATGAAAAAAAAACTGATGGCTGATGCTTGTCTATACAAGCATTATTTTTGGGAATAGAATATGATATACAAGGTGTAACTTAAATAACGCACAACCTCTTAAGGGGTCATTGTACTCATCATTATGAACAACTTTTACTATGGGACCAAACCTGAAATCGCGAAAAAAAAATCAGCTGTTCCCTACATTTATGTTCGCATAACTCGTCAAAATGTAGGGAACAGCTGATTTTTTTTTCACGATTTCAGGTTTGGTCCCATAGTAAAAGTTGTTCATAATGATGAGTACAATGACCCCTTAAGAGGTTGTGAGTTATTTAAGTTACACCTTGTAGGACAGTTCTTTGGTTATTACTGTGTGACAAAGAACCAGCTACATGATATTCTGGTGTGGCAGCGCTTCTTCGTGGACCACGTGATGCGTCGCACCACGTTCATCGACCCGCGAGTGCCGCGCGCGGCCGCGGCGGGCCCCTTCAGCCCGCTGCTGCCGCAGAGGCGAAGGCCCGCCATCGAGCCGCCACCGGTGACTTACATGAAACAAGCTTGCTTGCTTTTGATCAGTTTTTTGTTAATTTTTTCGTTCATTTTGGTACGCCATTTTCTGATTGTCTGGTTAAATGTCATATGTCCTTTCCATAGCACGTAGTTATGTAGTAACTAAATGGAGGGCGCCCTAAGGGGTGGTACACATTTGTTAAAAAAGTTTTCAAGGAAGTGTAAAGCTTTGGTTTCCTAGGAAAGCGGTTCCTCCGTCATATTATAACGGTTGTCTTGAAAATCTCTCATTCAGTATTTGACTAAATGTCGTTGAGAGCAAATCTCTCTCACCGTACTTAGTCACGCGAAAAAATGTCCATTGGAAGAGTGAGTTCACTCATTTTTAAACATCGTTTCCATGACAGTCAAGTCAAGTCACTGCGTCATTGTGTGACAGAGGTGTCATAACGAAACAGAAATGCGACCGTCTTTTGACATGATAGTGCGTATTTAAATATTTGCCGCTGTCATCATTTTCGTGACAGCTGGCACCGCTCTTCTTGGAAACCGTAGCTAAAAACGCTTAAGCGATTACTTGCACATAGTCATTCCATTTAGTTATTACTGGTTTTATACTCTCATTGGAGACCATGGAAGCGGTTCCAATTCCAGTTTTATTGGACAAGATCGTCTTATTCACCAATCGTTGTTAAAAGTATAATCGCCAAAGATTACATTTTTTTATCTGAGAATTAATTTAAGCGCATTTTTTGTTTGGCATTTGGACGTTCGGGTACCATTTGGCGACGATTGGCAATATTTCTCAATTCTCATACATTTTTTTTGCAATGTTTTTCGTACCTAGCATGGTTTGAATGTTCAATGTTGTGTTGTCTCGTTTTCACGCATGTTATTCGTGTATGTTCATTTCTGTTTGAGTTGGCTTGTTTTGTTATCGTCTAGATTTTTGTCTATGCCTGTTTTGTCTTGTATTTGGTTATTTTATTTTTGGTTATCTTGTTTTTGCCTGTTATTATTTTCTTGTGACGTTACTCTTTATGCGGTGGATTTGTATTTATTTCTTTGGTTATTTTTGCCCATTTGCTCAGTATAGTTGCTTGTGCGCAACTGGGTTTTATCTATATAGGTTTTATTTTTTAATATTTTTACTATGATGCTCTTTATTACAAAAAAATAATTAATTTTTTTATGTTTTTAGGCACCAACGCCCCCTCCGCGGCCACCACTATCAGCTGCGGACGCGCAGATACAGAACACGCATCAAGAGATACCCGTCGCGTATAATGACAAGGTGATATGCCATAGATGAATAGAGTTAAATAAAATAAGATTACCTATAATCATAATTATTTATTTGTCAGAATTTGGATTATGATCTTTAGCTTAGTCGATGGTTTCATCACATTCCCCTCGGGGATAAAGGTGTCTTTGACTTGGGCGAGAAAGGAAAACCCTCGCTGCACTCAAGGTTTGAACTTGCTCGATTCGCTCAGGAGTTAACTCTAAATTTGGCCCTGGAATCTTTCCTTAAGCTCGAGATTTATTATAGCGCCCATAACATAGACACTTCTTTATCCCCTTGGTGAATAATCTGCCATTGTGCAAATATGTATTATATTTACCCGCTTTTCTAAAAACGGTATCTCCTTGCCCCAGGTGGTAGCGTTCCTGCGCCAGCCCAACATAATGTCGATCCTGCGCGAGCGCTGCGGCGGCTGCGGCGGCGCGCTGCGGGAGAAGGTCAACACGGTGCGCGTGGAGGGGGTTCCCGCGCTCAACCGCTACCAGAACGACGTGCAGCTTACTTGCTTGCTCAGGTCAGTAACAATAGGGTGTTTAGATAATAAAAATAATACTCCTTCAGGCCGTATTTGCGGCGGCCAATCTCAACGGAGACTAGCCTTCGGCGCGGGAGATATTGCTTATATTGCAGCAGGGTAATTGCGTAACACACTATCAGTAGCAATGGGTTTCATTTTGACAGTTCAACAACATACATTGCGTTATTTACGTTGTTGAGCAGACACATTTTTCGAACATAGGGAGCAATGGATTAGCAATATGCTTCAAAATGATTCAAATTGAGAGTAATAGTGTGTTACGCAATTAGGGTGCTGGCGTGTGCACGCAGATACAGGTGCACTCCCTTACTCTGATAGTCCGATGGGACGGCAATCCAACACGACCGGAGAGAGATCAGACGCAAGACCAACGGCTTGACGTGCTTTCTGAGATGAGGGGGTAACGCACGGCCAACATACAAACTCCGGATTCTTACTAAGAGGAATTTCTTAATGGAACAACCCAATAACACTTTACCTGACCTGAGAATTGGAACCCCTCGATCGAACCCCTCGATCGAAGCCATACACTCAGAAGTCGCGCTTCCTATCACGAGACCAATGGGGCAGTCAGGATGTTAAGAACGTAGTATTGTGAACCATCACTACATAGTATAAAACAAAGTCGCTTCCCTGTCTGTCTGTCCCTATATATGCTTAGATCTTTAAAACTGCGCAACGGATTTTGATGCGGTTGTTTTTAATAGATAGAGTGATTCAATAGGAAGGTTTATATGTATAATACATGCATAATATAGTAGAGAAACACTGCCAATTTTAGAGGTTTCTAATGTAATGTCGTAAATAAACACATTTTTTTGCGCTTACATTGTAAACGCTGGCTGAACCCGTCGAGATAGATCAAAATAATGTACTACAGTATTGTACACCTTAAAAAGGTCTACAAAAAAGTCCGCGATGGTATATGTCTATCTATGTCTATCTCTTAGGGATAACCCACAATAACCATTTTTTATCCTATACTTCTTACGAGAAATAGTGGCTCTAAAATTATCAGCGTTTCTCCATTGCACCCGTGCGAAGCCGGGGCGGGTCGCTAGTACTATTATAAAATAGGGTTTTTCTCAAAGTTGATGTGTTTATTTCACGAGGAAAACGGTCAATCACTCCATGTAAAAAAAAATACAAGGTGGCAGGGACGTCGACGTGCAACCTGTAACCATAGGTTCAGGATGTCGATTCTGTAAAAATCTCACCGTGAAAACATGCGTGGAGTGAGCTGTCAGTGTCAACCTACTGATGCTAGGGATTGACTAAGTAAACATTTACAATCGTAATCGATATTTTAATAATATTTTGTTATGCTAATTCTATGGATCATTTTATAACATAACTGTTTTGTGGGGTTTTAAAATAAAATAGTAAAACTTTTGTTATTTTTTTTTTCCTTTTAATTCCTTAGAATAGTCATTAGTATATAAGGACAAACCCCACAAAATAGTAATGTTTTGAAAATTATAATACTAGCTTTGAAATTATATAAAATGATCATTAGAATTAACATAAAATATATTATTAAAATCTCGATTATGATTGTAAATGTATGCTTGGTCAATCCCTAGTATCAGGTGGGATGACACTGACAGCTCACTCTACGCTCACTTCACCTAAGTTTTTACGGTGAAATGGTTACAGAATCGCACTGCTGTAACAGTCAGTTAAAAATAGCTGTTCCATACATTTACATACTGTTTCCATGGTATTAATCACTTCTCTTTCACATTCTAATGAGTATCTCGACCGCACCGTTTACCCTACTACTAATTCCCTAACATTTCGCCATTTGCCGAATGATGAAGAGCTTCGACTCAAATGTTTCGATAGCGAACCGTATCGATTACAAGTTATAGACGTAGTAGTCAAATGCTCACAAATGAGTTGAAATACTCGGTAGGCACGGTAACACTACAATTTCGATTCGAAATCCATAAAATTACGACAAGTTGGCAATCAATGCTAATATTATTCTGCACAAACAAAACGCACAATACTAAAAAAAAATCTTAGTTACAAAGGCAGAATATATTTAGAAAAGGTTCTACTGTGTCCTATGTTTTAAACCAGTTTTTATTCAAATATTATTAAAAACTATATCTTTTCGTCCTAATTCGGTAATTAAAGCGAGCGTATGGATGCGGAAGCTCACCGGCGCGGCGATACTAAAATAGAACTAGGAAAAGTGACGTTTTTGTTTTGTTTTGCTTCCGTAGTTAGTATTCGTCTCAATAGATGGCGATAGCCGTCTCGAATTACCATAGTCTTGTTGTTTTGGTCTTTATCGCAGTTCGAAACACGTGTTGGAAATGTTAGTATAGGTTATATTTCACATAACATTATACAATCACGACTGTTTTATGCTATGGAGTAGGCAGATGTGTGTAGTCAAGTACTATTCTACATTTTAAATTATAAGTACTGAATATATTTTATAATCGTTTTTCATACAGCATTCCGCGAAATGGTGCTAATTTGAAATAAGTCATAGCAATTATACGGTAGCGAAGTGAACTGTAAAATAATGTCAGAAATAAATATGACTTCTGAGGAGTTATTAACTAAATAACGGTGGATTATGTAGTTATTTATATTACTAACATAAATCTTACTTAACGGACTTATAAAAATCGGTGGCAAGGTGCAGTTAGTGGCTCCGATTCCCATATTCACAAACTAAACTAAATTTAAGTTCAGTGCATCTTTTTCTTTCTAATTCAGAAAACGAGAGAAGATAAATTGTATAGTCCTGTCAAATAATTAGCGCCTAATACTACTCCATAGAATTTTAGACGTGATTAAAACTTGTCTACTAAAATTACGTCAATTTACGTCAGGCGCTGATTAATTAAAAAAAACAAGTTAATCAGCGCCAACGTGTTCAGACGCCAGCACATCAAGCTACCACAATCTGTCAATTTTAAAAAAATATATTTTCAACTTTATCGCTAAAGCATAAGGTTGAAATTCGATTGGGAAAATTTGACAGTTTCGGGTAGCTTGATGTGCTGGCGTCTGTACTTAACAAGATAAGGTCAACCGGACATATACAGGGTTACTGGTAACTCGACGTATTCCTTGCAGGACATCATAGTAGGGTTAAAATGCAACAAATTAAGCCACCAAATGTTCTACCGAAGTTCAGTAGTTTTTGAGTTAGTAAGGGTTTTAGATTTTTTGTGAAAAATCCCAGATTAAATTATTTGAACCCAATTTGAAAATTATTCACGGGGCGGCTGTACTGAAATTGGAGTTATTATCATAGTTGACGCCGTAGCGGATCGTTTTTAATAATTAAAAGTTCAAAATGACTAAAACTTTGGTGAAGATCACTAATCAAACATTTTTTTTTTTGTAATTTTTGCTATTACTTCATACAAAATGTTGTCTTAGCACAAAAAAAAATACTACACCAGGTTCACAAATTATTAGTAAAATATCCTTGTCTTATCAGCTATCCAAAAAGGTATGAAAGTTAATACAAAGTCTTGGACTGCATTATGAAAATCGTTTTTGATTTAGTACAAGATTAAACAATTTCGTGAAAATTATTATTATTTTTAATCAATATCAATTTGTGGTCTTTAATAACATGTATTTCCCACGTCTTGTTCGAAGTGCTGCCCTCGGTTTCGAATACATGCTCTTATTCGCTTCCTCACTTCGGTTTTTGTGATTCTTGATGTGATTGTGGTCCTCATCTGGTCCACCGCATCTGTTATTCTCTCCCTTAGTTCTTCAATTGAATTTACGGGGGTCACATAAACTAGGTCTTTCATATGACCCCAGACGTAAAAGTCTAGCGGCGTCAGATCAGGGCTTCGTGCAGGCCACGGAATCGGCCCACCGCGCCTAATCCATCGGTTTGGATAGTTTTCATCCAGCAATTGTCGAATTGTGATGCGGAAGTGGGCTGGACATCCGTCATGTTGGTATATCATGTTTGCCCTTCTTTCTTCGGGTACATCCGTGAGCAGTGCTGCTAAATGATTTCTTAGGAAATCTTCATAAAGTTCCCCATTTAATGTTCGGGGTAAAATATGTGGGCCTATTAACTTATCGTCGATAATACCCATCCAAACATTAAGCGAGAACTTACGCTGCGATGCGGTTGGTTTCAGTTTCTTAGGGTTTCCTTCTCCCTTCGGTGCCCAGTAATGTAAATTGTGGTAATTTGTGATACCATCACGGTCAAAACATGACTCATCGGTCCACAGAATGTTTTTCAAAAAGTTTTCACTTTCGGCATCGGCATTTAGCATGAAACGACAAAATTCAAGCCGTCTCTGCGGATCTCCCTCTTCTAATGACTGCACGGGTTGGTAGTGGTATGGATGTCGGCCTGACAAGTGAACTACAGACCAGACTTTCCACTGTGACATACCAAGCTCACGCGCTACGATGTTTGTAGATATGTTGGGCTCGTCAATAAAACGTTGAAGAATCAGCTCCTCGTCCTCAGCCGTGTATCTCCGAGAACGACCAGTGTCAATTTGCCTGCTTCTTTGAACACTGCCAGTTTCAGATAATCGCCGATAAGTCGATCCGAAGACACTAACGTGGGGGAGTCGGCGGTTTGGAAAGCGCAGTTGATATGATCTTCGCGCCTCAGCAGCGTTACCGTCACAAAGTCCGTAACAGTACAATATGTCAGCGTATTCTTGATTAGAATATGCAGCCATAGTCAGCACTTATGAACGCACAGCACAATACAAGAGCAAGATATGGGGCAACAGTCAGGGATATAGCCAGATAACAAAACACGAACTTGCGCAACGTAGAGTTGTAACTAACTAACGCTGACGACCAGATTTTGTGAAGTCGCACCCTGTCTCGTACCGAGGGAACAATAGTGACCAATCATAAAGCTTGCCGAGTGTTTGGAATTCAAACGCAGGTAAAAACTACGAATTATACGACGGTCGGCCTATTGTTCTAGACCAATAGGTCGACCGTCTCGCAATTTTACCTGCTCCCCATAAAACTTCTATCTTTCCCTGTCACACACGCAAAAGTATTGACAATCATACCTTTTTGGATAGCTGATAAGACAAGGATATTTTACTAATAATTTGTACACCTGGTGTAGTATTTTTTTTGTGCTAAGACAACATTTTGTATGAAGTAATAGCAAAAATTACAAAAAAAAAAAATGTTTGATTAGTGATCTTCACCAAAGTTTTAGTCATTTTGAACTTTTAATTATTAAAAACGATCCGCTACGGCGTCAACTATGATAATAACTCCAATTTCAGTACAGCCGCCCCGTGAATAATTTTCAAATTGGCTTCAAATAATTTAATCTGGGATTTTTCACAAAAAATCTAAAACCCTTACTAACTCAAAAACTACTGAACTTCGGTAGAACATTGGGTGGCTTAATTTGTTGCATTTTAACCCTACTATGATGTCCTGCAAGGAATACGTCGAGTAACCCTGTATAATATCAGTATCTAGCTTGTTATCGAGGTAGGGGTCTCATCTTCCCTCCTACTAAAAATTAACTTTGCTATGCCCGACTGGGTCCATAATTGATTGGATGTTTTAACATACCAACTATTATGTACATATTACCAATTATTATGTACGCAATATGTATTGAGAGAGCGATGTATAGTACCCTGTAATAACATAACATCACGCCTGTAATTCCCAAAGAATCAGGCAGAGGTGTACCCATAGTGCACCCACATATCACCACATATGTTTAAGTCCTTCATCCGTCCATCAACCGGGCACAATTATAAACTCTTCTACTGAGAAATACAAATGGAGAGTCCCAATGGACCTTCCATCTGTATATTTCTCAGTAGCAGAGTTTTTGAACAGTTATTGAACAGTTTGACCGACCTGGGAATCAGATCTAGGAACTCATGCTCAGTAGTAGCGCTTGCAACCACTTGACCAACGAGGCAGTTTAATAAGCACCACCACCAACCAGAACCATCATAATAAATCCCATGTATCTAATGGGAGCTGAGACTTTTGCTATTGACTAAGGGCCGGTTGCTTCAAACGGTTGGTTAACGTAACATACGTACGTCAAATAACGATTACGTACTCCGATACTGGAAGTATGAAATAACGTAAGGGGCATTTTGTTGAAAATGAATTATATATTAAAAGTATAGGTTTTATTGATATTTCGCTATTTTAGCTTAAAACATGAAGGAATCTAAGAAACTTTGTCCTAAGTAGACACTTTTTACATAAAACATAATAGTTAAAAAAATATCGTTAGTTTAGTAAGAAAAATACCATATTTCTGCTCTCCTAAAAACCATAGTTTTGTCCCTTACGTTATTTCATATACAAGGTGTAACTTAAATAACGCACAACCTCTTAAGGGGTCATTGTTCTCATCATTATGAACAACTTTTACTATGGGACAAAACCTGAAATCGCGAAATAAAAAATCAGCTGTTCCCTACATTTATGTTCGCATAACTCGTCAAAATGTAGGGAACAGCTGATTTATGTTCGCATAACTCGTCAAAATGTAGGGAACAGCTGATTTTTTTTTTCGCGATTTCCGGTTTGGTCTCATAGTAAAAGTTGTTCATAATGATGAGTACAATGACCCCTTAAGAGGTTGTGCGTTATTTAAGTTACACCTTGTATAATTTGACGTACGACAAGGTTATAATTTTGTAATTGTAATTTGAAACAGCGCTTTTTTTGGTTTGACGTTTGAAAGTTAGCGCCATTTTTGACATATACAGGTGCGTCAAGTCGACGTGAAACAACCCGCCCTAAGCTGAATATCCTCATGAAAAAAATCGATTACAGTGTCCAACCTGGGAGTCGACGCCGAGGTGTTTTACATACCTACAAAGGTCACGCTTGTGTCAAACGACGATACATGAAAATAATGCATGCGGTTGATAAATTCCACTATACGATATTTTTTCTACCTTCGTAACAATGGGTCAATTATTTTCCAGACAGTGCACATAATATGCGTCACGTTCCCACAAAAATTACACTTCCTGTCACAATCAGTGACACAGTTACCACTAAAATTTAAATCCACTAATATATTTGTAATTCCATATAATTCAGTGGCACAGATCTTTACACTGGGTGCCACTCAGTCTGCCCAGTAATGTGTAGTTTAGTATGCTATTTACACTGCGTGGTATAATTAGTCACAGATTGTGAATGTATAACTGTGCTGTTTATTTCGTGTCCTGAATCTGATTCACTGGTTGAAAAGTTGTTTGTTTTCTAGAGCTAGGTTTGGTGGTATTTTGCCGAGGTTTCTAGCTAGTAGAGATAATTTCTGAATTTGTTTTTGGTGGTTTGTATACAACGTGTAACGTTAAATGCGCAAAACCTGAAAATAGTTTGATCAGTATAACGAGCAGAATTAATTGAACCACTTTTTAATATAGGTCACCTTTTTCAAAAAATCTTCGTTAAAAACGTTGCCGTGTCTATTTATTAATAGGTCAAGCAACCCAATGTCAGCGCGGCGCAGCGGCCCGGTGACGACTCCCCCCTCGACAAAGCGTCGTCGCAGACGCAAGAAACGATCAGAATGGCCAGTAGAACTAAAACAGCACATAAAACCTTTACTATGTTTTTAATTACTTATTTTCTCTCTGAAATAGGTTAATTGAATTAAAAATCAGTTGAGGTGTCTGAGGTTTTGCGCATTTAACGTTACACGTTGTATATAAATCTATTTCTGTAAATAAATCTGTATCCCTACGTGATCGAATCAGAAATGAGGATATCCGCAGGAGAACAAAGGTTACCGGCATAGTCCGAAGAATTGGCAAACTTAAGTGGCAGTGGGCAGGGCACATTGCTGCCGATGGGGCCGAAGGATTCTGGAGTGGCGACCACGTACCGGAAGACGTAGCGTTGGAAGGCCTCCCACAAGGTGAACCGATGAACTTGTGAAGACAGACCGCAGGATACGGGAAGAACAAACTCGGTCGAAGTGTTGGTTCTTGGGCCTATGTCCATCAGTGAACGTCTTTCAGCTGAAATGATGATGATGATTTCTCTCTAAATTTCTAATTTATCTGTGGTTGGCAGTACAAAGCACTTGTTACTAAGCAATTTGTCTTCAAAAAAAAAAAAAAAGTTTTTCTTTCGTATTTCTTTGCCCTGCAGTGGGACAGTAAAAGACTTTACAGACTGGTGAGTAGGATTGTCTTACTGCTTTTAATAGAAATGGGATTACTGTTGAAGTATTATTACTACTGAGTTATTTTCCTGGGTTCCCAGATCGGGCAGTGTTTTTGGGATCTTCCATTAGAAATTTCTCAGTAGCAGCTTGGACTTTGGATGAGTGCCCGGCTGATGGCAATACAATAGGCTCGCCTCCTATTACATGAGACTTAGCCGACGTCCGCACTGGATTTTCAACTCTCGGTAATGAGCCGAGCATTGAGAATCCAACAGAGCGCATCTCAGCGCGTTAAAAAGACACACTCTTGGATTTTCAATTCTCAGCAGTGCGTTGAAAATTCAGAGCGCGAAAAAAATTGCCGCGAGAAAAATCGCCGCGAGAAAAACATGCGAACCTGCAGGGTAATTGTGTAACACACTATCAGTAGCAATGGATGTCATTTTGACAGTTCAACAACATTCATTGCGTTAGTTACGTTGTTGAGCAGACATATTTTTCGAACACATGGAGCAATGGATTAGCAATATGCTTCAAAATGATTCAAATTGAGAGTAATAGTGTGTTACGCAATTGCGGTGCTGGTGAAACGCGAAATGTAGGTGAACTATTGGTACACCACTGACTCTAACCCTTGAGAATAAGTACAGGCGGCTGTTTATGTTATTATTCATTTTCACTTATGAATAAAATAACTACTTATCTCTATGCATCTCATCAATAAACGATAAATCATTATCAGTTCTGTAAGTATCTTTTTACATCTCATTAAATAAACATATATTTTACATTCATATTCACTCATTGTAATATGACCCAATGAATTCTATTACTTTCTATGATAAGTACTATTATCATTGCATAGTTTGTAATAATGCAATCTATACCAATATTATAAAGAGGTAAAATTTGTTTGTTTGTCAGTTTGTATGTAGGGAGTAATGTCTGTAAGTACCAGTCAGATTTGAAAAAAATATTTTTGCATTGGATAACCCAATTCTCGAGGGAAGCTATAAGCTACAGGACTGACAGGACTATACAAATATATATCTTCTGTCCTTTTCTTAATGAAATAGAAAGAAAAAGATGCACTGAACTTTTTAGTTTAGTTTGTGAACAAAGGAATCGCCGCCATTAGCACATCAAGCTACCCGAAACTGTCAGATTTTCCCAATCAACTTTGAACCTTATCCTTCAGCGATAAAGTTGAAAATCTATTAAAGAAATCTGACAGATTGTAGTAGCTTGATGTGCTGGCGCAGTTGTAGTTGTTGTAGTTGTTTATTTTACATTATTAAGTAATGCTAGCACACGCCTATCTGTTGTGAATAACAATATGTTGCAGATAGAATTTTAATTCAGACTTCTATAAACGTGATACTTACTGGTATTTATCAATAGAATTTATTAGAATGTTGAATAGTCTGATTGAAAAACGATAAAAATGCAATCTGATGTTTTTTTAAAGCAGCCAGGGTAATAAAATAGAAATATACGATATGCCTCACCCTTTATCTGTAATAATAATAAAGCTGAAGAGTTTGTTTGAACGCGCTAATCTCTGGAACTACTGGTCAGATTAGAAAAAATATTTTTGTATTTAAAAACCCAATTCTTCAGGAAGGCTATAGGCTATTTAACATCACGCTAGGACTCTTAGGAGCAGAGCAATATGAAAAAGGCAGACAGAATGCTATGCGAAAACAAAGGAAAAGCGCGACCGGGGTGGGTTGGGGTCGGAGGAACAAGAAATCTCACGCGGACGAATTGCAAGTAGAATCTAATAATTTTATATTGCTACTGCGCAAAACCTGAAGAGTATTTTATAATAGTTCTAACATTACGCATGCGCGGCTTTGCGGTTATAGGACAGACGTGCATATTTATGAAAATCGCCTTATAAACAAGACCCACAAGCAAATATAAACCTTATCGTTTGGCAATAAGCTCCATTTTAAACTTGGATAAAAAAAACCCTTCTACTTGTAATAGTTAGGAGTTATTATAGTCAGGACTGTCGAACTAAAATTATATGTTTTCGTTTGACTAGTGAATGGCATATTATCTACTCAATACTGTCAATATTTTAACCATTTGAATGTACTGGACTTGTGAGTCACTGGACAAAGAAATTATTCTAAAAGGCCATTGCACTTTAATTGAACAGCGAATGAAGGTTAAATACAAAAAAGGTTTACATAACGAATGTGACGAATCAATTTTATTTATTCAAAAGCAATACATAATCAACTTGCTGAGAAAAAATATAGTAAAATAATAATTGTAAGTTAAATAAATATTTTTTGTTGTCGGATCTCCAAATAATTATCTAGTATTTTAACTTCGTCATCATCTGCCTAGCCTTTTCTCAACTACGTTGGGATCGGCTTCCCGTCTAACCGGATTCAGCTGAATACTAGTATTTTACATGGAGCGACTGCCTATCTGACCCCCACAACCCAGTTACTGGGTAACACAATAGCCCTTGGTAAGATATGGTTGTCAGACTTTCTGGCTGCTGACGCCCGTAAAGACTCAAATAAAATAAGAATGACAGCCGAGACCAACGGCTGAACGTGCTTTCCGAGGAACGGAGGGGTCTTGGTATGTAAAGATGGTCACCCATCCACGGACCAAATGCGTCCTGTGTAGCTTAACCTGATCGATCGACCCGTGCGGCTGTTATTACTTACCCACAAGACTTTTATAATTCATTATCACAATACATTTTATAACGCTGATGAAAAAAGAAAACAATTAAAAGAAAATGAGTGCCCGTCGGTTAAGTCTAATACCTTTCATGACGATGACATAAAAAAATTAATTAAAAAAAAATGAATGCTCACCCCTCTAACGCCTTCCATCCCAATACATTATTTCATACTGTCAGTGCCAGAACTACCTACTTCCTCTATTATTTCCTTAGTGGAAGTTATAAATATGTTATGGTAGGTCTACCCTAGTTTTTGCCTCACGTCTGAGACCGCCACTAGTTATTAATGATTGCAAATTAATCCTTACGCCTAACTCTACGCCACACGTATGATGCATCATTTTTTACAAGACCTAACATCTATTTTACTACCAACCACTCAAATTACAACTCTGTGGGATTAGAAATAAATTTGATTTTAGTCTGACAAAAGGTAACGTCAATTTTTTTTACCAACCACAAAAATACGACTGTATTAACTTAGCAATAAAGCTGAATTTCGTTTGGCAAGCAGTGTATTAGAAGCATTTCTATCATGCTTCTCTAATTATGTACTGCAGTTAATTACAATGATTGCAAGTACTAAGGTAACTCGCTTATATGATGTCACATTAGATTTCAACAGGATGTGTCATGCTTTCAGAGGGAGTACTTGTGTTCATCGTTAAATTGGTATTATGCTTGTGGTTTAGGTATACGATAGTAGATAATTATACGGCAATCAACTGAATCATATTTATTATCACTTCGATGCGGGGATGACGTGTATAATTGGAAGTAGTTACTTTAAGTGGCAAAGCAGTAATATGCTTCTGAAAGTAAAATTCCAGTTTAGCCAATTATGTCATATGTTTTTTTTTTTGTTTGTTAGAAATTTTTCCTGGACAATAAAGCGTGTATCATCACCAGACCCTCGTTACAAAGCCCAGTCTATTGTCGTCAAAACAAATCATATGTGCTCAAACTCGAGGGGTTTACTAGTAGCCACTGAAGAGTTCTACTAGTGGATAGTGGAGCTGATCTGATGATGGAGCCAGGAGGTGGCTCCTGGCTCTATCATCACATCAGCTCCAAGATACCAAATTAAAGTTTTGTCCTCCAAACTACATATACATACAAAGTTTCGTTTCGACATGACCATTAGAAGTAGGTTAAAATTGACTTCTAAGATATTTTTTTTTACATTTTTTTTAGTTACAAGTGAACCTACAAAAAAACCTGTAATTCTCACTCACTCAATTTTCACTTAAAAATAAATCCGTAGCTCAGTGAGTTTCGTACAATAGTACTCGCACACATTTTTCAAACTATCCTAGGATCTAATTATTTGAAAGCGCAACCAGTTCGTGTAACAGGGCAATTTAAATCTATACTAAAAAAGTTATTGCAGGCTCAACTATGATTTGTGACAATGTGAACGCGATCCAAGCACAGATAGTCCGGACTAGGAATAAAAAAAAACTTTTTTTAAAAAAAAAACAACCGACTTCCAAAAAAACACTACAAAATGAAAAATAACTTTAATTTTGGAAGTCGGTGTCGTTGGTTCCGCATTTTCGTTTTTAACACCGACTTCCGTAATGAAAGTTATTTTTCATTTTGAAGTGTTTTTTTGGAAGTCGGTTGTTTTATTTTATAAAAAGTTTTTATGTTTCACTTTTTAGTTATACCTACCCCACACAAATTCATATAACACTACTTGCTATATAAATATCAGTGACAGGAAGCTATTAAAACATCATCAATATAAACTAAGTGGAAAAAAATCGTATTATTGAAGCTAATTCAAAAACTACCCAAACAAAGTGAATAAAATTTTAATTAACATGGGACCACCCCTGAGGCATACCTTATCCATTAAAAAATGAGAGAATTTCGCAAATCCGTCTACGACAGAGTTATGCCCGAACATACATGAAAAAAAAAATAAACCAAATTGAGAACCTCCTCCTTTTTTTGAAGTCGGTTAATTAAATCAATTCTTGAACAAAAAAGTTATGCCCGAATTTACTTGCAAGATTAGAGGTACTTTGACAGAAATGAGGGTGTACGGTGCTATACTGAACACATCTGCGTACTGCATCTGCCTTTTAGGGTACAGACGTGATGTTATGTTGTGCGATTTCGTAAACAATGCACACATATGCGATAGCAGCAATTGCGGTTGTTTTACTGGTACTTATTGAAGTTTCGTTGTCTGTCTCCGAAACTCATCACCAGATCTTTATGAAATTTAAATGGGACTATTTCGGAATAAACCTCTATCGAACAAAAAAATAAAAAATTGCAAATCCGTCCATATATGACGGAGTTATGCCCGAACATACATAAAAAAAAATATATATTTTAACATCTGAATTTATAACCTCCTCTTTTTTGAAGTCGGTTAACAAACATTAAGTCCTTGAGTAAATGCAGCATTCAGAATGCACTATGCATTTGACTGTACCGTTATTGTTGCAAGGATGGATAGGGCTGACCCGTGGAGGTTTTAAATTTCTCGGTGTTATCAATGGCTTTTATTTTGTGTTTTAATGTTGTGGTCATATTTTGATGTCAGTACTAGTTAGCAACGATTTATTCGTTGCAACATAGATGACAGAGAGAGTAAGAAAACTTTGACTTGGTATTTAAATAAACACTTGGTTCAGGGGGCCTCAGTCCGTCAACGAATATACGGGCTCTTTCGAAAGTCGTTCGAAACTTTGTAGTAAACCCTACAACTGATAAATTAACTTTTTCGGACGGGTAAATCTCTCTCATCGGGGAAGGGGGACCTGTCAAATCGTAGTGTCATTCATTCTTAAGTCCGGCCCTAAACTAATCTTATAATCCTTCGGCCGAATCTACGGATTTCTTGCTATGGGAGTTGACCCTATAAACAGCACCCTAATTGCGTAACACACTATTTATCACAATCTGAATCATTCTGAAGTATATTGCTAATCCATTGCTTCGCACTGAAGATCTTCGAAAAAATGGTCTGACCAACGACGCAAATAACGCAATGAATATTGTTCAACTGTCAAAATGAAAGCCATTCCTACTCATAATGGTTTATGCAACTACCCGGCAGTTAATAAATAAAATAAAAAGATAGTAAAAAAAAAATATATTTATTTCCCACCATACAACTATCTTTACAGGTTTAACACCTAATGCGATAATGTAGACAACTATTATTTTAAAATAACTGTAAATATAAAGTAACAGGGTCGATAAAACATTTGTGTTATCCTTACGTCTGACAACCCTACACATAATTCCTTTTGTCTCCGTTAGGTCTACATACCCTTTTACAAACGCAGATACGTAGGTAAATATCTGGGTCATTTTCCGTAACAGGCAATAGAGAAGAGACGGGATATATTTATGGGATAATAAAATTAATCTATATATAAATAAAAGAAAGTCGCGTTAGTTACACCATTTATAACTCAAGAACGGTTGAACCGATTTTTATGATGTTTGATTAGTTGGATTTGTCTCCGCCCCGAATAGCAGAATAACTGTTGGAAAAATTCAAAACTGGTATTCAGCTGCATCCGGTTAGACTGGAAGCTGACCCCAACATAGTGGGGAAAAGGCTAGGGCCCAGGCAGATATTACAAAAATAATAAAGGCAATTAATTTTCTTATAATACATATTGAATGAAACGGCTTTTTTGATGATATCTCGAGCTGTTTTTTTTTTTTTTTTTTTGATTCTGAACTGGTACGAAGTTCACCAGGTCAGCTAGTTTATGCATAGATTACTTAGTTTATAATGTTTCTGCCTTTCTTTTTATTTTCCCGGATCTCTTCTATCTAATGTTATCTAAGTCCTCGTACCCACGGCCATTTTTAGGGTTCCGTAGTCAACAAGGAACCCTTATAGTTTCGCCATGTCTGTCTGTCCGTCCGTCCGTGCGCAGCTTAGCGCAGTCTTTTGGTACTAGAAAACTATAATTTGGCATGGATATACATATTAATCACGCCGACAAAGTGGTAAAATAAAATCATGGAAAAAAAATAGGGTACCTCCATGTACACGTAAAGTGGGAATGTTTTTCCTCGTCTACCCCATTTTTCGATTCAGGGATCCGTTTGTGAAATACTAAGCTTTAAAGTGCTAATTTTTGTTAGAGTCAAGTACCCAAATTGTAGTAGTGTCGATCAAATAACTGAACAATTCCTCTGGCTTCTGAAAATTGATGTCAATTTCATTAATGATTTTCGATGTCGTTAACCAAATAACAAAAACATGCACTTAAATAGACAGATTCAACTGAATGAGTGCCTAAGTCCGGAAATCAGGGTTAACTACACCACCACCACCGCCTCGACACCACCACCACACCGCCACAGTTATCTATTATTTAACCCTCCACCTTTTTAGGACGAATTCAACTTATACCAGGTAGTTCGAGTTACCGACTTCTAGGTATAACTTCTACCAAGCCATATTATCGTTTAACCCAAAAACTCGACACACATTTAAATAGTAAGCACTCTCATCAATCGTAAAATGTCATCCATTTATCGTTTACCGGTAAGCGAGGCAACACAAAAACCTAATTGTTTGGAACCAAAAGAAATGCTGATAGTAACACAAGAGTCATTACTTGGAGAAAAGATAGAAAGACTACCCGTTAATTAGTATGGTCATACTAAATGAATAGTTTCGCAACTTACCGATAGATAAGAAGGCGTACCGTCTTTTTAGCTATGACAGCTGCAACCCAAAAGCAACTTTATTACAACCGCAATAAAGATCACTGTGATTTTGACTGTAAAGTTGCAGCAAGCCAACAGCACCCTTATTGTCACGAGTTTAAAGATCATTGTGATAGTGTGAATGGTCTGTAGTAAATAGTTTACAGGGGAACTTGAAACTATTTGGAAAACAAAAGACATTAGAAATAGATATTATAGTACTGAAAAGCAAATACTGCAGTGCGATTCTGTAACCATCTCACCGTGAAAACTTGGGTGAAGTGAGCGTGGAGTGAGCTGTCAGTGTCATCCCACCTGATACTAGGGATTGACTAAGCAAACATTCACAATCATAATCGAGATTTTAATCATATTTTTCATGCTAATTCTGTTTAAATAACTTTTACAAAAACATTTGCAAGCAGTTTCGCATTGCGACAAACGAATAGTTAAACCACCCAGCGTTGTTGGCAGTGTCGCGGCACTCATATAATTGACAATGTTAATAACATTTTAACGACAAAACGTTTTAGTTTATCTATCCTTGTATTGGTTTGCACAGAACGGAATTACAGAATTGCAGTAACAAGGCCCCGAACAATACAAGTGATGTATTTGGACAAAGTCAACATACAAATGGATGTGTAAGAGCGTGTTCAGCAGGGTAATTGCGTAACACACTATCAGTAGCAATGGGTTTCATTTTGACAGTTCAACAACATTCATTGCGTTATTTACGTTGTTGAGCAGACACATTTTTCGAACATATGGAGCAATTGATTAGCAATATACTGCAAAATGATTCAAATTGAGAGTAATAGTGTATTACGCAATTAGGGTGCAGGTTCTGTTCTTGTTTATATCTTTTACTAATAATAAAGCTTAATAATTTGTTTAAACGCATTAATCTCTGGATCTACTGATCGGATTTCAAAAATTATTTTTGCATTTGATATCCCAATTCTTGAAGAAGGATATAGGCCAGCGTTAGGACTCTTAGAAGCCGAGAAAAAAAAAAGTCAGAAATAACGCTAAGCGCAAACGAAGTAATAGCGCGGGCAGGCGATGCTATGCGATGGGATGGGTCACGCGGACGAAGCCGCGGGCAGAAGCGTCATCATTATCATCTGCCTGCCTTTTCCCAACTATGTTGGAGTCGGCTTCCAGTCTAACCGGATGCAGCTGCATACCAGTATTTCACATGGAGCGGCGGATATCCCTTGGTAAAACTGGTTGTCAGACTTTCGGGCTTCTGACGAACCGTAACGACTGTCAAAGATCTTCGAAGGACAGCCGGGACCAACGGCTTATCGCGGACAGAAGCGTGTTGGTAATATTTACACTTGTAGAGCTTTGGCTACCGTAGGGTACACGAGGGTAAAAAAATAATCATATTTTCTGTGATGTATGTACAGACGCCAGCACATCAAGCTACCCGAAACTGTCAGATTTTCCCAATCAACTTTGAACCTTATGCTTTAGTGATAAAGTTGAAAATCTATTAAAGAAATCTGACAGATTGTAGTAGCTTGATGTGCTGGCGTCTGTACCTAACTAGATAGATTTCAGTAGGTTGCCACTTAAAAGGTGCGTTCTTATTTTATATATTTTCTACTGATGTTTTTAGGAACACCATGTTTAATAAGCCCTTTATCTCATTTACATATATTTTTGTCACATAACTTGGTACCATTTACCTAATATGTAATTGACCCTTTACTCCCATTAGTTAAAGTCCTACTCAATGTAAAGCTTACACTTAGCGTATCTGAACAAGCCTTTAAGATAACAACGGATAGTAATATTTGTTTATGCCATTATCACGCTTAAGATCATTTGTTGAGGCATAAGTGTTCGTTAAACGAGCTACCGAGTTACCGAGTCACCGGAGCATTTCAGGGTTATCTCCAGTCTTGAAGATAACAAAAGAAATGTATGTGATGAACTTTGTTCTTGGTTATCGGCGGATTAGGGCTGGGTTTGTTTTGGTTAGTAACTATAGGCAACGATGTTGTTGACATGTGTCGCGTGATTGAGAGTCAGTCAGTAAAAGTCTGACACACCCATCCGCTCCGGCCAGAGCGGGAGAACTTATTTGATAAAATTAAAATTAAATAAAAAAAAATATAAAAAAAAAAAAATGTGTTCTATTGGTTGGGTATACTAAGCCAACCTGCATAAAATTATATTCATAGAGGACGGGTTGAACTACGTGTAAGGGGTTATCATTCATCCAGCTGTTGGATAGTTAGTAATTAGAAATGTATCTAAACTTCTATACTATGTATAATGTTATACAACGTGTAACGTTAAATGCGCAAAACCTGAGACACTGCAAAAACTGACACACCGACTGATTTTTAATTCAATTGACCTATTTCACAGAGAAAATAAGTCATTAAAAAAATTGTAAAGGTTTTATGTGCTGTTTTAGTTTTACTGGCTATTCTGATCGTTTCTTGCGTCTGCGACGACGCTTAATCGAGCGAGTCGTCACCGGGCCGCCGCGCCGCGCTGACATTGGGTTGCTTGACCTATTAATAAATAGACACGGCAACGTTTTTAATGAAGATTTTTTGAAAAATGTGACCTATATTAAAAAGTGGTTCAATTAATTCTGCTCGTTATTCTGATCAAACTATTTTCAGGTTTTGCGCATTTAACGTTACACGTTGTATAAAGAGAACATAATTATTTTTTTTTATGTTTGTTTATTACGCTTTCACGCTAAAACGGCAGAACGGATTTGAATGAAATTTGCCACATGGACACACCATGACCTGGAAGGACATAGGACACTTTTTATCGCGAAATTCCAGATCGAGACTTATGCAGGTGAAACCGCGGCGTGCAGCTAGTGCTTTTATAAAGACAGCTGCATTAACGGGTAGGTGTACTTCCCCCTTGCGAATTCAAATGCGTCAAAAGAGGGGGAGATTAAATCAGCTGTTTTTATAATTATTATCAACTGTATACAACTGTAAAAGCCCCTCTACATTAATAGTGTCTGAAACAGAAATTTTAATTTTTCAAATTAAAATTCTTTATTGGGAACTAAGTGTACAGAATTTTGAAGATGTTAACAATAAACAGGTTCATAGACACACACAGGTTCTTAGTTGACTGTTAAGGCATTGCAATTTAAATGGTTATAAATATAAGAAAAAAGTATAACTATTCAATATTACAATTTACATTATATTATATTAATTAACATTATTCATACATTTTATATTATATCATATTATTTTTATATAATAATTTATATCAATTTATATTAAGTATCACAAAACTAGATTCTATGCATGATGTACCTATAATACTTCGCTTTAGCTATCAGTATTGTTTGAACTTAGAATTTTAGCCTCGTCTATCAAAGGTGACACTGCAATAATTCATAAGACCCCAATGGTTTTTTGTATTTGATCCCATTGTCTTGATAAGTTTAATATTCTATAAGACTTCCAAGAAATATAACATCTAGGTTCGTGTGTCGTATATTTATGATGAGATACACTGCTCGACGGTTATGGAGCATAAAATATCGAAGTACCTACATAACGTACAGGCGCGACCAAAACATATACCACGTAGGTGGCAATAATTTGTCTACTTACTGTTAATTAGTTTATGTCGAGATGGGTATGCCAATTCGTTAAATGAGAACATAAAAAACATAGATAAAAAATTAAAAATAGGTTTATGAGCGATGACGGATATTACGGAAAAGCTGACTGTGTAACTCTCATTGAAGAAAATCTGGTTTTTCATTGAGAGACGGCAGAAGGGGCGATGACAGACCGACGGCCAGGTGGGAGGATGACCTACAGAAGATCGCGAGGAAGACCTGGATGACACTCGCACAGACCAGGGAAGCGTGGTACAAAAGGGAGGAGGCCTGTACTCAAGCGTGGATGGAACAAGGCTGCCAATGATGACGATGATGATAGACATAGGTACACCTGCCTACTGAACAACTGTATAGTTATAAACGCTGAGTTATTTGTAAATTGTAACAACTGTGTCATTGTTGCTCAATAGTAATCAAGAATAGCAACAAGACTGCGTGAAATGAAGTAACATCGTCCAATCTTGTTGCCAAGAAATTAAAGTCATCGTGATTCCTTATTTTAGTTTGATCAAGTTTTCCTTTGATTAGGAAATGTTAAAATAACCAATTTAACGTAAAATTAACTCTAGTACAATCGTTTTGAAGTCGACTGTACAAAAGATGTTCGCATTTCAAGGACTCTTCACAAACGTTTCAAATTCCAAGTAGGATTTTAGGCTGATAATTTCAACAATGTTGACAGGTAAAGTTCTTTTGACAGCTTTTAATTAGCCATGTTTCTGAGAATCTAAATTTATTCATAGTTCGCAAATAGCAAAGGGCAATAGTTTATTTTGCGTCATAAAATATAATGTTATCTGGATTCAACGATGGACACAAAGTAAGGATATAAAGCAAGTTATCTTGCACAAAATACCGACAAAACACTAACTACTTTTGTCATAAATCTTAAACAAAAATATACCTAATCTTAATGTACAATCGCTCTATGTTAATTAAAACATTTTGTAGTGAATTTACTTTCTTTCAAACTGTCGGTTTTCACCCGGTGCGCCTGCGCATTTTTTTCCATTTGCATTCAGAATCTGTCAGACCGTGAATACATCTTTTGAACGTAGGCGCATTATACTGTGGGTACTTCGGAGGCACGGATTCATGTGATATGTCACTCTTTATTATGATTCATAGAGCCAAGCCCATAAAACAAGCTTTTCGGACTCGGTTTGTCTACATTAGAAGTAATTTTCTGAATATTATTAAGCTCCAGCTTAAAAGATCAAAGTATCGAATCGATCATTTTGGCTCTAGAGATCTCGGGTCGTATGGGTACGACAAGTTAATGGTAGCTATGGGTATTAAACCTCTCAAATGTCGAATGTACACCATGTGTACAGATAACAATAAAATTTCTATTATGTCTGCTAATTGGCGCGCGACGGGTTAGTGATAGAAATTATAAAATAAGTATTTTAAGCTATATAAGTATGTTGGTAGGTATTTGTAATGTGTCATCATCTGCCCAGCTTTATTCCCAACTATCATGGGTCGGCTTCCCGTCTAACCGGATGCAGCTGAACGCCAGTATTTTACATGAGCTTTCCGAGGCAAGGAGGGGTCTCGATATGTAAAGATGGTCACCCATCCACGGACCAAACGCGGCAACCGTAGCTTTACCTGATCGATCGACCGGTGCGGCTTGTATTACTTAGCCACAAGCCCCTCATGGTACTGTAATTAGTGTAGTATGGAATATTGTATGGGGACGTTAAAATGATACAACGTTATAATTACTCCGTTTATTCCAAGCGAACGTGTTTACATGAACGCGCCTATACTATCTTTGCTTTTTCCAAACTAAAACTTGGTACAAAAATTTGAAAGCTCATTCTCAACTCGCTTGACTCTTCGAATGCAACCAGAGTTATTTTATTGCCAGCCTGAACTACATAAGGTCGACTTTAGCAGACAACCTTCACAGTACCTATCTAAGACACAACTTGCTAATAAGCACCCATACGCCTTTATACACCCAGTTGTTATTTATTCTGACACTTTATTGAAATTGCCAAGATATGCCGTTTTACTTTTGTTCGCCGGCAAGGTTTCCAGCTGCGAGGGAAGTATCTTTTCCACACCTATTTCAGAGTGGAAGCATTCAATTATAAGTAATAAAATAACTATTTATTAACATATCTCATTAATATTCGCGATCAATTTCCATGGAACCATGTCCTTAGGCAGACATAAATGAGCAAATTTTCCAACATGGAAATAATTTAACTCGAACACTCAACGCATATGGTTAGCAAGTGATTCATTGTGTGATTATGGCTTTAGGTTAATTATATTCGTTAGTTTGCGTCGCGAAATATGTTTGAAGCCTTTTAGAGGGCCTTAGTGGAAAGCTACTAGAGGAACTGGGGAACTTTGCAGTGTTATTACGTTTTAGAACCATGATTCAGCTGCATCCGGTTAGACTGGATTCTGAAGATTTTGAGAACGATTCTGGAAGCCAATAGTGAACACAGTTCAGGCTTGGTGATGATGAGAATCATGATTCTACCACTGTGAGAGAGAGATGCAGCTATACCAGAATGAATGCCACTTTCTCTATTTAATTTCTATATTTATGTCTGTAATCTATATGGTGTACATAATAAAGAGTATTCTATTCTATTCTATTCTATTCTCTTTTTCGCAACAACAATGATGGCTATAATACTTATCATAAAATTTGGCTTACGGTACAATAATTATATAGCTTTACGAGAACTAAATGATCAACCATCGTTTTCGCTCATGTTTCCCTCTAAAATTAATGCACTTAAGGTGACAATATGGGCAAAAGGATCTTCGAACCATATCTACATGAATGTACTTGCTCATACGTCTATTGCACAGTATTGTGTCTATCGCACACACAGGTATGTATTACTTATACGTATATTGCACAATATTGTGTGTATCGCACACACACGTATGTATTGCTCATACGTCTATTGCACAGTATTGTGTCTATCGCACACTTAATACAACCTCAGAGGTAAGGCACCGAAGGAATTGGGAATTTACAGTGTTTACAGTACCCGCTACTTGAGTCATTCTAATTTAACAAATGATTGGTTATACAGCGATTAAGTTAGATGATTATATAGTGGAATTTGAAGGTGGGTCAGAGCGGCGGAAAGGTTCGTTTTTTACGCATCAACGGAAGTTGCCATTCATGAGAAGTTTTTTTTTGCGTACAATTCTCAAATGCAATTCTCCCTTTTTGATAGGAATATTTTGAAGCAAGCAACAATTTGGTAACTATTACGTTAGTTGAACATTATTTTTTTTTAACACGCTTTTATTAGTTTCACTCTTTGCTCTTTGCTCGATATTGATTGTTTTAAATACATATATAATTAGTAGTTATTTCTAAACCTAGAGTTAGTATAGAAATATGATAAAAAGCACCCCACGCTTTTTTACAATGAAATTAATTTTCTTTTCATAACTTTATTTTTTATTTTAGAATTTTAAATTAAAAGTTATTTTATGATTTTTAGTTCGATTTGCTATTAAAGCGTGTTTTTTTTTTAGTTTTTTTAAACTATATTTTATTTTTGTGTTTATCTGTTTTTACGAAATATCGATACGCAGCCCCTCGTTTACAAACATAAACTCGCGCCTTCCCATGGAGATAGGCAGAAACTATAGAATACCATCTGCTACAATCCTTATACACTTCTTTTGCTTCGTTTACGTTCGTAGTAGTTTCTTTGTATTCTAATAAAATACTTAACATAATATTAATTACTTAATTACCTTACAAACGATGACAAACCTCAAGAATGGGATAAATATAACCATATGGTATGGAAGCTTTTCATTACTAACGTTTTCCAGAATATCTGTATTGTTATTTTCCATTTAACGCCTATAAGGTATTTAAAATGAATCATCTCGTCGTACACATGTGCAAGTACCATTTGACGTTTAAATTGGATATGTTAATTACTTGATTGCTGACTTGTTAATTTCTACGTCGTTTGCATTTCTCATTATGCCTGCAAATCATGACTTCAGAATGTTCTGATGGAATTGTTTTTGTGCCAACTAGGAGTCAAATAAAAGAGCGTTCGTCTGCATACAAGTATATTGTGAAGCCGTTTTACATGACTTGTGTGATGTCTATAGAAGTTCAAAGTACAGTCGCCAGCACATCAAGCTACTAAAATCTGTCATATTTCTTTAATAGATTTTCAACTTTATCGCCAAACTGTAAGGTTAAAAGTTGATTGGTAAAATTTGACAGTTTCGGCTAGCTTGATGTGCTGGCGTCTGTACCAATCTGATTGAATTAGCCTTTATTAAATCTCGAAAATAATCAAATATTTAGTTATGAAAATTAAAGTTTCGTAAAAAATTAAAGGCGCAATCTTTAGCAGTAGCTTTAGAAGCTTTTTTTTGAGCTTTCGTTTTTCTTATCCAAGGAGGTGTGTGAACTTTTTCTTGTCTTCGTGCGATAGCTTATCATTCAAAGTTTATTAGAATCAAATTAATAGCCAAGCAAATATCTAGTTCGAACTGACTGCATTACATGTAGAGCCTACATAACTATCTGCCTACGTCAGTGAAAATCATTTCCCACATATTGGCCGCACATGCTCCATTCAGAGTCGATATGTAATCACACACATCAACTAGGTCGTGCTTACCAACAAATTATCGAATGGAATCCTGTCATTATCCAGAATACTGTGTGGGAAGGTCATGGGAATTAAAGCCATGACCCTTAACATTCAATTTCGAAAGAAATCGCTCTTTGTTTTAGAAACATAAAGTGGGTTTGGAATCGACTTGGAATTTTTTTGATTTAGGTAAGGGCCAGTGGTGGTCCAGTGATAACGGCCGTGACTTACGAGTTTGTAAGTCATAGGTTCGAACCCACATTGGAGAGGCCCGTGACTAAATAATAACAGTCGCACAGGTCGATCGATCAGGTTAAGCTACGCTTGCCGCGGTTGGTCTGTGGATGGGTGACTATCTTTACATACCGAGACCCCTCCGTGCCTCGGAAAGCACGTTAAGCCGTTGGTCCCGGCTGTCATTCGTGGATCTTTGACAGTCGTTACGGGTCGTCAGAAGCCCGAAAGTCTGACAACCAGTCTTACCAAGGGGTATCGTACTGGTATTACCCATTAACTGGGTTGTGGAGGTCAAATAGGCAGTCGCTCCATGTAAAATACTGGTATTCAGCTGCATCCGGTTAGACTGGAAGCCGACCCCAACATAGTTGGGAAAAGGCAGGCAGATGATGATGAGGTTCGAACCTACACAAGCACTTTACTTTGTGTAAATTATTTTATCACCACTGCTCTCAAAACGATGAAGGAAAACATCGTGAGGAAACCGACGTGTCCTGAGAAACAAAAATTAAGACACGTGACATCTACCAACCCCGCACTGGTCCCGCGTGGTTGATTACGGCCCATTCCCTCTCACAGAGAGAAGGCCTGTGTCCTAGTAGTGGTAACATTATAGGCCTATTATGCTGGAAAAGACCACCAAGGTGCTTCTGTTTGTATAAATTGAAACATGTTTTAACCCTTAAATGCATGATATTTACTTTTTAAGCAAATTAAATTTATTTGGACGTAACATTAGCTCTATAGTAAGGAAAAAATATTTTAAAAAATATATTCATAAAAATACTTTTTTTTTTTTTTTAATGGCCTGGTGGAAATTTACATCTTTATGTAATCAGAACGAATCTACTGGGAACAAAATGAGTTGAATATCTCTAACAATTGGGGAATCCCCGTGCTCTGTGGAAACGAAAATATGGCATTGGATTGGTTGATAATAATAATAATAATAATAAATCCCTGGACATTTCACACAGCACCATTTGTCCCAAGCTAAGCAACCTAATGGAAATTTACATCACGATGCATTTAAGGGTTAAATGATCTAGATTATTTCTAATAAATTATTTATTTATTTAATCTTTTCGCACACAAAAACGTACAAAAGCGGACTGCCTAATGCCTTAGGCATTCTCTACCAGTCAACCAAGGGTGGTGGGAGAATTATTAAAAACAAACAGATACATAAATAACATAAGATAATTTAACTTCATAACCTCCGCTAAATAAATCGAAGTAGTATAATTATTTTAATTTAAAAATAATAAAAAAACATAAACATGTAAAGTAAATATGGGGCAATTTACATCAGTCTAATAGACATGTCGGGTAATGAGGGCGTAACTTAAAGCTAAAGATTTACATATAATTAAAGCTTACACCAAATAATTACGTACTAAATTAAGATAGTACAGTCATATTATATATATGTCACCATAAAGTTATCCTTAGGGCTACCACTTAAATTGAAGGCCGTTTCCCGGAATTAAAAACATTCAAAATCTTGTCTCAATCTCATCTCAGTGACAATTAATGTCAAAAACTTGACAGAAACGTACGGTAATTAGAGGTATTGACAGATTGAGACTGAGATCAGACTGTGAACGTCCTTAAAATTACGAGAGGTATACAATTTACGGACCCTGTGACTTGTAAAAATTCATTGCATTATTGTGCCAACAGTTAAGAAATTAACTTAAGAAATAATTTTACAGTACGACATTTTAATTTTTTCTGCTTAACCATAAAACCAACAAAAAATATCGTACCTATTATTTTAAGGAAACCTTTTTTTATTTATCAATGGTCGTAGCTGCGTTACTACAGCAGTTTGTTTTGTTATAATTAAAATAGTGCAGTGTAAAGTGTAGGTAACCGTGGAGTTTCTTGCCCGCTTTTTTCCGTAGGATACAAACCAGTTGGAACCGTGCACCTAGCTTCTGACGTTTCATACGAGTAAGTGCCCATGTAGGTTTATATGAAACAAAATATTTTGATTGGATTGATTGAGTTTTCTATTTAATAAAAAGTCACAATGTCATTTTTTTTGCCAACGTCGAATAATAGATAAAACGATAATTATGTTTATTATTCAACTAGGGTCACTGCCTAGATCTTAAAATATAACATAGATTTTCTAGCGAAAACCACGCGGTTGACAGCCCTACACGTAACCTAACGTGAGTCAAGGTAAAACATAACCATATCGGCGTGCTAATGGGCGCAATTATATAATAAAAATATTGCACCTGAACTTGTACCTAGCCGCTAATAACTTAGTGCATCCGTTGTTCGCGTGCCTAGGTTCTGCGTATCTGTTTCACTAGGCTTTGAGCCGGACTCAGACGGCAGATGATTCTGCAAAATCTTTTTTGGACTTTTTCAAAGCATAATCTGCCTATAATGTTCACACTGCTATGACACAGGCCTCCTCTCTGTAAGAGGGAGTGGGCCGTAATCCACCACGCGGGCCTAGTGCGGTTTGTAGATGTCATGTCTTCGATTTTTTGGTTCTAAGAAAGCCGATACAAAGTTTCAACCTGATATACCACGACAAAGTGCCATCCATGCTAACAACGCTAAATACGAGTAGTACCTTGTTAAAAGCTTACCTATATTTTGAAGAGCCTCAAGTTAAGATTGTCCTCGGTATTTCATATAGCGTGAAAGGTCGTATACATGTAACACTTGTTGAGCTGCGTATACATGTCGTATACATGTAACACTTGTTGAGCTGCGTTTTACAAGATTGGTTTTCTTCTGAAGTAGGTCCTCCAAATTCGCTGCAAATATTCTTAACCTTGCTCAATCACAAATATTGTTGCTATAAGAGAATTGTTGCCTAACCTGCGGAGTCAAAACCACATTATAATATGCGTTGAAGAACTGTAGAAGAGCATTGGTCCTTTCTTCTTCCTACCCTTATTCTTTACTAGCTCCAGCTCTAGCTCCTGCCTGAGACTTCGTCCATGTGAAATTTCTTGTTCCTCCGACCCACCACGTCACATCGCATCATCTACCCGCGCTATTATTTCGTTTTAGCCTAGCGTTATTTCTTTTCATTTTGCTCGGCTCCTAATGGTCCTAGCGTGATGTTAAATAGCCTATGGCCCTCCTCAAGAATTGGGCTATTAAATACAAAAATATTTTTTCTAATCCGACTGGTAGTACCAGAGATTAGCGCGTTCAAACAAACTCTTCAGCTTTGTTATCAGTATATACATAGATTTGTGGTCGCCGCAGCTTACCTTCTTGTTCCAAACATGTTTATCAGCTGTCATCTCAGTATTTACTTCACCTTTAACCTTATTATACTGCACCTTATCCATTGAACGTTTCTTTTTATCTTCTACACTTTTAGCGTTACCTACCAGATTTTCTCAAGACATCTTCCGCTTTCCTCCGCATCACATGAAGAACATTAGTCATTGTTTCTAAAATCATCCAGTTTAAGAACACTTCACTTTATTTACGTTTTCCGTCTAAATTCAGTGTGAGTTAACCAGCGCATCTGAAATAATTGGCACAATCAAAGCCATATTATTTCTAATTTTAGATCAAAGCTGAAAATCCAATAACGTTAACCATTGAACCGAAAAATTACTACATGCCTACATGGAATTTAAAAATTAAAGCAAATCGTTTGTAAATGCGAAGATGCGTTTAATTGGAATTCTAAGTACATTGTTAATTCTTGTATTAGTTCCGAAGCTTTAATTGTTTTTTGGCAACGACTCTTGTTTTGTTTATTATAAATATTCTGTATTGTTTACCTTTGCAAGTTGCCCAATTGTTTCATAATCTGCCTCTAATATTTCCACTGCTGGGACACAGGCCTCCTCTCGGAGGGAGTGGGCCGTAATCCAACACGTGGGCCCGGTTGGTAGATATCGCATGTCTTCGAATTTTTTGTTCTAGGACATGTCAGTTTCCTCACGTTTTTCTTCAACGTTTTGAAAGCAGTGGTGATGAAATAATTTACAAAAAGTAAAGCGCCTGTCTGGGTTCGAACCTACGGCCTACAACTCTAAAAGTCGCTGCTGTTACCACTGGGCCACAACTGCCAAACTGCAGCTTATAATGGCATTAATTATTCGGGCTCTTTGGATTTCAGTCGATAATCTAGAAATCTTAACCTCTGGTACGTCGGAGCTTATTTTTTTTTTAGGTCTACACCTACGCGCCAAATTTTGTCGACAGATTAGAGGTTAATATTGTCATTTAGTGTATTCAAGTATTTACACTTCAACTAAGTGATGTTGATCAATTAGAAATAGGGGCAGATAAGGCTTAAAATTGAAATTTCCGGTTCCGAAGTACTCTTCTACATTGCAATACAAATTGAATTAATAAAAAAATAAATTTGTCAAACCTATTGGGAATGTTGTCGAGTTGAGAGATGTTTCAGTCAAATCTGAATTAAAAGAATTGGAGTGCCCGAAGTTAAGCACGACTTAAGGGCCAGAGGATGAAAGGTCCAATGAATTGCCCAAGCGCACACAAACGCGGGAACTGGAAAATTAACAGTTTGTATTAACATAACGCCTTGGAAGTTGGGTAGGCCTTTGGTGTGGGATGCATTTGTGTTGACACCCTCGCGTCATCCTATCTTCCTAGCACGGCGGGCTAGGAAGATAGGATGACTGCTGCAGGTGCAGAAAACCTCAAACGGCGCCAATATACCAACCTAATTAGGAGCTATATATTTGAGGCATTTGGGGTTGAAACACTAGGGCCGTGGGGTCCGAATGTTCATCAAGTATTTGGGGGCATCGCCAAGCGATTGGTCGACAATTCACGCGAAAGGTACTAAAAAAACTGATCATAAAAAGTAAATTCTGCCAATAACAAAGTACTCTCAAAACTAACAAAAACTTTTGTAACTGTGGCCAATTAGTTCACAGTAAATTATAATAATATATTCCAACTGCAAGTCAAGTCGTTATTTTACACGCTGTCCATTCAAGTCGCTAATTGTGCCTCAATTAGGTCAATAAGTACTATTATAATGATCATTATGTAATAAGTGGCAGTCGGGATGCGAAACAATAGTCCTAAGTAGCTTGATGATACCTCGTTTGAAAATTATTTGTTTGTGTTTGAAAATTTTCATTATATGTTTTCTCAATAGATGATTTGTGCATCAGTATTATCAAGACATTTGTGTTTTCTTGTTTAGTAAAATATGTGTGAGACTGATAGTATAGTAACAATAGCGCCATCTGATACATGGCATGAAGGGCCTTGAATAGTCCTAACATTGTAGTAGTCTTAACGTGCATTACCTGAAGAAACTTAAGAATTTGACCAGAGATTTCAATGATGAAATGAAATATGATGAATCTTCTTGTGAGGAAATGTTTCGAGGTTATTTTAGAGTCATTTGTGCCGTCTCGTGTACAGTTGTTATCAACTGTACAAGTAACAAGCCCTACATAACTAGTGCCACAATGATTTTTCCAAGTTGATGATAATCGAAGACTGTTGGATTTCACTTGCAGAAAGAAAAGTCTTAGATTAACTTGTAACTTTTTTTTAAACTTTTCATACAACTCCAATGGTGTCAACACGCACTTATTCATCATGACACCATACTTACTCCATAAGATATGCGCGTGCACACACTTTTACATTTAATTGTCCATTGTTTTAATAATCACTACTGACAATCACACAACTGCATTGTCGTTGTTTTCTGTCGCTATTGAGTAATAGACGAGGGCTTCTTCAAATTATAGCAATAGTGTCGGAATGAGGAAGCTGAGTGGATGGGATGGCTTCTTGTTATGTGGACTAGTTGGATATGGAGTGTTTTCCAAAGAAATGACGAAAGAAGCAACGTATATACACTCGAAGCAGGGCAGGTCGTATCGACCTGCTAATAGCATTTTGAATTGCGTAGTGGCGTTTCAATTCACTACCTACAGTCAGTTTATTCTTGTTATTGATGGAAAAGTAATTAAGTACGAGTATTTACATAAAAATATAGGCAATATTGTATATGGGAGCTACATCTGCCAACAAACTGCTTTACAGTTTGGCAGAAGTAACATTTTTTGTAATGCTTAGAAGGTCACCACGAATAAACGCTTTTTCATTTTTTTTCACGCCTTCTTCCAATGGGGGTAGGTAGTTTCTGAAGTACTGAATGCCACCTGCTGCGATTCTCACATACTCCTTTTGCTTCTTTTACGTTCATACATCTGTTTTTACACGTACGCCGCGCCGTTTGCGTGCTACGCAACTTACCTTTCTGAAGAATATCACCAATAAGGTCAATATGTCCTACGAAAGATGTAATTCCACTTATTTATGCATGTAGATCCAGAAAAATGCGCCATTCGTTAGTCCGGCTTTCTTTTAATGACGAAGAAGCGTGCTAGAAACTTTACGCAGTCTTTTGTTTCTCTGCTCATCATTTGGAACGTTTGGCAATGGAACAGTTCCATTTATGATATGGTTTACTTCTAATCGTTGTTTTATAAGTTGCATAATACCAAGACTTTGGAGCGAAGGTAGAATATAAACCAGATAGAAACGTGACGCTAAAATACACCATAACTTAGACTTATTTCTAACTTAGATACTAGTCTATTAGTTTGATTTGCGAAGTAATTACCGAGAACAATATTGGAGTACTAAATTACCCTTTCATAAGCGGTAGGTACTGAACAACAAAGGGTTTCGCAAGACTATATTAATCAATTGCTACCAGTACTATGAGGGATCGCCTGCCCTCGCTGCGCAAGCGCATGCGATGCGGGTATTTGCATACAATCGCCCCCTGAACGAGATTAATTCGAGTAACCCACTTGTGGCGAGTGATTAAAAACAATTTAATTGACACAGAATACAAGACACAAGTGGCTGAATTTCTCGGAATGTTTGAACGTAGTTCTAGGTATTGAGTATTTAACAGTTCAAAGCTTAACACCAATGGATTTGGTGCTCGCAAAGTAAAGTCGGACATAATAGAAATGTATAACATTTTCTATGGGATACTTATACAACGTGTAACGTTAAATGCGCAAAACCTGAAAATAGTTTGATCAGAATAACGAGCAGAATGAATTGAACCGTTTTTTAATATAGATCACGTTTTTAAAAAAAAAATTCATTAAAAACGTTGCCGTGTCTATTTATTAGTAGGTCAAGCAAGCCAATGTCAGCGCGCCGCAGCGGGCCGGTGGTGATGATGAGTCCTCTCTCGATAAAGCGTCGTCGCAGACGCAAGAAACGATCAGAATGGCCAGTAAAACTAAAACAGCACATAAAACTTTTACACTTTTTTTAATGACTTATTTTCTGTCTGAAATAGGTCAATTGAATTAAAAATCAGTTGGGGTGTCTGAGGTTTTGCGCATTTAACGTTACACGTTGTAGATGATCCTGCGGGGTAATTGCGTAATACACTATCAGTAGCAATGGCTTTCATTTTGACAGTTCAACAACATTAATTGCGTTATTTATGTTGTTGAGCAGACACATTTTATTTTTTTTTACATAATATGAAGCAAAATGATAAATTATAAAAAAAAAATATCCTTCAAAATGATTCAGATTGAGAATTGACATCGATAGTGTGTTACGCAATTAGGTTGCTGGTTTTATGTCATCATTATTTAAGAGGAGCCCAATATTAGTTTTGGAAAACATTCTGGAGAGCTTCTGTTAATTTGTTGTAAATCTGTTTCTCAATCCTTTAAATGAGCGCTACGTGCGTCCTTCATTCTGAGTACAAGATGGAAATAAAATCAGCACAGGATTCGTTGGAATCCCCTCACAAATAACTTTGAAAGCTAATTCGCTACACAAAGCTCTTTTGCCCGTCAACAGCACTCGTCCATCTATACACATCAGTGTTTCCAAATGTTTACGAATTCAGGAGTGTTCCACTTTGTGCGGGGTTTTATTGAGTGCCTAATACCTACCCGTGACGTCACTTGCTATGTTCGCACGTCAATCGGTGGTAGAACAGTTACTGTTTATCTTTGATTTGCTTTGACTGTTAACTAAACAGGTTAGTTTGGAATTTTCTTTTGAATTTTTTTGTAGGTTGATAGTTCATTCGGGCTTATGAACTTTGACCTTTTTGTATAGTACTTATTTTAATTATTTGACCTTATTTTAGTTTAACTACCTCAGGTTTATTAATTGTGACGCTTGAATAAAAGTCGGTTCGTGGAAGGGTGACCATCCATTGCATAAGGAAACCCCTCAAGAGGCACGTCAAGCCGTTCGTTCCAGCTGTCATTTGTAGATCTTTGATAGTCGTTATGGGTAGTCAGAAGCCCAAAAGTCTGACACCAGTCTTACCAATGGTATCGATCGTGTTACCAAGCCACGGGGTTGTGGAGGTCAGATAAGACAGTCGCGTGTAAAATACTAGTATTCAGCTGCATCGACTTATTCGGTTAGACTGGAAGCCGACCCAAACAAAGCTGGGAAAAGGCTAGTCAGATTGAAAAGTCACCGAGTTGTATTTTCAGCCCAGAATCTATTTTGTGTAATTTGTACAGGTGAACTGTACAACACTGAAATAAAAAATCAATCGACATGCTTCTGTTATTTCGATGTGTATCTATTTCAAATTATAGGGTAACAATCAATAAAAGCAATGTATTAAGTAAATTTATCATACCAGTCAATGCGCATTGCAGCTCTGTCGTACGGCATAGCAGAACATTTATACAATAGATAGTGTCATTCTGTATATACTAATTAGTGAAATGAAGTATTCATATATCGCACTCCTCGTCTCTTTGGTTTCGGTCACCTACTCTTATGTTTGATGATATAAACTTCTGTCTCAGTGCTCATCAAATACAGCTCTGTCTTCGACAACAGTTGGGTAGTTCTAATGCGACTATGTAGTCATGATCATTCGGGCGGCTTGCCAGTACATATACAGGTACATAACCCATATTCCTGTCAGCACCCATCTCTCACAGCACGATTTATTTGCGCCGCAATAATTGTTAATAAACAATCGATTCTTGTATCGATTACTCAGAAGCCCGAGTGCTTCTTAACGGCTTCTAAGGCCTTGTTACTTAAATACTCGTCTCATCCATAATTTAACGCCGATTCTTCTCGTTTTAAATACAATACTTAGGTACTCGGAGCACCGTTTTTACCGTTCGCCATCTTGATTATATTATCAGAGTAGGTAAGTAATCAGTTTCACGCTGGAAAACCGCGCAAATATAGGGTTTCACAAAGAAGCGCGTACGCAGCTCGCCGCGTGGGGCGCTATTTTGGCGCGCGCGCATCGCCCGCGTCGACTATTTTCAGTCCGTTCAGTGATCCTTCGCAAGCTCGCACAAAACAAACAAACAAACATATCTTTACCATAATAATATTATTTTGATAACGTCGGGGAGGTTTGCGAAATGTTCCCAATTTATATTAAAAACACGATGTTGTTGTTTCAGGTAAGGGTTCTCTCGAAATTCAGCTGTAAACAAGCGAGTGAGTACATTGTCGAGAAATTGCTTGGGGAGGGGAAATTAAACGTAGGTACCTTATTAGGTATGTACCTACGTTTAATTTCCCCTACCCACGCCCACGTCACCAACTCTATTGAGTTGGTGACGTGGGCGTACGCGAGAGGCTTCCAGTTCACGTGACACGTGACGTAGAAACCCTTCAACCCATCTAGTTAATTATTCACAGCCACACGGACTATGGAAATAGCTTTTATCTGAGGCTATGCACGCGAGCACGTGAAGCGAAGCGGCGATGTTAAATGTTATTTCAGCCCTACTGGTTGGGAAATTAATTTGTATCAAAGGCATTTAAAATATCAAATGGGAAATGTCATTTTGGTTTACCGACTCGAAGGACCAATATACTTAAATGTCACACTTTTTTAAGAAATGAAGTTATTGAAAACAGAATTAAGTCTCACTCTCATATTGGCTAAAATAATATGGTTTATTGTAGCTTTTTATGCCTATCTCCTGAAAGTTACATACTGGTTACATTTCTACGAGTATATGTCAATTCCACTACATTACCTTCATTGCTACGTACCGTCTGCGTCATTTCATTTATATTAGTATAGATATATAAAAGGAACGCGTGCTCCATTTTTATTAAGGTCATGTTCATAATAAAAATATAAAATATTGGGTGGGTATGACAATATAAAGCGGTTCAAATAACAATCATCTGGGTGACATTTTCCAAATGCCAAGGGTTGAGACGCTATCAAAGAAACACTCTATATTTATATTGGCTATGAATTTAATATTTTTGCATGACAGTATAGGGAGTTTCATGTTGAAAAGGATATGGAAGTCGCACTCTTAAATAATTGATTAAATTGTGTAATGTTTGTCTGCAAAAGGGAATCTTACATCGTGCAGGCTGGCGGAAAAATGACTCAAGCGAGTTTAGAATTAGGTTTAAAATTGAATATGCGGCGATTGTTTTATAAAACAATCGTTTTATGTTAGACACGTTAAAGTGAGCACGTCCTCTTGAAATAAATAGTTAAAATTAATATTGCTTCTTATTTTCTTATTACTATAAGGGCGCATTCCACCAAACTTATACAAAGAATAAGTCTACTGAGAATAAATTTTGAATTTTTGACAGGTTTTCCATACTAGAGCTGCCAGATGCCAATTTTATTCCGCGGATAAAAGATATCTGACTGGTAATATCAGCCCTTAAGGTACTACCTACGCTCCCCGATTCGTTAGCTTTTGTACATATCGAAGTAAAAATTACGCATTTTTTTTTAGTTTCATGAAACAACATAAGCCTTCATGAAAAGTTGACATTCCTGTACATAACAGTTTTAACTTTACACGAAGAGACAATAGACCAAAAAATGATGCCTAAGTAAACTTCACGCATAATCTAAGCCCATTATGTGATCCAAAACACAAACGGAGCCTCAAAAAACAGCCTTGTCCTAGATACTGACCTGAAATTTTAATCGCATGTCAACAATACCATCGGCATCAACTCGGTAAAGGTATTAGATATAATTAGTTGAGCAAACAATGGACGCCTGATGGAAGATAAGATCTGCGATGGATTCGCTGGACAATGTGATACAGATAAGCCCTTCATGTTGGTGAGCTTGAACGTAATTAGGGCTTGAATTTGTTGCTAGGTTCTCGGGGTTAAAAATAAATAAAATTGTAGGATTCTGCTGGGAAGTTTAATTGCTTGGAGCAACTTAATTGGAGTGCAAAGCCCTTATTTCTTATGCCCGCGACTTTGTGTGCGTGCTTTTTTTTATTTTCGCATTCTATTTTTAACTCCCCATTTCCCATTCATAGGAGTTTCTCAAGGTTCATGCTATCTCTAAACCAAATTCTATCAAAATGGGTTCAGCTGCAGCGGATTTAACTGACAGAGGCACTTTCGCATATACAATATTAATCATAATCTGCCTGGCGTTTTCCCAACTACGTTGGGGTTGCCTTCCAGTCTAACCGGATGCAACTGAATACCAGAATTAAATATGTAGTATAATTTATTAATATTGAATTTATAATATTAATATTATGGATTCAAAAGTTTAGCTTCTTTTTGCGTCAAAACTGTAAATCTGAAGCTGAACTTCTAAGAACGTTAAAATATTGATTCGTTTTTGTCTCTGGGCCTCGGAGCTCGAAGAATAACTTATACCTAATTTTAAAATAAACTCGAATTGCTATTTAGTTTATTTAGATTATGTATCTTCAAAGATGGAATAAAGTAATAAACTATAAAAAAAAACCGTCATTCAAAACACTACACCGTTCCCACGACGAAAATAAAAGATTCACCAAGAATATCTAACCGTAAGATATGTGCGCGCAGGTGTACACGCGACAATGCGCAGCAATTGTGCAGGAATCTTGTATTGTCGATCCTTTCGGGAGTCTGGTAACGGAATGCTGTCAGGATCTGACGGAGGAGCTACGAATTTTTTTCGTATTTCGGCCCTTGTGTTGATTTCCAAATTATAGGTTTGCGAATATGTCAGATGTTGACGAGGATAAATAGTCAGTATCTTGACGGGTTTCTTTAATGAAAAGACTCCGTTTTGAAGTTGTTTCATAATTAAAAGTTAAATTGCCTGAAATGTTTGATATACTTCAATTGCGAAGGGGGAAAGTTTTCGAAAAGGAAGCCAACTCAAAAATGGTTGCTAAATAATTCTGAAAGACAAAGGAAGTCGAAAGAAGTCGCGTTGTATAAACCCTTTGCCATTTATAGATTCTTTTTAACCATTCGTAGGCACATTTTGTTTTTTATTGCCTTTTAAAAGGGGTCTGTTTCTGTGTCAGCATTCCGGCTTTATAGTTTTAAGTTGACACATAGATTTAATGAGTCTGTTTTACTTTTCTTTTACTGCGTAAACGGTGCTGTAATCTTCGTCATTCAATTAGGTCGCAGTTACGATTTAGTTATCTTTTATTCCAAAACACAGATTACTGTTTTTATTTTTATTAAAAACGTTGCCCCACACTAGGAATTTCTCTTGAATTGTGGGTGCGTTTACAAACATTTAAACTCACATACACAAACAGCCAGACCCGGAACAACTACTTGTAGGTCATACAAATATTTGTTCCATGTGGGAATCGAACCCGCGACACGCAGCGCAGCAGTCAATCGCTTAACCATTGCGCCAACCGTGCCTTCAAAAGTGTTGTTGTACATACTTACATAACATCAGGTCTTGTTACCCCGAAAGGTTGTACAGAGGTGTACCAGTACACCCACATTTCGCCATACTTATATGTTTTTTTAAAGTCCTATGTAGGTAATAGGTGGCGAGCATATTGCCAACAACTAGCCACGAGTCCAGGCCACGAGACCTGGCTGCTACTGAGAAATTCCAGATAAAAAAACTCCATAACACTGCTTGTCCTGCGTCAATCGAACCCAGGACCTCATGGCTCAGCACTAGCGCTTGCGACCTCTGGACCAATGAGGCAACTGTTCATAATGCAGCTACTGTTATACAGGGTGTTTGGCAGAACGTTGAACATACGAAAATGGTGGATAGGTGGGGTCATCTGCTACTTACTCAGCCCTAATTCATTTGGCCCTGGCCCCCTGGATATTCTTTAAAAATTTTCATTGCTTTCTTCTACTTTCACCACTTTCTTAACTTTAAAATGTAATTTTTATTAAAAATGGGTTAAACAGGCATTTTTTTTAAATTTCTACATCGTAACACTTTAAAGTTAAAAAAAGTGGTGAAACTAGAAGAAAGCAAAAAATTTTTTTTTGAATTTAGAATGCGCCAGGGCCAAATAAATTAGGGCTGAGTAAGTAGCAGATGACCCCACCTACCCACCATTTTCGTATGTTCAACTTTCTGCCAAACACCCTGTATTTGACTCTAAATGATCCCGTTACTTTACAGTTTAGTTTGTATCCGTCAAATTATCCTCTTTACATTGTTTTCCTACAAAAAGTTTTAAAAATCTTTCACATGTCACGAATGCATCGCGCATCTGTCGTAATTTCACGGATTTGTGTGCCTCTTATTGGGGTTCCTTTGGCAGAAATTATACATCCATCTGTGTCCTTGCTATCTCTTTAAATGTAATGAGAAATAAGTTTGATATTGCCTTGTGACTAAACAAAGGATAATTTGCTGTGGTTACTGAAAAATTTAACCTCGTAAATGTGAAGTTTGATTATTATTTGTAGAATTATATGATTTGGCTGAGCCTTCGATTATATGTTTCTTTCTTGATGAATGTGTATACATACAACGTGTAACGTTAAATGCGCAAAACCTGAAAATAGTTTGATCAGAATAACGAGTAAAATTAATTGAAACACTTTTTAATATAGGTCACATTTTTCAAAAAATCTTCATCAATAACGTTGCCGTGTCTATTTATTAATAGGTCAAGCAAGCCAATGTCAGCGCGGCGCAGCGGCCCGGTGACGACTCGTCCATCGATAAAGCGTCGTCGCAGACGCAAGAAACGATCAGAATGGCCGTTAAAACTAAAACAGCACATAAAACTTTTACAATTTTTTTAATGACTTATTTTCTGTCTGAAATAGGTCAATTGAATTAAAAATCAGTTGGGGTGTCTGAGGTTTTGCGCATTTAACGTTACACGTTGTATATGTATTTTGTGGTCAATTGAATTTGCCAAAAACAAAAATTACCGAAAATTTAGTTATTTACCTAAATTACCGAAAGAACCCACTGCCTCCACATAAAACTTTCTTGAACATATTATTCCGTGAAAATAATTTACTATAAGGTCAGCCCACTAATCGCTGCACCCTTTGCTTCTCTGGCAACAGCCTGGGGCCACAATGGCGTTTTTTTCATCTAACGGTACGCAGTAGTACCCTGACGCAGGTAGATGCGCCTGCGCACCCGCCCGTTTCTGAGGATTCAATTCTTTGATTTACCATTTCTTTGAACTTTCCGGAGCTCGGGCTATAATTATCGGCTATATAAGCAGTAGTGCTTTGTGCTGCAATGTGTTTTGTTTCATACATCTGTTTGTTTGCTCCTATTGTGATCAATCTTAAATATAATATAATTTACACTAATATTATAAAGAGGAAAGATTTGATTGTTTGTTTGTATTGAATAGGCTCCGAAACTACTGGACCGATTTAAAAAATTGTTTTAACATTACAAGCCGACATTATCCCTGATGAACATAGGCTACTTTTTACCGCGGGAAAATGCTTCATTCCTACGGGAAAACGGGTAATAGGATTTAAACGGCGGGAATTCTGAATTCTACGCAAACGAAGTTGCGGGCGGATGCTAGTCTTAAATATTTGGATCAGTAACAAAACAAAAGAGATCAGTAAATTATGTTGGCTCTTTTGTAGCACAATTGAAAACCAAAATAATGCAAAAGCTTTGCGTTGGAATGATGTCATTTTTGTATAACAGACACATCATTTATTTAATATGCTGTAAAGTCAAACAGCTTCTGCTATTTTCCATATAAGGCAAAATAAACATGCTTAGTTTTCAATATTTGCCATAGCATGACACATTCAAACATTTACACAAATTAGTTCGGTATAACAGAAATCAATTGTTAAAAGGCCTCGGTTTGCCGTACGCGGAGCTTTGGAAGGACGCGTGTCACTAACAATAACAAATGTAACAAAAATCCTTTTCTCAACAAACTAATGGCGTAGTAATTAGATGACAGACAAAGTAACGTTACATTGAGCGTTTGTATAGAGTCCCGCGCCCTTGTGTCTTTGTTACGGCGGCGGTGAAAGTAAAAGTACTTGTAATGAACGGCGACCATTTTATGGCACCTCTGAAAACTTTACAATGCAAGACGATAAAAATAAGGAAATCATTTCTAAAAATGCCCTCATTGGTGTGGCATTTTGGTTTTAACGTAACGTTACGACTCTTACGAGTTACGACTCTTTTAAGTAAGCATTTATCTAATATACAAGTCGGTTTATGGGTTGCTTTGTTGTCTAGTATAAATGAGAACCCAAATAGAAAAACAAAACATGGCGAAAAGAATTACCACGGTGCATTTTATAGTGCGGTTAGTTGAAGCAAAGCTGGTCTTTCTCGTCTCCGAACTGGCTTGAGGCTAGTATCTTGTTTCCAATAAACACATTCACATCTTAAATAATGATTGGAAGCGATGTTGCTCTCCTCAATATCGTGTTACACCACGATAGCAGCACCATAGATGCAGTGCGTTGCGCACGCGCACATGATCGGTCTGTCTCTCGGAACCATTTCTGTATGTGTGTTCAATAGAGTGGTATAATAAATTAATTGTACTCTAAAGAGGAGCATTTAAGCGCCATTAGCATTACAAAAATATTACTATCATTGTTTAAATAAAATTGACAGCATGCAAATGATTTCAATGCTGAAATAACCGCTACGTGGACTACGATCAAAGCCTACAAATGACTTTACATAATTATAGACGGTAATATACAAACAGTGCCGCACACTGTTACCCACGACGTTTGACAGCATAGAACATGACAGTGCGTGGGGCACGCGCACGGGAGCAAACCGGCCTGTCAGGCCATTCCTCGTGCGCGATGGTCCATCCACTTCCTCGGGGTGACAGGGATACATAAGATGTACCCGACGTATTGAAAAACATATTATTATTTTTATAGAAAAACGAATTGGCTCAGGAAACGTTGGGACCTTAGAATCAAATTCTTCGAAAAAGATGCAGAGCTGAAAGTTGCAACACTGATTAGTGATTAGACTAGTTTTCAGTTACACTAGACGACTTATAAATGAACGCCTATAACTGTTAGTGAAAACGGACATGAGAGGAAGTTTCAGTCGAATGTATTCACTTTGGAAAACTATTTAACAGCTCAACCAACTTCGGCGTTTTTTTTGATTGATGTAATAACGAGGACGATTCAAAACATTGTACTTGAAATACCTAAACACTGCCTTCCCTGTACTAACAAATAGCATGACAAACGTTTTCCTCAGTAGTAACAACTGTTTACAGGATAACATCTGTAAAAACGAGGAAACATGAAAAACTAGCACGTTCTTCATTACCGTGGCAATTAAAGAAAATACGTAAATATCAGTTACTTCCGGTTGGTTACGAGGTTAATTGGAGGGATCATTATAATCATTTTTAACACATTATTATGGACACTTATGGTATAAAATAAGTCTTCATATGGCAGATAGGAAGTCGCTCCACAAAAAATACTGGTATTCAGCTGCATTCGGTTAGACTAGGAGCCGACACATGCTGATGGTGGCGAGGATTTCACAACTTTACTGTCGATTTTCAGTCATCATAAAATTTTTCATGACAAAGCAAGCTTAGATGAAGTATTATACAAATAAGATGTTGATGAAATTAAAGCTGATTAGGAATAGCGGCGCAATTGCGTAACACAGTATTAGTAGCAATGGCTTTCAGTTTTGGCAGTTCAACAACATTCATTGCGATATTTACATTGTTGAGCAGCCAAATTTTTCGAACATACGAAGCAATGGATTAGTAATAACCTTCACAATATTTCAGATTGTGATTTAAAGTTTTTTACGCCATTGGGGTGCAGGGCGCATAAGAGCGTTTTCAACTCGGATCTCCAAAATTTGGGTTCTGTACTATAATTTTCTGAGAGAGACGGATCTACACCAAGAGCTGCGCAGGGGCCAGTGTACTGGATAGAGTTAGGAGGAAAAAAAAGATCATGAGGTCGTTATCCCGCAATGAGACAACATTTAATAATAATAGCTAATCGAATAACTAATACATATTTTCCTGCAGATAATGTTATGTAAAGCGCCATTAATGAAGAGTTGAAAATAAAGCATTGCGAGCTTTTCTTCCTTCATACTAAATTGTCTTGAATACCAAGTCCTATGGTGGTGGGCGTATAATAGTACAGGATCCGTATAAGAACGACCTTCACCGATCGAGTAACCGGACTAAATGTGTTTTTTTACGGAATAAAATATGTTAACGAAAGTAACGGTGATGGGTTGCCTAATGAAATCCTGTCAAGGAAATTTTTAAGTAGTTTTTTTGATACCTTCACCGATGGAGAAACCAAAAAATTTTACGCTAATCGAAAGTATGAACTCTATAGAATATGCAAACATAGAGTTGCCTACCTTTTTCTTGTCAAGGCTGTAGGGTTGCTTAGTTCAGACAGGTGAATCGAAAATGTTACCCTCACCAATCGAGTAACCAAATAAATTATATATCAAAATTAAGATTATTCTTTTGCGAATATTGTGGTATAAGGTTGCCTATGAAAAACCTGTCAAAAATCAGGATTATCTGTTACATTATTAATTAAAAATATCCTTAACAATATTTCATTAGGCAACTCATCATCGTTACTTTCATTAGCATATTTTATTACATAAAAAACACATTTCGTCCGGTTACTCGATCGGTGAAGGTCGTTCCTCTACGTATCTTAGACTATAAGGAGCAGTGGTAACGAACCCAGACAGGCGTTTTACTTTGTGTAAATTATTTCATCAGCACTGCTCTCAAAACGGTGAAGAAGACATCATGAGGAAGCCTGCAAGTCCTAAAACCATCAATTCGAAGACATGTGAGATCTACCAACCCGCACTGGGCCCGCGTAGTGGATTACGACCCACTCCCTCTCACAGGGAGGAGGCCTGTGTCCCAGCAGTGGGAACATTATCGGCTGATTATACTACTAAGGGCGCATTCCACCAAACTTTTATAACTAGAATAAGTCTTATCCTGAGAATAAATGTTGAATTTTGGACAGTTTTTGAATTGTGGAACTTTCAGACGTCATTTTATTCCACGAATAAAAGACTCGCAACTGACACTTGGTACTAAATAAATACTCAGAAAAATTGTCTCGTCTTAATAAATTGGTTATAAAGAATTCAAGGATGATCCAATTAAATAAATATTAACGAATTTCACAAATTCGTACGTCATAATTCTAGATAATGGGAAACAGCTTATTAGAATAATAATTAATTTAAATATTTTAATGTGGGTGCTTGCATTGTTTTCTCAGTAATCTCAGGATATAAAACTGACAAAGAGATAATATATCATTTTACGTATGACGTGATTAAGCAACGTTGAAAATTAATTTTGAAACTTAGGTCACCGCTCAACCAAGTTGGTGTAACATATAAATTATATTCTTAATCTTAGATCAAAATGTATTCATTTGGTCTCAGCTGAATAATAAATATGGCCTCCCCCGCAGATTGCTATATCGATAGATCCTGGGGGAATCATGCCATAATTAGTTGCGAAGGTCACTCCGTGTACGCAGGACTCCATTATCTACTTATTCACGGGAGAAGGGTATGACCTAGGTCTAATTACAAAAATATTAAAAAAATTACACAACTCAAACTCAAGAATTGACGTAGAATAGGAAAAAACGTTCATGATAAATACCTGCAAAGAAACATACTTCCATATACAAGCGTAAAATAATCAATTACACCATCATGAGCAATCCTGATGTGTCAGCTAGCCTAGACTGTATGTCTATCTATAGTTCTTCATCTATACGTTATAATAATCATTTACGTATCTAGAACTAGCTTCTGCCTGCGACTTTGCCGCGTTGATGTCGCAAATTATCTCACGGGGACATTATTCTACCGGGCAAAGTATGCTACCGGGACAAAAAGCCTATGCCCTTCACCAGGATGCCATCTATCTCCTTACAAAATTTTATCGAAATCCGTTCAGTGGTCTAGGCGTGAAAGGCGGCAACAAACATACGGACAGTGTTACTTTCGAATTTATATTATTAGTATGACGACGTAGATATGATGAATAAGTTACATCTAAGCCTGTTGTACAATTTTTTCCAACAGTACCTTCAGTTGCGTTGCATTAGGTATTAGGGGAAGATTCTATACGTAGCAGAACGTCATTTGTTTTCCTATTATGTGTATGTCGCGATGTTCAGGTATTGCCAGGTCTGCTGAAGAGTCATTGTCGTTTCCAATAGGTACTGTCCCAATATTGATGCATGGTTCATCTTTCATGCTGAAATTGTTTTGTAACTTAATGAATGGCCTGTCAAAATGAGATCATAAAAAGGTCTACTCCAGTTACGGAAGTAAGAAGTTACAGGCGATTCTTACTCCGTACAGATATATGATTAGATTGGAGTTCAACATAAGAATGAATGACACCACGATTTGACAGTTGTCACTACTTCCGATGTGTTTTAATCGTCCGAAAAAGTTAATTAATCGAATGTAGGGTTCACTTCTAAGTTTCGAACAACTTTCGGACGGCCCGTCTCTTCGTTGACGGACTTTAGAGAGAAGGCCATCTGTATCGAGCGGAATAATTTTTTAAGGTGCAGTTTAGTGTTTAAAATTTTCAATACTCAGTAAAATTTTCTCGTAACGATATTACACGTTTATGACAAGAGCATTACTTTGTCGCTTTAAGGCCACACCGTGATTATAATAACATTGTATTATGCTAATTCCCAAATTTCAAAAGGACCACATTTTAAAGTCGCTAATTCGTTTAGACACGCGATTCAATGTTGCATTATTCTGCTAATATTTAATTTGACAACCATTGAGGAAGATAATTTTTGTTAACACGACAGCCTAGTTCTTATGGAAATGTATAAGGCCGCAGCTAATGTGAATTGAACAAAACCTGGGCGTAATGTTTCAGGGAGTTAACATAGCTAAACTAAAATTGATTTAAATTATATAGCTCTCTGCAAAATTTAAGTTTTTGAGAGCTTTATCTCTGAATTAGGTCTTTTTCATTCAAGATTAAAACTTTCCCAGCGGGTGGAGCCTTCAACATAGTTTTGCTTACAGACACAAATATGTATGATTACGCTCGTTCAGTCGTTACGGGTAGTCAGAATCCCTAAAGTCTAACAGTCAGTCTAATACCAAAGGGTATCGTGTTACTCATTAACTAAGTTGTGGAGGTCAGATAAACAGTCGCTCCGTGTAAAATACTAGTATTCAGCTGTATCCGGTTAGACTGGAAGCCCACAAAACGACTTGAAAAGTTTAGGTAGATGTTTTGATACATATATTCATGTTTACAATGCAGACTAGACTGGCATTTATCAAAATGATGGATATTTCTAATGTTTATATGACCATCCATTTGATTATGTTTTCCGAAAATAGGTTATCATCAAAACATACCTATAAGTGAGGGGCTGAAACGGCAATTAGGGGTAATTACTAGTCAACAAGGACGTATTAGCAATATTGATGAAAGATAAACTACATTATTGATCCCTCGTGGGCGCCCTGACGTCATAATATATCGTGTGACCCATCAGGCCCTCGAGGACACATTGACAGGAGGACAAAATACTAATAATAAGTATGTCAGGGAAACTCTTTAGAAAGTGGTTTATTCCAATAACGACAAAGCCTGTTGGAAAATAAAGAAGAAAATATATTGTAACAAAATTAAAAGTGTGTTTCTGAAGCTTTCATATGCCTACGGTAACGAAAATCGGCTGAAGCCATGTTACGTTTTTGGTCCTTCCGGCCGCGTAAGTATTTTGGTCCTTTCGGTCACAGTTGTGAAGAGATACTTTAAATCTTGGCTCGATCTAATAACATTATGGAGTAACATTATTTATTCCTAACACCCGTGTTTCCGATTCCCCTCTGATAAAAATCTTTATGCAAAACCAACAGGAGTTACAAAGCAGGTCGTGACATACGGGTGCAGAGAAAAGAATGGGATGAACATACTGCCGCAGATTTAGGTCAGCGATATGTTCACACGTGTGGTTTTAACTTACACGCGTCACGGTTTGAAGTAGTTATTGATGGCGCTGAAGTGCTACTGCTTAAGACAGGGACGTCTTTAATTCCGCTACCGGGCCTCTTACAACCTGAAGTTGGAAAAAAAAAGTTTTTTTTTTTCGTTCAAATTTGAAGCAATTCGTGTCTGGTTCAATTCCTTCATTTATGTTAGTAACCAGCCTCGAGTGACCTCATCGTACCACTAAAGTGAATTCCTAAATTCAGTAGAATACTATGCGTAGACATGCTTAAATGATATTGAAAGTGCAATAAACATCCATCAGATTTTAAAATAGACAAAGTCATGTCAGAGATGGAGCGTTTTAACATGCCAAGGCATTCATTCAAATCGTATATAGTTCAATAAATTGTCAAAGAATTCCTCCATGTTCGCTCCTTAACGTGTCTCAAGTCCGGATTGCATTTATAAATAGTCTATAAATACTAGTAATAATGTTACCGGTTGAGCATGAGATCGTAAGTGGAGTTGCGTGCTGATGGACACTTGTTTTGCGCACTTTCGTTCAGAGCTGAGGATGTAAAGGAATGACTTAATGCCAGGGTACATGCTGTTCAAGTTATACCCAGCTATAAACGACTAGGTGCGAAATGTAGAAATATATATTATTTTACCTCTAATAATTCATATTTGGCTTTTATCCTTAAATGTTTAAATAGCTTGCTTCCTCTCAAATAGCTTGTTGGTGGTATTTTAGCAGTCGGTTTTAAATTACAGCTTTACTGCTTATTAGTGCTGATATTTTAAATGTAGCCTACTCATGCTTTGAACCAGTCATCCGTAAAGAAAGAGTTATGCATATTACTTCATCGATGAATAATAATGAAATTTTAAGTAAGTTCTATATGTGGATCATAATATAAGGTCTTATTATGCTAGCACAACAATGAGTCAGGAGTCTGAGCTCACTCTGACATCAACAAATTGGCAGTGCACGAAAAGATTGCACTCCAACATCCTTGCAGATTTCAAACATGCGTAGGCGATTACTCTACAATTGATCGAACAATTACGTCACTTCGCTCTAACTGAGGTTTATCCAGCACTCTGACAGCGGTCTAAGGGCCAGACGTTCACGCAACAAACACCTCTAGGCGTTCAATGAGTTACATGAAAGCGAGCACCGTTTCTGAATCGTGCGTAATTGTCGCCTGTAAAATCTGACAACGTGCCCGGAGGTGTATTCCGCGTAGAGATTTTCCGTTAAATTGAAACTGCATCAAACGAAATGCTATGCATCCGCCTGGACAAACATAACGCCGTAAAACGAACGCGATTGCAGCGTGAGTCAGGCGAGCTTACGAAGTCAAACAACACCCCCGTAGCAGCCGTAGAGCGTCCCTGATGGACGGCTCTACGGACTACGATACAATCACAGTATCGTAACGTCAGTCAGTGTAGTCCGCGCCACCACGCCGAGCGCACGCATCGTCCGAACACATCGTTACGAGTGCGATGTGAATCGAACCTTCCGTGACTGTGCACCGATTTGATATTCAAATCTGACAATCGGAATAAGTCGTCAGGAGTGGATTGTATTGTAATGAGGAGGGCCGTATGACGACAGGCCAGGGTGGGACCCTTCTAAAATTTGGACTAACAGCTTCTTTGATGAGTTATGGAGTTTATGCAGTGCGGTACTACATTTGATCAGTGAAGTGACTGAGCCAGTGATGAGGAGTTTGGTTGCGGGTTCCAACTCCGAAGGCCGGCAAAATTAATTCTTACACGGAGCTCGGGGTGCGCGCGGTGCCGCCCCGGGGGGCGCGCCGCCGCCAATTCATCAAGGGTTGGAAGAAGACCATGGGGGTCATCTCTAAAACCTTTGGCGTTGTCTTCAGCCTGTAAGTAATTAGAATTTGCATTGAGTTAACCGAGATCAACCTCGCATTTTACCTCTACAAAAATTTTCTCCTATTACCATTTTACTCGTTCGGGAGGAGAAAGTGACATCTGAAAATTCTAGTTATCACGACAATTTATCATAGGACGCAACTAGAGTAGACAAATAGTTGTAATAAAAGCCCCATAACTCGGCAGTGAAGCAGCGAGTCGTCTCTCTATGCGCTTGCGCAAGTGTTCCTATTCGCACGTTCGTCGCATCGTAAAGATGCGTGCGCTTTCAGCTGCATGCGTAACAAACCGAACGTTTTTATTAATGTGTTGATTCATCTTAAAACTGTTGTTTTCCGTCATCCCACAAAGTAGAAACCGCCTATAGGTTATGCAAAAATTACGCCACGTATCTGTGCTGCCATCCACTCTCGTGCCATTCATCATTGTTAATTGTAAACGACTATTCTCACAGATTAAAGTCTGGACTTTCCCCTCAAGCTGCCGATTTAATTAACGTTCCTTACATACAGACCTACAGGTAAATTAACATACGTTTATACCTTTCATACAAATAACGTGCAACTGCATGCTGTCCAATCAATTTAAATGTAGTACTCGTAGTACATTTTTTACAGTCTATAAAAGGTTCCCATTATGAGTCCTTATTAGTCAACAGTTCATGAATTTTCCAACAGTCATTATCATTGTCAATATCGATTGGAGGCATGAAATCGCCCCTTAATGTATAGCCTTAGTGAAGGCTGTTTGAAGGATTCAAAAATAGATTTGATCACAACAAACTTATTAAGTGTGGATTACATGGCGTTGGAAGCATTATCGTCACGGCATGATGAGAATATAAGATGACCCTTAAATGTAATTTGGGCAATTTAGTCGTCATAATTTTTGATGAATGTACAACTCGAATGGGATTAGCACGCATGGTTTTTTGAAGATGATGTGTTATGTATTCTTCTACTTTACGTAATAGCCTTATTGTTCCAAGTGAAACTGTTGCGAAGCTTATTTAGGTGAAGGTGGTCGTAAAGAAACTAGGTGTCAGTTATGAACTACCGGTGTCGAGAGTGGATCGTGAACCAAATGAATTAGTATATTGTCAAAATACAAAATTTTGGTCTTCAAATAACTCCTGTCAGTGTCTTATATCTTGTTTTAAGTCTCCAATCGTTCATCATTTACTAACAATATAATTTGAAATAAAAATCTTTCCCAAAAATATTTGAATTCCAAAAGGACCAAAAAAGTAATAAATTACGACCAAACAATGTAACTGTATGGGACAAAATACGCCTCTCAGCCCTTTGAACCCATGGATAATAATGTAGAGGTCGTTCGCGTTTCCGGACGACCTATTTTCTCGCATAAACAAGGGAGTCCACAAAGCCCATTTTACAATTTATATCACGGAACAGTGACTGGACACAGACATTGATCATAGTAAGTCGTTACAACTCATGATTCCGATCGCCGAGTTGCGAATAAGTGGTGCACCGTGTAATTTCGCGGGATAGCCAATTATAATGACGTCACAAGGTATTGGCCAACACCGGTGCCCGGCTGCTGCTATCGGACCCTATCTAAAATTAATAGGGCAAAGTGCCGTAAATGTGGCAACGTCCGCCCGTAATAATATCGATCGACCTTAGTGTTTAAGATTGATCTACATTAATTTTCTTTCTAATTATTATGTATCTGCTAAATGTACGAAAGAACAATGGCCTAGCACTTGAGGGGAACGAAAAGCTTGACGAAGCTCAAGGAATGGTAATGGTCGTAACAATGCGCATCTAAATGTAAACTCGATAGGTTTCGCTTTATTTGGCTCGGCCGGAAATCAACGTACCTCGCCTAGTTTCCGGCGCATCAATAATTTAGTAACTTTATGGAGCTTGGTCACTTTTATTTTTCAAATAATTTATCTGAATGAATCTTCAATTTCGAAAATCTATTGCATGATTGGATTATTGCTTTCAACTAGTTTTAACTTTGATCTTAACTATCACACCGTAATTCCTATGGCACGCAGCTTCCTTTCTCAACGTCTCCAGAAATATATATCCTGTTCTAAACTTAATGATCGTGAGAATACTTAATTTGGAGTTTTCGTCTATGTCCTTTTTATAGCGTCAAATATATAAGATAAATAAAAGTGAGTAATGATCATTGATCGGTCTGCGGACACTTGAATAGAGATAATGAAGTTAATAGCCGGTGTTGAAACTGAACGACAATAGTGGAAGCGAAAATTACCGTAAATTAAATGCAGTATTGGATACTTAATAAATCACTGGTTAACGTCTAGGTAAGGGTATTAAAAGCGAAGGAACGGTTAATGCACAAATGGTTGGTATCAGCAATATCTGTTCTATTATTTGTAATTGCAAGGAAACGATTGAAAAGTTTACTCACTGAGGATACAAAAAGCTTTACGCTTTTATCATCAGCTGTTTTATTATCCTCTACTCTAAATACTTGTCACAAACGGAAATATTAACGATAAGAGCTTCCGAAAACGAAGGGTTAGAGACCTGTTCCACAATCGTAATCTTTATCCCAAACAAATCCAAACGTTCTACGTTTCCATCTTCAAGCAATGCCGATGCTTCGCAATAAACATCCTCGGTAAACACCACAGATGTTTGCAATTTAATCTGGTCCTTTGTCGAGGTGCCCTAGAAGGTGTGGTCTTTGTGCTCCCAACATTTCGGGAACAGCGATGCTTGTCAAAGAAACGCTCTTATATGTTCAATGGGACGTTTGTTGGCAGCGGATAACCGTTTTTAATACAAAATCCCAACCTTTTTATTTGCGCTGACTTCAGTGCCTTTAATCATGAAATGGAAAAAGGGATAGGAAACTTCATCTATTTAACTTAGTGCGAGTTCTTTCAAGTATTTCGATAGGTACGCGAGAGTCAATACGAGAAGAAATAAGGAAGGGCTGAAAATTTCTAAATTCCGTGAAATTGGGACATCTGCCAAACTCTGCCTGAGACTCTTCAGGAAATGCCTTTGTGTGATATTCACGAGTGATAACACTTAAATAAATATCTAGATCAATTTTACATTGACGTAAGCAGGTATTTCAGTAACCTTTACACTTTGTACTATTTCCATCGTTCTTTCTGTTCCTTATTTATTCATATTTTCGAGCATTGTCCTTCATTTTCTTTTGTTGCTCCAATTTTGTTATCTGTTTTCCGTGCTGTTTTCATTACAATTGATGGATCGGTTTATTTCTATGGAAACGTCAAAGTTGTTCTGTTTTTTTATAATGATCCAGTATTATTTCTAGTTCAAATATGATTTATTACTAAAGGAGTATCGATTTAAACGAGATTCTAAGAGAGACTTAGTACTTCACAGATTCAAGCATTTCAAGCATTTTTACCAAACGTCTTTCAGGCGTGGTATTTAGTTTCCCTTTATCATCAAAAATATCTATACTAGTAAACACATTTCACAGTATGAAATCGATAAGAAATATCAAGTATTTCGTAAAACAAACAAATCGTAAAATAATAACCCGTACGCCGTTATCGATGCGTAAAACAAACGATGTTAATGTGAGTTATCGCCGTTCATCGCTTTTAAATTAACAATAGGACACAAGTTTTACGAGAAGTCGTAAATTGTGGGCTTTTTACGTGTAGGTACTATACTTTATACGGTGTTGGCGTGCTCCTATATCGTTTGTTGTGGGGTACCAATCAAATCGTCGTAAAGCGTAATGGTTTCGGTCGTAATCCACTCGATATGGGAACTATCATTCTCTTAGATGGACCCGATGCGATACAGATAAACAAATTAATCCGGGCACATCAGCTACGCGAATATAGACTTTATTTCTTTCGAAATAGTGTTGATGCTAGGTGCATATTTTCTTGGTGTTTCTAGAATTTTGGCCGCGTTAGCGTCGGTTCTCGCGTTTGGGCAAACAGCGCGCTATAGATTAACGTGTGTGGAGAATCTTCGTTTCTTATGCTCATTGTTTTTATAACACTATTTTCATATTTTTTTCGGTTCATCTTTATATGTGGTCCAAAAATAAAATTGTTAATATGCGTATACTATTCAAAAAAAGCTTATAAATAGTAACGGGTTCCGATTTTTTATTTCAATGATAGAGATCAAACCAAGGTTGGTAAGAAAATACTATCAGTAATTTAATATGACCCTTACTTTCAATTCAACGACAAATATTTTCATTAAGCCAATACACAGCCCTTTTTTTAATTTACTCAACAAAATGTATCGTCTACAGTTACCAAGGCGTTGTTTTTTCTGCGCAAGCGCAAAGTGCGTGACAATAGGGCTTAGTTGGACACTAGGAGCAGTCGGCTGGAATGGCATTGTAGGACGAGTCTAACTGGTGTGTCCACTCACATGCCCAAGGACTGGATTGCTGACAGCCTCCTGTAGACTAGTCATATCAGTTTTTTAACGTTTTCGTAACACCTTGAACTTCATTTAAAAAGGAGATGAGGTTTTTAATGCGACGCGTAAACTGAAACCATGAATTCAGCACATACCCCTAGCGTAGATTTTTTTTGTTGGTTATTGAAAAAAAAAACTGCTGTTTCATAGAAAAATACAATACCTACGCGGTCAAAATATATGGAACAGATTTTTTTTTTTTAATAACTGTCTAAAAATTTCAACGCATTAGGTTCACTTCATGTCCCTGCCATACTAATAATGTTTACAAAGAAATATGTCACAGAGTGAATCAACAAAGCTGACTATCATCTCAATTTTTTTTCGCAAAGTTGTTTGCTTTTCTTTTTCCTATTACTATCTACTGTCAAATAACAAATATTTAACAGTACGATTACTACGTTGCCGTTGTGTACTCAAGCTTACATTAGAAAAGAAACAAAGCGAACGCAGCGCTTCAGCCGATGCGCAGGAGTGTTCCCGCCAATCGGTCATTGTCCTTGCGTTTCCTGTCATTAGAACATTACTCATTGCACGAGTTACCCACATTTCGTTTATAGATCGTTCCCTTTGGCGTTTTATGTATGTCAACAGTTGTAAACAAACTACACTTGTGTAATAAGAAATAGGGCTTTAAAAATTCTTTGACGTCGTAGTGCGCATACACACGAGCGACACGCGTTAACGACAGAGGCAACTGCGGCTGCCGTGGACTACGGCTGCAGTTGCCGCGTTCCGCTCGTGTGTGTGTATGCACACTTACGTCACTTGTTCTTAGTTTCGGTCTTTCGAGACATTACGTTTTTTACAGTAAATTCACGTATCGTAAAAACAGTTCTAACTAACACATACGTAAAGTGCTCTAGTTTCGCAGTTTTTTTTTTCTCATAATTGTTTCTTTTTTTTTGCGAAAGTCATGTTACAAGTCTTTGCGAAAGTGAAACAAAATTGTTGTGTCTAAATTATCAGATTAGCGGCTTGCATTCATTGAATAGGGACACTTTTAGCATCGCTTTCAGTAAATACCAGTCACATTACCAAATGATAAATGATTTATTTCTGTAAATGGGTTTGTACAAACACTTTTACATGTCCACCAAGCCACCAAGTATGGTGATTAACGGAATTAAGCGAGTTATCTAAAAGTTGTAACCTAAATAACGCACAACCTCGTAAAGAGTCATTGTACTCATCATTATGAACAACTTTTTCTATGGGACCAAAACTGAAATCGCGAAAAAAAAATCAGCTTTTCCCTACATTTTGACGAGTTATGCGAACACAAATGTAGGGAACAGTTGATTTTTTTTTCGCGATTTCAGGTTTGTTCCCATAGTAAAAGTTGTTCATAATGATGAGTACAATGACCATTTAAGAGGTCGTGCGTTAATTCTGGGACATGTTGTATATCTATTCTAATAATAAAGCTAAAGAGTTTGTTTGTTTGAACGCGCTAATATCCAAAAGTACCAGTTGGATTTGAAAAATGCTTGCATTTGATAGCCCAATTCATTCTTCTATTCTAGAAAGGCTATCATGACCATTCGGAGCCGAGCAAAAAGAAGAGATTTAGAAAGAACACTAAGCGAAAACGAAGTAATAGCACGGGCAGGTTTTGCGATGGGACTCATGCGACGGGGTGAGTCGGGAGAATAAGAAACACGCGGAAGAAAGTCGCGAGCAGAAGCTAGGGGGCTGATAAAGTTATATCAACCATCATCTGCCTAGCCTTTTCACAACTATGTTGGGGTCGGCTTCCAGTCTAACCGGATACAGCTGAATACCAGTATTTTACATTGAACGATTGCCTATCTGACCTCCACAACCCAGTTACTGGGCAATACGATACCCCTAGGTGAGACTGGTTGTCAAATTTTCGGGCTTCTGACTACCCGTAACGACTGTCAAAGATCTACAAATGACAGCCGGGACCAACGGCATAACGTGCTTTCCGAGGCACGGAGGGATCTCGGTATGTAAAGATGGTCATCCCTCCACAGACCAACCGCGGCAAGCGTAGCTTAACCTGATTGGTCGACCTGTGCGGCTGTTATTATTTAGCCACGGGCCCCTCATATAAAATATAAAGTTATATCAACCGTTGTATCATAATGAACAAATATGATGATCGATTTTAGAGCACTGTATGTCTCAACTCATCGATATCAATACTCTTTGATAATTGAACGGTGCCCATAACGATTGGGAGGTCAGAGTTTAACAAAGTCCCATATCGGCCATTGTTTCCCCCTACTAACGCTATTGTGTCGACTTCCGGCGGGGCTCGTATAAAAACGTTCATTAATTACAAAGAAATAAAGGGTGAACACCTTATCAAGTGGACATGTTGGATACGTTTACATAAGTATTTTAACGTAAATATGTTTCTCTTTCTGGCTTTATTTAAAACGGTATCAGTGTATAATTAACTATCGCAGCTTTTACATACGTTTTGTTATGTATGACAGCACAGTTTATTGATATTGTTATTTTATGGTAGTAAAATATTTACAAAAATGTGATAGAATATTAATTCTGCAATAAATGTCTGTTTCTATCTGTACAGGGTTAGTTTTCAAAGACCAGCCAAATTTAAGGGTGCGGTCCAGACCATCAAACTGAACAACTTTCTCCATGGGACCAATATTGTAATCGCGTCACTGTTTCAGAGTCTTAACTCCCCAGTCCCGAGACTTTGCAGACTACTTAACAATAATTGTGATGAAAGGATCGATATTTGTTGCACTTCACTTCAAAAATTCAAGCGCCAAATCCACTATAATAGATAACCATTATACGTAACACACGATTTCCCCAACTATTGTCAACTATTCGTGTTATAATTGTGTAAAAATTATGCGTCAATTCTACCTACTGTAATTTTTTTTTTAATTTTTATATATTACTAGCTGCGCCCCGCGGTTTCACCCGCACAAGTCTCGATCCCGTAGGAATATCGGGATAAAAAGTATTCTATGTGTTAATCCTGGTTATAAACTATCTGTGTGCCAAATTTCATCAAAATTGGTCCAGCCGTTTGAGCGTGAAGAAGTAACAAACATATACACACACACAACTTTCGCCTTTATAATATTAGTGTGATTGTGCACTTGGCTTGTATGTTGGCTTGTGTTTATTTGGTTTTAGAGTCTAACGATTGTAAATAGACCAACAAATAAATAAATGAACCATTAAGTAAATCTATATTAGTTTTCTAAAACAGTCTCCGTCCATATTCACAGAATGGTGTTACCAACCGACAATAATATAAGGATATAGTTAATATGCGATTTTATCATTTAAATACTGGTATTCAGCTGCATCCGGTTAGACTCGAAGCCGACCCCAACATAGTTGGGAAAAGGCTAGGCAGATGATGATGCGATTTTATCATTTCAAACGTGACGATATTATTTATTTATTTTATTTTACCATTTATTTAAACACATATATAAACAGACAAGAAAAAACAGAACAGAAAAGTAGGTACAAAGGTGATGCTTATTTCTTAAGAAATCTCTTCCAGCATACCTGCGATAGGACATTAGATAGAGAGATGTAGACAGCGTGTGAAAGAGTAAAGGAGACAAAAAAAAATACATGAAATCGTAATCAATTATTCACTTAAAAACTAATATTACTGTGGACGTCCACGTCGCGACATCACGATAAAACAGGGAAGAAAATGTATTGAAGTATAATATATGAAGCTTTTAAATTTCCACCCACGAAAACATTATAACGTGCACGCATTTTATGGACGTGGACGTCCACGATGATATCGTCACGTTAGAAATTATAAAAGTGCACAATAAAAGGGGTGTTTATATAATTATTGCATAAATAATGTGTGTCCGCGTGTTGCCATTTGCCATAGCAGCCACCAGCAACGGAAGTCCTTCGTAATATCCTAATTGGCGTGAAGTGAATGTCATTGTTAGCAATGCAATTTCCAGGATCATGATTATTACACTTCAATGCAATGAAAGATGTTTCTGTTGCAGCGTGGTCCAACACCCTAATTGCGTAACATACTATAAATTTCAATTCGAATCATTTTGAGGGATATTGCTAATCCATTGCTTCATATGTTCGAAAAATTTGTCTGCTCAACAATGTAAATAACGCAATGTATGTTGTTGAACTGTTAAAATGAAAGTCATTGCTACTGATACACAACTACCCCGCAGTTTTGGTATTGTCAATACTTGTTTTAACTAATAATATAAATGTACTCATAATTATTTATCAATTACCTGGGACTTCAGTACCGGAAATATTAATTAGAAGATTTATTTGAATCGTTTTGGGATTTCGACAGCTTCGTCATTAAACGGTAGTTAAATCTCTTTCTAATCTTACATGTTTTAATATAATAATCTTTAACCTTTATTCATAAACGTTGCTTACTGTTAAGTAGTGATTAAAGACTGTTTAACCATACATTTTTGACATTTAAACGTCACTTAACTTTAATCATCGTTTATAAATAAATCCTTTAATAAGTAATGTGACATAAATCAATGTCGGTTTCGTAATCGACTATTAGAGAGCTTTTGAAGTCGACTAATCGATTATTCGTGAAGCTGCAGCACACCTCCATTCAGAAAAAAAAAACTAAAACAAGAACATTAATGTATTAATGTTCTCCATAAAAGACTTAATTTAACGCAAATTTAATTTTTATGCAGCACCCCTATTATCACATAATGCTTTAATCTCAAAGGATTTTTCAATTTATAAAATTTCTTGGAAACTTAATTTGTAGGTGAGACGGGGATCGCTATGATTTATGAATGAAATAAAAAATCTTATGTTACCTGCATAATATGAGGCGTCAGTTTAAAATGTGCATATTTAGAATAAAAAACCTAATTCATGAGCAACACAAGAACTACCATTTTTGGTCCACTGATCCTCAGGGACGCTGTACAAGTTTTCAACTTTTCAACGTAATAAATTATTTTGTAATTTGTCTGCATAAATGTATATCGTACTAGCTTACGGCCGCAGCTTCTCCGGCGTGGTATGTATAAAAAATAGCCTTCCTAGGATGCCATCCATCTCCTTGCCAAAATTGCCAGAGCCGTTACTTGGCGCTGGTCAGTTTTCGATTTATGACTACTTTAGTTAGCTTGCTCTTACCTGTTAAAAGAAATGTATGTGTTATTGAATAAAATGTTATCAATCGATTGCAATCGATTATCGAAATCCGTTTAGTGGTTTAGGCGTGAAAACGTAACATACATACAGACAGACAGGCAGAGTTACTGTCAATTTTATTATATTAGTATGGATTTATTCAACTGTAAATGGATGTATTAAACCACAAAGCACACCACCACAGGACCAGCACCATTCTGCCCTCTCCCCCCCCCCCCCCCCCCTCTCTCTCCTTATAGGAAAAACATTGGGATTTATGGTAAATGTCTGTATATAAATAGCAAATATTATATTAAATGCCTACAAAATGTATTTACTATTTCACTTAATTAGCGGTTTGTCGCCCGGAATATTAGGTCATCACACCACGCTTCAATAATAAAATTTATCGTGCTCCATGTACTGAGGACAAAAACACTAGCTGGTTTGTAACAACACAAACAAAACCCAGCTTTAGTCTCTTGTACATTCATCACAGGAAGTAATTTAGCAAAATTATTAGACACGTATCTGCTTCTAATTCCGCTGAGGTCGCTCCAATGTCGACCATTTCATAATTCCGTTTTGCCTTCTAGAAATGATTTGGGACTTAACATTTAAACAAGACTCTTATTGTTACGAAGCAATTCGATTCGGATCTACGTGTCAATATTAGATTTTGCTAACGGAAGTAATTTGATATAATATTTCAACTCAAATGTCAACAGAAGAGAAGAGATCTTCAGGGTCAAATTATCGATAAGAGAATTATCGATAAGAAAAGATGGAAATCTTCGATATCTAAACATGATGAAACACGAAAAAAAAAACATTTGATGATAATTTATTTTAAGCTCAACGACCGTATGTAGTGCATTTACTTCAAATATCAGTTCAAAAATCTGTTTATATTTCAGTACAGAAATAAAAAGAAAAAAAATAAATAAATACAGACATCGTAGATATCTAAACACAAAAAAACTGATTTTCTAACTAAACTTTGTAGCTAAACTTCATGTATAAACACTACATTCGGTTTTTTATCATGTTAAGATATCGATTCCCATCACTTCTGTGGAGTTTCGCTGGCTAATTTAGATTGATCCTCTATAGGTACAAAGTCTGAAAAATTTAAAAGGTGTAATTTGTTGCATTTCAATAGGCATTCAAAGTTGTTAGGGGTATATAGCTTAATAACTACACAAGTAGTTTACGACGAAGATAATGACTGGCCGCAAGTATTATTATGACAACTAATTAGGGAGACGCTATTCCAAGTCGTTTGCCTACCGTGTGACGATTATGAATTAGTGACGGGTACAACAGACACAAGCAGCGGTCGCCTGCAGCAATACTCCCATCTCTCCGTTGAATTCTCCCAATAAGTTTTCTTGACGCTTTAGGTAAATGGTATCTAGAGTATGTACCTAAGTGACCAGGGGCCAGTGGGGCCAGCAATCAGCTTCCCCCAGCGAGGCATTCTAACGCGTTGCCATGGAGGGCCCGCGGCGAAGAGAGCTCATCATGGGTGATTATCTTTAGGGGACCTTAATTACAAGCTCCGTGCTTAATGTGAAGCTTTATATCATATTTTTGAATCGCCAGTTAACGTCAAAGTTAGCGTCAAAGTAACTAAAGTTAATAAAATTCCATTTCAAGTGTTGAACTACAAGAACATGCAGCATATGTCGCGACATGTGCCGCGTATACTTTCCGAAGTTTTATTGTTGCAGACAATAGTCAATATGTTATTTTAAAACATCAGGAGGCAAACGCATTGTTACCAAACGACTTGGAAGTAGGAATCATCAATGGCAGCTGTTTGGCGACGAGTTACGAGTACGACCGAGGGCAGCGCAGGCGCACGTTGCGGTGAAAGTATGCCTTTACGCTACACACGCACGCAGCCCGGCCGTTTACTTCCAAACTGTACCATCCAAGTTTCTTAGCATTACCTCGGTATGAGTCTCTAAGCTATCCCTCATCATAACTTCAACTTTGACGAGGCTTATCAACCATCGTCTGGACAAGGTCACTGTTAATTAAATAACTACTACAGACACGAGATTGGGATCTCGCAGCGTCATCTTCGATTCAGCCCTGACACAGAATGAAGACGTCAAGCACGGGTAGCGTCCGCGTTATCTGCTCAGCTATCGCAGTTGTGTGTGTTCAATAAGCGGTGGTCGAGACACTCCTCGCGCACCTGTCGACCAGCGCGGGACGTGACCGGCGCGCGCGCTGCCTCGGGCGCGTGCGCCGCCCCTCCTCCGGGGCTTCGGGGGAATGCCTCCGATACTCATTAACTTTCGGGGATTGGTGGCATTCGATGATATATGTCGACGATGCCGGATGCTTGTGTAATGACTGCCCCATCATGCTGTCACGAACACACCAAACTCCCCACGAAACTGCCTTGATACCCTTTGTTGAGTTTTAGAAAACAAAAATGCGATTCTAATTCGCTCTCGCATTGCGTGCCGGAAACTATTTTCTCACCGATCTTATAACAAACCGTACAATCTACACGTACACACATGTAACAGATAATATTATGTGTATCGTTGCGGGTAATTTTAGGTCATTCCCATCAAAACGGGCGTCGCGGTCGGTCGGGAGACGGCCTTGCGTTGCGCGCACGCTGCTGCAACAGACGCTGGTTCAAAGTTTCCTCAACCACCTTCACCGCTGTCGCGCGACTCGATCCAACAAACAATGCTGCAAATGATCAATACAAAATATTACGCACGTGTCTGACATAAAGTGCCTCTCGCACGTCCGTTTTAATAGATCAGCTAAACATTAGCCGAAGGTTCCTCTGTAAAAGGGTTCGATAGATTCATATGCCCGACGCGTACGTGATTTTGAACGATCTACGTTTCGGCGAACTCATTGTTTCAACATCGAATTACATCGAAAATTCTCCACTTTTGTTTTGTCTACCCATTTTGGTCGGCGTCCGGCCTAACAATAAAAAATATCGATTACAATTCTAAGCACACAGAGCTATATCTAATGATCTAGGCAGCGCTGGGAGGTGTGCGTGCGCGCGCGGCGTGTCTTCACGTATAATTCTCCGGGCCCAATGCCCAAATGAAATTATTATACTAATTACCGAATCTCGATCACGAGCGGGGGGCGTTGCGGTTCTAAATCTCCCGCTCTCCTAAATCGATTACGGGTATTACGGGCCTAGAGCCCGGCGTTTTGTCTCTGTCTTATGTGGGCCGGCCTTGCTCTCGTCTTTTTGGTCATAATCTATCACGGTTCATTGCTCCTAGTGGCCACTTGGCCAGTTCGGCCGACCAGTGCGAGAGTGCGGAGACGGACACGACGGACTTCGAGATGTTCTCTAGATGCTCTTATCTCGTTTGTTTAATGAAGTTTTTAATAATGGCTGGTGTTGTAAATTGTTTTAGAAGACTGTCGTGTCCCAAGCCTCCCACATTAGCGTCAGGTGCTGGCCGACCGCGTTATGGATGAGCCTCAGTTAGTTTCACACCGCTCGCCTTTATTATTATACTTTTAATGGTTTACGCTCTGGTAAATAACGAAGGAGTCTCACTTTCACATGTTGGGCTTACTTTTAATTGATATTACGAGACTGGTCTACATAGAGTCGGCGAATATGGGGCTTTTTACTATATTCATGTCGTTTACTCTTTAGAGGGACGCAATTACCGTTGCGTTAAGTATAGTGTTTATTGTTTAATCTTTTTGCATGTAACAAGGTTGAAAATGAACTCATCAAATCATTATGTTCGACCTTTGAAGAGATTTCATGTGCGATAGCTCCGTTGTATGCGTTTATCGTTGCGATTTACATACCGCTAGCGTGTCTGTCTCTATTCTATTGCAGTTTATTTCTTCTTTCAGTCCTGTTTCAATATGAAAATAGACTCTATAAACAACCGCTTTATAAATTCAATAAGGATCTATAAACATTGTTATGCCGCTATAATACGCTGCAATTATAGAGCCTTGAACACGACCTAGATTGCATTTTAGAAATACAAGTATAAATCTACTTTGTATAATTTATTTCCTCATGTGTTAATAAAGGAAATTACTTATTTGAGGTTAATAATATACAGTTTGCAAATAAAAACATAATATAAATTGATAATTTTTTATTATTTATCTCGCTGTTTGATCTAAGCAAACGTTTTATTGTTGCTAAAATTGTTTTTGCTGTATGCATTTATGTAGATTTATACTTTTTAATTTTGGGTATAATTTTGAATTTACTAACAGTATGACGTCCGTACATAAAAAATTAACAATGAACACAAATATCTCCTGAGATATCATTATGTTTCATGTGATACCTATTCTTCTCCCAAGGGGCCTTAACTAAATAAGAATTCATTTGAACTGTAGCTTAAACATAACATCACGCACGCCTCTTACCCGAGAGAAAAGGTCTACCTACCAATATAAATGGTCACATCAAATTAGCTAGCGAAACTCTGCAGACGTGATGGCTATTGATATTTAAACACTTTAAAAATATAACAATTAAAATTTTTGGAGGTTTTTTTTTCTTATTGACCGCAGGTAGTGTTGTAACTTAAAGTATAGGCGGTTTTCTTTTGTTTTATCGTGTTTAGATATCGATACCAATCACGTTTGTAAAAAATAAGACAAAACGGATATTTATATTTATAACTGTCGTTTTATCTGACTGAACTAACAGCGGTCGATGAACTCACAAAAAAAATCAACATTTTTTTTTTTATGTTCATATGTTAATACCCATACCACCTGCGGAGTTTGGCTAGCTGATTTAATTTGACCTTGTGTAATAAACCCCATTTCGCTTAAGCTTAACTTAAGCTCCCACTAAACATTTCGCGGTAAACCACGTCACGTAACCACTCTCTGCCTGAAGAGGCAGCTGTGGTCACATATTGCGGCCAGACGTCTGCTTAGTGTGTAATATGTAATGGCTAATTTCGTGGTTGGGTTAACGAGCCCCTAGGTCTACAAACTAGTTTAAAATAACACTGTGGCGGCATCTACATTCTGAGGTCACGCAAAATCCTGCATCTCGCAAGCAGAGTTTACCGCGCGACTAGCGTACAACGGCCTGACATGAATCATTGGGCAGTTGCCCACCAGACACAACACCCGTCTGCTCGGAGGATCCTCCCTTTTCTATGCAGGATGAGTGAACTTTACACCCTGTTCCTCATACCTCTATAGGACCACTAGGACCTCTATAGGACCTCTAATAGGACCACTAGATTAGCGAAGCACACAACCTCTCTCTGTTCCCATTTTTGGCCTGACAACATTTGAAATATACAACGTGTAACGTTAAATGCGCAAAACCTCAGACACCCCAACTGATTTTTAATTCAACTGAACTATTTCAGAGAGAAAATAAGTCATTAAAAAAATTATAAAGG